>VDFB02353493.1:341763805-341876721 GCA_007258455.2 Sequoia sempervirens | reverse complement strand
CCTCTACCTCCATCTCTCCCTCTCCCCCTACTACCATCCTTACCTCCTCATCCTCCTCGACACACTAATGGAATCACTGACCACCAATCAACTAACACTAGCCCATATGGATTTGTCAAAGGTTGTGGCCTATGAGTCTGCCACCATGTATCAAACTCTATAGTAGTCCCAAGATCTACCAAACCCCCACTCCATGCCCACTGTTGCACTACCAATCCATCTATTTGCTACTCTGCTAAGGGTACTGATATGGTCAGTCCCCACATGGTCTCTCGGGATGAATGGACATACTCTATAGTCCCCACTGGGACACCCTACTACTCTCCAAACTCACAAAGTACCTACTAGGGAAGGCACATATTGATGATAAGCTGAGATTGAACAATTTGACCAATTAGGTATCTAAACTGTTGGAAAAATGAAAGATGATCATCCTATCTTAGCCACTCTGCACAATCCTTGTAGGGTCTCCAGGAAAATCCTGTCAACATGTCAATGTGGTGACACCGCTATCCTATGTATCCAACTCTAGTCTCCTACAATGAACCCACATATAAATATACATAAGGCATCCCCTCAACAAGATATCTCTGAATTCGTGGTGGATGCTGCCACAATAGTGGTTTACAATTTTTGGGAGATCTTGATTTTTGTTGCAATCACATATTTTTAGAAAATATAATGATTTAAGCCTTGAAATGTTCCATTTAAAGGATTCCAATTGAAGAGGGTTTTATCAAACCAGCTTAGACCAAGCTCCCTTGGATAGAACCTCGCTAGTTTAAACCATACCTATAACAGAGTCTCCTTTACACCTATCAAAATGCTGATAAAAAATCACTTTTGATTTACCTTTTGGGGGATCAAATGAATTCATTTAAAATTTATTTTTTTGTAAGTATGTAGTCCCTATTATAAGCTTCCAAAAAATTATAATTTTAATAAAATTTAATTTGATTATCATATTTATTTTTTATTTCTTGTGAATGTAGTTTTTTCACCAATAATCAAGTTCTTTGTTCTACACATGTGGAAAAATAATAAATTATAAAAAAAAAAATTGAAAAATATGAGTGCACCAGATATTGAAGTCCTTGATCCAACAAAAAGAAAATTGAATTTCAATACATACAAAAAGTTCGTGTTATACAACACATTATGTCCGAATTGTAATTGGTTTGACTTTGAAACTTGATAAAAGAAAAAATAATCAATAAAAAATATCTAACCAAGTGGAAGCACTAGATATTGGAGTTACAAATCTAAATTTGAAAGAATTATAATTTTATCCTTCATGGAAAAATTTGGGTTATAATGGTGGGTGTCACTTTTAAAAAATGTTGTTTTCTAGAAAAAACTATTTTGAGGGAGATGGAAAAGAAGGCAATCTGATTCCAAAATTTTAAAAAATATATATTTAGAATCTACAGACAAAATTTCATGAAACTCTAGTTTACATCATCTTCAAATTCCTCATGGTTTAGCCGCTATAGGTGCCCAAAAGTGAAGATTTAGTTAAAAAAAATTATTTAAATGCCCCGTTTGGCCCAAAATTGTAAACCACTATTGTGGGATCACCCTAGTCAAAAGACGAGAATATGCTCCCAGGCCTAGATCATCAATAGTGTAGTAATATAGTTAATACTACTCGCCTCCCTATAGGCCACCTCGTGCACTGATGATATAGCATGCCTAGAAGGCGTGGTCCCTAGGAAAAAATAGTCCTATCCTACATCATGTGAACAAACACATCTCCCAATTTGATAGGGAACCCATGTCCCTGGCAATTTGGAATCAAAACACTAAAAATTTAAGTCCATAACATAGTGTCCCATTGAGGATAGTGCTTGGCCATAAACTCCCATCGAATCACATACCCATCAATGCCTAGCCCCGTGCCATCATCAGACTTGTAAAACTCTGTCAAGGCCCAGAGTCCCCTACATGGATCGTAGACCACCCACTCTCCTCTAATTGGGATGCAAAGTATCTGGTAGGCATCCTCTAGAGTCAAAATTTCCTCTCCAGTCGGAAAATGAAAGGAACATGTCTCAAAATGCTACCTCTCTACAAGTTTTATTAAAATTCCCCTATTGGCCCAGATAATGGGCATATAGGTGATGTCAAATAGACCTAATCACATCAGCCACCTCCTCTTGCCATCCAATAGCTGATCTCTAAATGCATATGTAGATGGCTTGAAATCACACATATAAATAGGTGGTAATCATTTCTACATATGTATAAATGGGAGATAGCACAACATTGAAAATCATCATTACCATCTATCTAATCAAAAGCATCTAAAAAATTGAGCCTAAACTAAGTCAACCCTAATCAAAGTCAAAAGCGTTGTTTTAACCTCATTTGCTTCATGCTAGATCACATGCATCATTTCATCCTACGTTTGCATTATGCTACATCACTTGCATAATTTTGACTTACAAATGTGTTATCCTATAGCACTTCTGACGTTTCACAAGTCAATTGCATCACTTTAAACCATTTGTGTCACACAGTCCCACACTTGCGTCTCAATTTAGAGATTGCATCACGTGGCCTATCATTTGTGTCACAACTTGGTGATTCCATCTCACTCTCCCTATGAATGTATTATTCTAAACCTAAACCTAATGGACCCTTGGAATTTGTGTTGTGATGCATCAAATGTGTGCGATGAGAATGCAAATGTGGCTTATGCGAACATAGATGTGTCATGACGCATTTTTTGTCCTAACTTTAACCCGTAAAAAAGAACATAAAACGATAAAATTACAAAGTGGGTACGAGTTACTTGTCAATGGCTCTACACCCTCTGGCCATCTGAAGGTTTGGAATTGATATCCACAATGCTCAGTCACTAGAATCGCCATCTTCACGTGAGGTCTCCTAGCTCTGAACTCTCCACATCTCAACAAAAGGTAAATGTAAAAATGAATTGACTTTTCACCCAAATTCAACCTATTTATAGAGTAAAAGTGGGATTTTCTTAAGGGCTCTATTACTGGAGGCTCTTTTGACCAACTTTGACCAACCTTTTGGCTGCCTTAAACACCTCAAAATTCAAAACCGATCGCACCACTATTTTTTTGGACATCAAATTGACTTATCAGGAAACTTTCAAAAAAATTCTCATGGCGGACCAAAATTTGATTTTTTTCTCAAGGGGGCAAAGCTATTTCATACCTTCATTGGGGCATATTCTTGACTGAATTTTCTTTGTCACAATGTGACAGGATGTATTATGACAAAGAGGGGCAAAATGTAGACACATAAAATTGACCTAGGCCTACAAATTTTATTTTCTTCTTATTTCTTCTTAACATAATTAAAATATTTAATTATGTCTTCTAGTCCAATTTCAACTATTAATTAAATAATTCTCAATTATTTAATTAAGTCATAGCTTTTATTCTTCCAAACTATTTAAGTAAATAAATTATATTTATTTTATTTAAATACGTCGCTAATGTCTTATGTCTCTCTATAATTAAATAAATTCCTAAATTTATGTAATTATTGTTTGTCCACTCTTTCCTCTTGATTATTTAAATAAATAAACTTTATTTATTTATTTAAATATGCCATTAATTTCTAATGTCTTCATATAATTAAATAGATTTTTATAATCTATTTAATTATTGTCCACCTTGGCTTTTTCTAATTTTAAATAAAATCATTATTGTCAAATGACCCCACTACTTTTGAATTAAATTAATTTTTAATTCAAAAGGTCAACATCACTTCTTAAAATCAAATAATTTTAAATTTGTATTTGATTTTCTAGTAGTCTCTTTTTCTGTGCCCAATATCCTCTTGTCGCATGAATAGTGGTCCATTGATTTGATATATCTAAAATCAAATCTCAGCCCTTCATTTCAAATTTTACCCTAATGTTTCCCTAACCCTAATTGTTGGTTGTCACATTTAATTTCAACCCTTGATCTTAGGGCATCTCTGATCTTTCAATCTTGGCCTTTCACCCAAAATTGGCTTTTTTTATAAAAGGGAAATGTCAACCTCATTTGGGGACTTTTTTTCATCTCCTGACTTCATCACTTCATCATCTCATACTCTATACTTCAGAATTTAGGCTTCCATACTTCTTCATGCTTGTAGAAATTTGAGTACACTTGTCTTTTAGATTAGATCCTTCAATATTTGCTTAAGTCTTGTCATAGGTCATAGTTGCTCACAAAATTATGAGGACTAACCCTATTTTTCAACAAATGGAGAAGGGAAATGAAGGTTAATCATGGAGGGCTTGAAGACTTTTGGTGTAATATTTCCTTTCTTTTATGCATTTTCCTCCATTGTGCTTCATTGTTTAGCTAGGGTTTGTTTTAAGCATTTTATTTCATTCTAATCTAGATTTTTACCTTAGTTACAACATTATGTCATGTTCATGCTTCATTATCTTATTTCATCATTTGTTTTAATTACCTTAAAGGGGTTTGACAAAGGCAAACCCCTATTCCCCAACAATGAAAAATTTCTCTCTTTCTTTGTGTGATTGTAGATCTAGATGATTTTAAGGCTGGGAGATGATTGTAGAATAGGTTTCAAACTTGTTGGAGTCATCTCCATACTTGCATTGTTAAGATCTTCATAAAAAGTCACGTATAGCCCCAAAATTAGGGTTTCAGATTCAGACACTTGGAGGTACAGATTGAGCAGACTAAGAATAGTAGATCCAAACTTTGAATTTCTAGAAAATACAAACTAGATTCATTCACCACAAGTGATGAATGAGTACCACTATAGGTTTGAAGATTTTTGCAGATTTGGATACCCATTTGGCCGAAACATGCTCCGATACAGTTTTCCAGATCTGGGACTAATTTTCCCAAA
Source organism: Sequoia sempervirens (assembly GCA_007258455.2). Classification (NCBI taxonomy): domain Eukaryota; kingdom Viridiplantae; phylum Streptophyta; class Pinopsida; order Cupressales; family Cupressaceae; genus Sequoia; species Sequoia sempervirens. Next base: position 341,871,870 of record VDFB02353493.1, on the reverse strand, counting down.
ATGGCGAATGAGTCCCACTAGGTTTAAATATTAGTATTTCCATAATTTTATAGCTCCATTCCATTTTCATCAAGTTTCTAGGTGCACACTTGTAGTTTTACAACTTTGTATTTTATTCTTCTTGCATTTTCAAGTCATTTAGTCCATATTTTGCATATCACACTATGTTTTCCAAGTTTACACTTAGTGGTGAACCCCTCTTGTAATCTGAAATAATACCATAGGATACCCTATTTTCAGATCTCTTGCCTCTATTCCACTCTTGGGGTGAGATCTTTATGGCATCCTTTAATGTTAGTTAGAGAAAAGAGATCTTCTATCTCCAAAACCATAGAAGATCCATTTTTTGACTAAGCAAAAAGTAAGAATTCTTAACTAATCACATTCTCTCCATAGACGAGACCTATTAATATCCTTGAATTTTATATTTTTGTGTAAGATTTATAGGCTACTCTTGCACTCTTAGGATGTTTCACCTAGAAGGAGAGAGATAAACCCCACTCAAAAGTCTAGGTGGTTCACTACAATTAAGATGTGTATGATGTTATTAAGGCTAAATGGGATGATCTAGATACAACTAAGCTAAGTAATTGATTGACTATGAATGAAAAACCTAAGAAACAAGTGATATTTGAAAACACATTGTGTATTGCATAAACACCTAGAAATGAATGCAAACTATAACAGAACTTGACAAAACTGAAAGTGTACACCTAGAATAAAAATGGAGACTGGAAATGACATTTGAAATGCTATTGATATTTATTGTTAGCCCTAGTGGGACTAATTCTCCATTCAGGGTGAATCAGTCCCAGTTCTACAAAATTGTGTCGAAACCTGTTTCTGACAAAAGGGCATCTAAAAATGCATAAAACTCAAAATTGACCCAGAAGTGGAACTCATTTTCCACCCATGGTGAATGAGTCCACTTTTGAACTTTTGAATATTCAAAGGTGGAATCTAGAGCTCTCGGTCTGTACTTTGATTCTTTATAGGTGTTTGCTTCTGAAACTCTGATTTTCGAACCTGAAAATGAGTTTTAGTTGATATTTTGACTTGTTGAATGAAGAGAAGACCTAAAAATAATTACAACTTGATCTTCAATGATTTCCAAGCCTCTAAATTTTCTAAATCTGCAAACACACAAGACAAGAGAGAGAAATGGTGAATGCTAGGGCATGGGGTTTTTCCTTGGTTAAACCCCTTTTAGGTAATTAAACCAAAATGATGAAGAATTAAATGAAACATGTAATAATGGAGTTGATTAACTTTCCATGATCTTTGATCTTGAAATTATACAACAAAACATGAGGAATCTACCCTTGAATGTCTAAAAATTGATCTTTTAATGACTTGAAATGATAAAACCCTAAGTTGCTTGACTTGAGATGGAAAAATGATGTATGAATGAAAGATAAAAGATGTTAGTTAGGGTTAAAATACTTATATTTATAGGCATTTTACCTATTTTTTCCCGTTAATACCTCATCATAGGCTGACATGTGAAGAAATAATAAACTTAAATTTTGATTCTTCCCACTCAAAGCTCAAAATTGGGCCAAATGGGACTCATTCACTACCAGTGGAAAATGGGTCCCACTTGGATGGGATTAATTCTCCATGCATGGTGAATGGGTCCCACAAGGGCCATTTTGACAGCTAAGTGCCAGGAGATAAGGAAATAAGGCTTAAATTGCAACTTTGTTCGGTATTTGATCAATTTAAGCCTCAGGATGCACAATATGTGTTAATAGGGGCCTATTAGTGATGATGTGAAGGTCAATTAGGGATTGGAACACATAACTCAATGTGAAAATGTGATTAAATGCACTTTACCACACTACAATGAGGTTCACATAGCCTAGAAAAGCACAAGAAACAATGTGAATGTGTGAGACACATTACAACACTCGTTTATCATTAAGTTTAATTTGAAAACCTTCTAGATTGATGTAATAATGTTATTAAACACATTTTATAATATTTAATTAGGGAGAAATGGGTTTATTAAGTCTAGAAAAGCATGAATGTATCTTACAACACCTTTACAAGACATCGTTAAATGCATTTGAAAGGGTCCAAGACCTAGTGTGGATGCATAAAATGCCTTGCAACACTTGAATCAAGGCCTCATTAAGTCTAATTTATCATGAATTATTCCCATGTCAAGCAAGAGGTACTTTTTTCTAAAGCACTTTTATCCCCCACTTTAGTGAAAGGATGAACTTGCTTCAAACTCACACTAAAGTAGACATTCAAGAGAGATCCAAGTGTATAGATGCAGATGACAAAGAATGGAAAAGATTAGAGGAGGTTGTGTAAGCCCCGCAGGACCCAAGATCCTAAGTCAAACCATTAAGATACATAATCACAAGCAATGGAAAGAACAAGAATTATGAAAATGAAAAAGGGCGGATATCAAGCATCGATCATTTGTCCAACTAGTTGTGGATTAGATCTAGGCTTGTTTGTTTCAAAAAGAAAATGCATAGTCACTATAGGGTGACAGAACTCTTGGCTATCCGTCGGGTGAGAAATCCACAACATAGTCACTATGGGGCCATGGAACCTATGATTGTCTATGGGGTGAGAAATTCAAAAGGTGAGAAACATACACTAGTTGGTATGCACTCAAACACATAGGTAGCTATGGGGAAAGTTGTGCCTCAGAATGGGCTTCCCACTCAACCATACCAAAGTTATACCTCTTGATAATTTACTAAAGTGGCACAAAGGAAAATGATTTTTGAGCTCTATGAGGTAAGCAAAAATATTTATGCTTGATACTCTTAAACATTGTTAATGTGGAATAGTGTAAGGATTGTTCAAAGGGATTTTTCTTAGTTCATGCAATGCCTCATCTTAGGGAACATCGTGCCAAATGTCTCCAAGAGAGGATAAGTAAAAGTGGTCTCATCTTGTTTCTAAGAGAGGAAAATTGCAAGGTCTCATCCTGGGAAACATTGTACCTAATGTTTCCAAAAGAATTCTAATGAATTTAGATGCCAAAAATGCAACCTAAATGTAAAATTTGAAACCTAGCATGCAAATTAACTGATGCAAACCCTAATGCAAAGTCAATGCAAGGTAGATCAATGATGAAGGAATCTGAAAGAAAACAAGAAAGTGTTCAAAAAGTGGGTTCACCAAAATGAACTATAGAATTATGGGTAGGATTTATAGGCTACTCTTGCACACTTAGGATGTTTCACTTAGAAGGAGAGAGATAAACCCCACTCAAAAGTCTAGGTGGTTCACTCAAATTAAGATGTGTATGATGTTATTAAGGCTAAATGAGCTGATCTAGATGCAACTAAGCTAAGTAATTGATTGATTATGAATGCAAAACCTAAAAAACAAGTGATGTTTGAAAACACATTGTGTATTGCATAAACACCTAGAAATGAATGCAAACTCTAACAGAACTTGACAAAACTGAAAGAGTGAACTTGGAATATGGGAGTGGGTGCATGAAGTTGGGTACCAATTTTGTGGCCACTTTTCAAAAAAGTTTTAAAAAACACACGTTATTTCACGTTAAAAACAAAGAAAAAAGTGAAATTATTTGCCTTGGGATACCAACCCAAAGGCTTGGAGGGCATTCCCAACAAGCCCAAAGATGGTTTTTTGCAAATTCTACAATTTTTCACATAATTGAGTCCGTGGTCACCATAAAAATTGTATCTAGTTCAATATCGACAAAATCGAATACATGGGTAATGTTAAGTTCTCTCTTAGCTATCCAACGATGTAATTTTTTTCACTTTTTGACAATGTTAAGTCTTTCATCCATAATTTTTTTTGTTTGTATGTCTATTTTTTGCTAAAAAGCAGTGTTTGGTATTTTTTTGTTATAAATTAACCATTCATCAAAATTTCAAATAAATTACATTTTTAGAAACTAGACTCCATTCTACAATTTTTTTTTTTAAAAGAAAAAAAAATTATTTTCCAAAATTTGTAGTGGGAGCATAGCCAAAATTCTACTTTTCAGGAAGTGCCCACTTAGAAATTTAGTAAAAAATAAAAAAAAATATTAAAAAATTATCCTAAAAATTGTGCATCAACTAGATGCTCTTAGCTAACTTCTAACCATAGCAATTTTAAAAATATTACAAAAAAGTTCACCATGCTCAGGTCGTACAAGAATTGCTATGTTATGTTTTTCTGACAAAAACAACACCAATTTGTGTACATCCCTCTTTTGAACCCATTAATCTCAACCATTTTAAAAATAAATTAGTAGTTTAGAAATTAGACTCAGAGCACTTTGATCCTTGTTTTTGTTCCATCTCAAAATTTTGAGTGTAACTATCCTCAATTTCACATCCAAGGTCAACATTTCCTAATTTCAGAAAAAAAGTGGCCACTTAAGCCACCTTTTTGGGAACCATCTTGGTGCACTTACCCATGGATGGAGACTGGAAATGACATTTGAAATACTACTGGTGCTTATTTTCAAGTTTGGTGGGACTCATTCGCCTTTTTGGGCGAATACATCTCAATTCTGCAAAACTGTGTCAACTTTTTTTTGACAAAAGGGTATCTAAAAATGCAAAAAACTCAAAATTGACCTAGAAGTGGGACTCATTGACCACCCATGGTGAGTGAGTCTAATTTTTAATTTCTGAATATCCAAAGGTGGAATCCAGAGCTCTTAGTCTACACTTTGATTCTCTATAGGTGTCCACTTTCGAAACTCTAATTTTTGAACCTCAAAATGAGTTTTTGTTGATATTTTGACTTGTTGAATGAAGAGAAGACCTAAACAACTTTACAAATTTATCTTAAACAATTTTTGAGCCTCTAAAATGTCTAAATCTGCAAACGCACAAGACAAGAGAGAGAAATGGTGAATGTTAGGGAATGGGGTTTGCCTTGGTCAAACCCCATTTAGGTAATTTAACCAAAATGATGAAGAATGAAATGAAACATGCAATAATGGACTTGATTACCTTTCCATGATCTTTGATCTTGCAAGTCTTCTACAAAACACGAAGAATCTACCCTTGAATGTCTGCAAATTGATGTTTTTAATGACTTGAAATGATAAAACCCTAAGTTGCTTGAATTGAGATGGAAGAATGATGGATGGATGAATGATAAGAGATGTGAATTAGGATGATCCCACAATAATGGGTTACACTTTTTGGAAAAACTTGACATTGAAATCAACATTTTTCACCAGAACATCACTTTCTTACACTGATAGTAGCTAAACCATTAGGAATTTGAAGATGAATCAAACTAGTGATTTGTGAGATTTTGTGTGTAGATTCTAATTATATTTAAAAATAAAAATAAAATAAATTTTGAATCCCTTTGTGTAATTTTTAATAACTTATTTTTTATACTAAACAGCATTTTTAAATATTTTTCCATGTTAGAGTAATTATAATTTGGACAAAGGTGTACTTCAAACTACATAACTTTTTTTGGTATGCATTTGAGTTAACTTATTATTTTTTTGTTGGAATAAGGACATCAATACCTAGTGCACATGTATTTTTTAGAAATTTTTTTCTATGTTTTCAAGTTTTTTGTATGTATGAAACAAAGAACTTGATGTTCATTGAAAAACCTACATTCACAAGAAATAAAAAATAAATATAATAATAAAATTAAATATATTTAAAATTATACTTTTTGGGAAGCTTATAATAAGGACTACATACTTACAAAACATAAATTTTAAATGAATTCATTTGATCACCCAAAAGGTAAATCAAAAGTGGTTTTTTATCAGCATTTTGATAAGTGTAGAGGAGACTCTATTATAGGTATGGTTTAAAAATAATGAAGTTCTATTCAAGGGGGTTTGATCTAAGGGGGTTTGATGAAACCTTTAAATGCTTAAATCATTATATTTTCAAACAATATGTGATTTTAGGCAAAAATCAAGTTAACCCAGAATGTGTAACCCATTATTGTGGTAGCACCCATTAAGGTTAAAAGACTTATATTTATAGGCATTTTGGCTACTTTTTCCTATTAATACCTCATCATAGACTGACATGAAGAAATAATAAACTTAAATTTCACTTTTTTCCCACTCAAAGGTCAAAATTGAGCCAAATGGGACTCATTTGCCACCCATGGTGAATGGATCCAACTAGGATGGGACTAATTCCCCATGCATGGTGAATGGGTCCCACAAGGGGCCATTTTGACATATAAGATGCTAAGAGATAAGGAAATAAGGTTTAAATTGCAACTTTATCTGCTATTTGATCAATTTAAGCCTCGGGATGCACAATATAGGTTAATAGGGGCCTATTAGTGATGATGTGAAGGTCAATTAGGGCTTGGGACACAAAATTTAATGTGAAAGTGTGATAAAATACACTTTACAACACTAAAATGAGGCCCACATACCCTAGAAAAGCACAAGAACTAATGTGAATGTGTGAGACACATTACAACACTAGTTTATCATTAAGTTTAATTCAAAAACCTTCTAGATTGATTTAATAAAGTTATTAAATGCATTTTATAATATTGAATTAGGGAGAAATGGATTTATTAAGTTTAGAAAAGCGTGAAAGTATCTTACAACACTTTACAACACGTTTACAAGACATCAATAAATGCATTTTAAAGGGTCCAAGACCTAGTGTGGATGCATAAAATGCCTCACAACACTTGAATCAAGGCCACATTAAGTCCAATAATCATGAATTATTCCCATGCCAAGCAAGAGATACCTTTTTCTATTACACATTTAGCCCCCACTTTAGTGAGAGGATGAACTTGCTTCAAACTCATGTGACTAAAGTAGAAATTCAAGAGAGATCCAAGTGTATAGATGCAGATGAAAAAGAATGAAAAAGATCAAAGGAGGTTGTGCAAGCTTCAAAGGATCCAAGATCCTAATTCAAACCATCAAGATACATAATCATGCAATGGGTAGAATGAGAAAGATGAAAATGAAAAAGGGGGGATCAAGCTTTAATTGTTTGTCCAACTAGTTGTGGATTAGATCTAGGCTTGTTTGTTTCAAAAATAAAATGCATAATCACTTTGGGGCGATGAAAATCTTGGTTATCCATCAAGTGAGAAATCCACAACATACTCACTCTAGAGCCACAAAACTTTTGATTGTCTACGGGGTGAAAAATCCAAAAGGTGAGAAACATATGCTAGTTGGTATGCACTCAAACACATAGGTGGCTATGGGGAAAGTTCTGCCTCAAAATGGACTTCCCACTAAACCATCCAAAAGTTATACCTCCTGATAACTTTAATAATGAACCACAAAGGAAAATGATTTTTGAGCTCTATGAGGTAAGAAAAACTTTGTATTCTTGACACTCATAGACATTATTAATGCAGAATAGTGTAAGGATTGTTCAAAGGTATTTTTCTTAGTTTGTGCAATGTCTCATCTTATGGAACATCATGCCAAATGTCTCCAAGAAAGGATAAGTGCAAATGGTCTCATCTTGTTTCCAAGAGAGGAAAATTGCAAGGTCTCATCTTGGGAAACATTGTACCTAATGTTTCCAAGATAATTCTAATGAATTTAGATGCCAAAAATGCAACCTAAATGAAAAATTTGAAACCTGGCATGCAAATTAACTAATGCAAACCCTAATGCAAGGCTAGATCAAGGATGGACTCCAAAATAAAAGAAGAAAGTGTTCAAAAATTGGGTTCACCAAAATGAACCATAAATTTTTAGGTAGGATTTATAGGCTACTCTTGCACTCTTAAGATGTGCATGATGTTATTAAGGCTAAATGAGCTGATCTAGATGCAACTAAGCTAATTAATTGATTGATTATGAATGCAAAGCCTAAGAAACAAGTGATGTTTGAAAACACATTGTGTATTGCATAAACACTTAGAAATGAATGCAAACTATAAAAAAAACTTGACAAAACTGGAAGTATGCACCTGGAATATCGATGGATATTGGAAATGACATTCAAAATGCTTTTGATGTTGATTTTCAGGACTGGTGGGACTCATTTTCGATTTTGGGTGAATCAGTCCTAGTTCTACAAAATTATGTCAGAACCTGTTTTTGACAAAAGGGTATCTAAAAAATGTAGAAAACTAAAAATTGACCTAGAGGTGGGACTCATTCACCACCCATGGTGAATGAGTTTAATTTTGAATTTCTAAATATTCAAAGGTGGAATCTATAGCTCTCGTTCTGCACTTTAATTCTCTACAGGTGTCTACTTCCAAAACTGTGATTTTTGAACCTAAAAATGAGTTTTTCTTGATAGTTTGACTTGTTGAATGAAGAGAAGACATAAAAAACTTTACAAATTTATCTTAAATTTTTTTTGAGCCTCTAAAATGTCTAAATCTACAAACACACAAGACAAGAGAGAGAAATGGTGAATGTTAGGGCACGGGGGTTTGCCTTGGTCAAACCCCATTTAGCTAATTAAACCAAAATGATGAAGAATGAAATGAAACTTGCAATAATGGATTTGATTAGCTTTCCATGATCTTTGACCTTGAAATTATGCAACAAAACATGAAGAATCTTCCCTTGAATGTCTAAAAACTGATGTTTTAATGACTTGAAATGATAAAACCCTAAGTTGCTTGACTTGAGATGGAATAATGATGGATGAATGAATGATAAGAGATGTGAATTGGGGTTAAAAGACTTATATTTATAGGAATTTCACCTATTTTTTCCTGTTAATACCTCATCATAGGCTGACATGAATAAATAATAAACTTAAATTTTACTTTTTTCCTGCTCAAAGGTCAAAATTTGGCCAAATGGGACTCATTTTCCACCCATGGTAAACAAGTCCCACAAAGATGGGATTGATTCACTATGCATGGAAAATGGGTCCCACAGGGACCATTTTGACAGCTAAGATGACATGAGACAAGGAAATAAGGTTTAAATTGAAACTTTTTCTTGTATTTGATCAATTTAAGCCTCAGGAGGCATAATATGGGTTAATAGAGGCCTATTTATGATGATGTGAAGGTAATTCAGGGATTGGGACACGGAATTCAATGTGAGAGTGTGATTAAATACACTTTACAACACTAAAATGAGGTCAACATAGCCTAGAAAAGCACAAGAATGAATGTGAGTGTGTGAGACACATTACAACACTAGTTTATCATTAAGTTTAATTCAAAAACCTTCTAGATTGATGTAATAATGTTATAAATTTTTTTTATAATATTTAATTAGGGAGAATTGGGTTTATTAAGTCTAGAAAAGCGTGAAAGTATCTTACAATGCTTTACAACACCTTTACAAGACATCGATAAATGCATTTGAAAGGGTCCAAGACCTAGTTTGGATGCATAAAATTCCTCACAACACTTGAAGCAAGGTCTCATTAAGTACAATTTATCATGAATTATTCCCATGCCAAGCAAGAGGTACTTATCATGAATTATTCCCATGTCCAATTTGACATCGATCTTTGTGAATAAAGAAATTGATAGTGCAAGATAAAATCTATAATATTTTCTTCTTCTTTTTGCTTACATCTCATCAAATCGACCAAGGTCATTTTAGGATTCATATGCACTTGGAAATTGTTTATAAATTCCTCAACAAGTTTATTGGATGAACAAATTGAGTTGTTCGGTAATGAAGAAAACCATTCTAATGCAATCTCCTTCAGGGATCTAGGGAAAATTTTAGCCAAGACATTTTCATCAAGGACAAAATCATTGCATAAAGCAGCATAAGTGGAAACTTGGTTAGAAGGATCTCGTTTCTCTCAGGTATGTGAAGGATCATCATGGAAAAAATAGGCCTTTAAGTGGAAAAAAATTTAAAAAAATTAGAGTTAGGAAACTTGACATAAAAATTTGAATAAGTTATGTATATTATTTGAAAAATATTTAAGAATAGAATTTGTAGCAAATTGAATGTAGTTTCTAAACTACTAGGTTTGTTTAAAAAATAAAATCTATTTGGTGAAAATTTGAAATTTCAATGCAGTAGTACATAAATTTTAGGGAAAAATAAGAAGTGGGCGTTTGTTTGACCACCCTAACCACAATACAATGATAAAAAAAAATTTATAATATTTTGGATATAAGTAGAGGAATCATGTCCCGATGTGATGCATATTTTTTTGTAAATTTTTTCCAAGTAAATAATTAAATATGAATTTTTTATTACAAATTTTAAAAAATATAAAAAACTCGCATGTCTGACAACCTTAACTTGGTCAAAACTTCATGAAATTTAATTTTTCCTTTTTTTATCCTATAGTATGTGAAACATAGAATGTGATGCATGTTTTGGATTCAAAAAATTTGATACCATTTGAAAGTTATAGATGTTTTTCAATCAGCCTATCAATCAGGACTTTAGTCATAATTTGAATAGAAAATGAATAATAATTACTTATTTAATTCAAAGTAAAGCATAATTTAATTCAAAGTAAAGCATAATTTATTTATTCATTGCTTGTATTATGAGATGGAGGTAAAAAAGGTGAAGGTGTGTATGTGTTCGAGGGACAAGTGAATGGAATAATTATAGGTGGTAAACTAGTAGGATATGTGATGTGCAATGCCACAAAGGTACTATGAATGCTCGTAGAAATACCCAAGGAAGGAATCACATTACTAGTCAGTTGCATTGTTGTTGTGACTTGAGGGTTGGTATAGGTAGGAATAGAGGCAATTTTTGTAAAAGGAGGAATTTGAATTCCTCCTTGGCTTGTGAAACTATTCGAGGGTAAAGGAAAAGTAGTGGTTGAGGTAAGGTGTTTTCCAAAGGTTTGAACTATGTTATACATAAGGTCATGTCCATCTTCACTTTCAAGCATGAGGTGAATGTTATCTATGGTAGGCATGGCAATAGTTGAAATGTTGTTAGTACTTATTTTATTTTGTAAGTTTTCTATGTCTTCATGGATTTGAATGATGTTTTCTTATGGAACACTAGCAACGATTGTTTCAACATGTGTCACACTACTTGAAGGTAAAGATTTGTTAAGGGTATGGTCCATACATAGTGAACTAGTGTCAATACTGGGAGTGAAAGAGCTAGGCAAACCAAGATCCATGACAATTGTTCTATCATGGGATGACATGAGCCTCAAACTTCATCTCACTATAGTATTAGCAATAGGAGACCAAGTAGAAATGATCATGCAAGGTATATTAAATGCAAGATGAATGAAATGCAATTTTAATCTAAGTGCAATGAAATGAATATAACAAAAAATTTGTAAACTAAAACAAAAAGTTATCAACAACAAATAGAACCTCAAAAATATAGTTTTAAATTTTGGAAAATATAGCATAGAATCTGCACTACGACTAAATCTCCCAGAGAGGCGTATGAGTCCCAATGAGGGTATTTTTCAATTTTTTAAAAAAAATTCAAATAATTTTTATGCTTTTTAGGGGTATGTGCAAGATCATGATGGGCCAAAAAGTGGTGATATGATGGGTATGTGTAGGGTATCTGGCTGACGACATTTTTTTACCCAAAATTGATTAAATGAAAAGGGTTTTTAAAAGAGATTCTTAGCTTCCTACAATATAAATTATTATTTACTTTGAATTTAATAAATAATTATTATTCATTTTCTATTTGAATTACGACTAAAGTTCTGATTGATAGGTTGATTGAAAAACATCTATAGCTTTCAAACAGTATCACATTTTTTTAATCCAAAATATGCATCAGATTCTATGCTTTGCATACTATAAGATTAAAAAAAAATGAATTTCATGATGTTTTGACCAAGTTAAGGTGGCCAGACATACAAGTTTCTATATGTTTTAAAATTTGTAATAAAAAATTCATAATTAGTTATTTACTTGGAAAAAAATTACAAAAAAATATGCATCGCATTGGGACACGATTCATCTACTTATATCAAAAATATTATAAAAAAATAGTATCAAATTTGATTCTAGTTAGGGTGGTCAGACAGACACCTACTTATTTTTTCCCTACAATTTAAGTGCTATTGCATTGAAATTTCAAATTTTCACCAAATAGTTTTTTTTTAAATAAACCTAGTAGTTTAGAAACTACATTCAATTTGCTATAGATTCTATTCTTACATATTTTTGAAATAATATAAATAACTTATTCAAATTTTTAAGCCAAGTTTCCTAACTCTGATTTTTCTGAATTTTTCGCCACATAAGGGCCTATTTTTTCCATGATGATCTTGCACATACCTATATTTCTTTCACTAATGCAAGAATTAGAAACCTTAGAATGCCAATTAACTAATGCAAACTCTAATGCAATGTTAATGCAAGAAAGATCTAGGATGATAATGCACTCCAAATAAGAATAACGATGTTCTAAATATAGGTTCACCAAAATGAAACAACTAAAAATGGGTTTGTTGGTTATGGTTTATGACATAGAGTAGGGTGATCCCACAATAGTGGTTGACACTTTTTGGGACATCCTGGCTTTTGTTGAAATCACATATTTTTAGAAAATATAATGATTTAAGCCTTGAAAAGTTCCATTTAAAGGAGTCCATTTGAAGACGGTTTGATCAAACCACCTTAGATAAAACCCACTTCGATAGAACCCTGCTAGTTTCAAGCCATACCTATAACGGAGTCTCCTTTACACCTATCAAAATGCTAATAAAAACCACTTTTGATTTACCCTTTTGGGGGATCAAATCAATTCATTTAAATTTTTTTTTTATTTAAAGTATTCCTTATTATAAGCTTCCCAAAAAATATAATTTTAGATATATTTAATAATTGATTATTATATTTATTTTTTATTTTTTATGAATGTACGTTTTTCACCGAAAGTCAAGCTCTATGTTTTGCACATGTGGAAAAGTAGTAGCTTACCAAAAAACAATCTAAAAAATATGTCTGTTAGATATTGATTTCCTTGATCCAACAAAATAAAATAAAAATGATACTCACAAAAAAAGGTTATGTTGTATATGGTCTACCTATGTCTAAATTGTAATTCATTTCACTTCAAAACTTAATTAAGAAAAGATATCCAATAAAACACTGTGAAACCAAATGAAAGTGCTAGATATCATATTTACAAATCTAAATTCAAAAAAATTAGAATTTTATCCTTCATAGAAAAAAATTTATGTTGTATATGGTGAACATCACTCTTTAAAAATGGTGTTTACTATTAAAAAATAGTTTTTGAAGGAGATGGAAAAAGAAATGCAATTTGATTCCATTTTTAAAAAAATATATTTAGAATCTACAGAAAAAATGTCATAAATCACTACTTTGCATCATCTTCAAATTCTCATAGTTTAGCTCCTAAAGGTGCCCGAAAGTAAAGATTTAGTTAAAAAAAATAGTTCAATGTACAATTTGGCCAAAAATTGTAAACCAGTATTGTGGGATCACCCAATAAACACACACTTCACAATCATTTCATTGAAGGGAAACCCTAGAGATCTCAATATAAGTATGCAAAGTAGAATGAGATCTTGCAATAGGGTTGTCCTAGGGTCTAATTATAAAGTAAAGAGCGGTTCACAACCAAGCTAGGGCTTGGAAAGACTAATGAAATGTAAGAACTAATGCTAAAACCTAATGTAATTCAATATTTCACTAAATGACCTAGAAAAGCATATAAAAATGAATAGAAAGTTGAGAGATGAAAAGGGTGCACTTGGAAACCTGAAGAAGACTAGATCAAGCTTTGAAATGCTAAAAAAACTAATTTTAATGCTAACTAGGACTCATACACTAGAATAGGTGATTTAGTCCCAGATTAGGGTTTTTGGTCTGGAACAAGTTTCTGGAAGTGTAGATTTTGGATCTGCAAACATATGGAAATTGACCTATATATAATATGAATCATACACCAGAAGTGGCATATAAGTCTAGTTAGGGTTTTCTAGACATTCAAAGTTTGATTCTTCTCTTCAATGTCTACTCTATCCTTTCTAATTGATTTCCTGATCTGAAACCCTGATTTGTAACCTATAGAAGTCTTCCAATGATCTCCAATGCAAGGTGACAACTTTGACAACTTTCTCCAAACTTTATTTTCAATGTGTCTTCAAGCTAGACCTAAAAATCACACACTAAAGAAAGGGAAAAATGTTATTTTGTTAGTGGAAAGGGTCTTTCCTTAGTCAAACCCAATTTCGTTAATCAAACCTTGAAATGAAATGAAGTAGGAAAAGAGAATGATGAATGAACAACATGCAATGTTACAACTCACCAAAACCTAGCAATAAAGTGTTGCAGACATGTATGAAGTGGCACCAATGGATGTAGATCTTGACTTGAATGCTAGCCTGAATCATGAAACCCTACATCACAATTGTTAGCTCAAAAACAAACATGTTGCATGATGACTTTGACATGATGCTTGATGCTTGAAAATTCTCTAAAATACTTGATAATCTTCCCTTGAATGCTCTTGAATGCTCTTGTGAACTCAAAATTTCTATAATGATGAATACTTGAATGATTGAGTTTTTAGGAGAACCATGAGTGAAATAACTTTGTATTTATACTTGCTTATGCCAAGTTTCCCGAAATTACAACACTACAAGACAACATCGGATCTAGGAGAATGAAATCCTGCAAAGAATTTTAATTAATTTTAATTTTGCACCACATGGGACTCATACACCAAAAGTGGTGTATGAGTCCCATTAGGCATTAATTATGGGACCATTTTCAAAAAACTTAGAAAGTGAAAATGTGAAAATTTGGTGTTCTTGGGATTCTTTTTCACCTGTAGGGTTTTCGACCTAAAAGGGAGAGAAGAAATCTTCACACTTTTCACTCAAGAATAAACCCTTCAGATTTCAATGCAAAGGATATTGAAATATTGCAAAGGAACTATCCTAAAGGTTGAATGATATCAAATGAGTGGTTCACCACCAAGTTTAAACTTGGAAAAGATAATGCAATTCAAGCTATAAAATAAAAACCCCAATTCAATGCAATGACCTACCAAATGACCTTTAAATACTAATAAAACCAAATAGAAAATCAATGGGATAAACAATGTGTACCTGGGAATTTGGAAGTAATTGGAAAAAAACTCTAAAATTCTAGAAATTTTTACTTTTTGACCAACTGGGACTCATTTGCTAATTTGGGCAAATCAATCCTAGATCAGGATTTCTACATGGGAGCCTATTTGAGGAAAAAGGGTATCAAAATCTACAAATAGAGTTGGAAAATAGCTACAGTTAGACTCATTCACCACTCTTGGTGAATCATTCTTGTTCCACCTTTTTGAAAATTAAAAGCTTTGATCTGCACTTCGACACCTACCCTTTCCTTCCAACTTGAGTTTTGGATCTGAATCTATCAAAAACACCTAGAAAATAAAATTAAACTTTATTTGCTAGTGGGAGGTTTGCCTCGGTCAAACCTCTAATTTGGTAATTAAACCTTGATAGGAATAATGAAATGTCCATGAAAATCCTAACCTTAAGTGTGTCAAAGACTAAGAAATCTAAATCATGATGCAATCCTATTCTAATGTGAAAGAATATGATGTAATAATGGAAATATAAAGAAGAATGAATCACTTGTGATGATCTCTAATCACCCCAAATGAGCTCTAATGATGCATGTACCTTTCTTAGGCTAAATGTAGAGTGATAATGGAAGATGGAATCTCTTAGGAAACAAGTCTTTAGGCTTGGCTTGATGGCTAGCTGCATCTCCCCAACCTAGAATCCATCATGATTAACCATAGACATCCATAATCAACCCTTAACAATGTTAGATCTTGATTGAAAGTGAGCTTGAAGACCTGCAAAAAATACTTTAATGCTGCTCCAATGCTTCAACTTTGCTTGCTTTTGGAATTAGAATGCTCTTGTGAAAGGTTGCTTGAAGATTCTTGATGCTTATCTCTTGAAAAAATACTTGTTCAAAGTTCTTAGTGTTGATAAAAATGACTTAAAAACTTGCTTTTATAGGTATTAACACCTAATTAACTATTATTTAGATCTGAAAGCCCGACATCCACCAAAATTTGAATTAAAAACTTGAATTTCATACTCAAAACTGAAAAAATCACCAAATGGGACTCATTCGCCACCCTTGGTGAATGGGTCCCACCTAAGGGGACTCATTCGCCAAAGGTGGTGAATGAGTCCCACCTTAGCTTTTTGATGTGGTTTTTTTAGAATTTTTGAGGATTTGAGTGATTTTATGGGATTTTTGAATGAAATGAGCCTCAAGATAAAAAATAATGGGTCCTAGGGGCCAATAAATGATGATTGAAGGGGATAATTAATGCAAGGGTGACAAAATAGGTCCAAATTAAGTGTGAAATTGCATCGCTTTCAAGAATGTACAATTTTCTACACTATAGAAATGTGCAAAATCTAGATTGGGACCCAAAAACCTAGGTGGGACTCATACACCCAAGGAGGCGTATGAGTCCCATATCACTAAATCTAGGCCACACAACCTAAAAAACATTTGAATTGTGATTGGATGTTGATTTTGTCAAGATTATCCTCAAAAATATGTATTAATTAAGGCTTATGGATGCAAAATAAGGCCAATTAAAGCATAAAGAAGCCCAATTATTTATGAAAACCCTAGAAAAGTGTGAAAATGTGTTACAACACTTTACAACACCTTAAGTAAAGTAAAATTAAGTTCATTTATCTCACAAGTACCCAAGACCGAATGTGAATGTGTCAAACACATTACAACACTAATTCAAGGAAACATTATGCTCAATTTAACAAGGAGGGCCCAAACAAGCAAGGAAATGTAAAGGGATACTTCTTCTATTTCCATAGAAACTCATATTATTGAAAACCTTACTACCTTTTTTAAGAAATAATCTTTTTTTTTTGTCATTCCATTAGTCTATTGGTTTCTTATATGAACAAGCTTAGGAAGATGAAGATGCAATATTTTTCTATCTATTAAATATTAGGAATAGGTGGGTTGTCCATCTTGCATTATTTTATAATGTAATGTTTTATTATTTTGGTGCACCTAGGGAATTTAGGTATGTTTGCATCACATGGATTAGCATTCTTGAGGTGACTTTATGTGTTGTATGTAACATTATGATTTAAATATTTAATGAGTTAGACATTGGGGAAGTATTTAATATTTGGAAAATATAGCACCAAAAACTAAATGTGGGGATTGATTGTTTTGTAATCTCATGGTATAATTCACATGGTTTTATGTAATAACACTTGGTGGTTTTGTGTGAAAAACTGAAGAAATTGCAAGGTATGAGGGTATTGTGCAGGTTGTTTTTATACATTTGGAGTTTTCATGTTATAAATTTGTGGTTATTTTTTACAGATATGAATTTATCAATATTTTTTGAAAAAAGATTTTTTTCTTGCTGTTCACTATGAGTGTTTTGTAGGATAAATATTTCATATGACCCTTTGGGACAAGAAACCATCATTATTGAATATAGGAGGCTTGAAAGATGAGGATTGACATAAAATTTGACCTATTTTTGTTACTAAAATATGCAAATATTTTTTCACTCCTTTCCCCTATCATATAGTTGTACAACCATAAAATTTATTTTATAAGAAAATATATATTTATGTGGTTTTGAAAGAAATTTCTTATGTAATAAAAAAATTAATAAAAGGAAAGAAAAAATGAAATTAAAACCCTGGTGTTGGGGTGAGGGCATCTATAGACTCCCCCATTGGCTTGCAGTCGCATGACCTACCATGTTGATAAACTAGATGACTATCAATCATTAGTCCTCCTAGTCATCAGGTGACCTCGTCTGAAAGGATGCTAGGTCATTAGGGTTAAGCCCCCTAGGCTCTTGGCCCCCTAAGTCTTATTGGGGACCTCAACAAAATCCCATAGGGCTATAATATTTTCATTGGTAATTTTAATAAAAAAATTAATGCAATGATAATGTGATATTAGGTCCACCATCCATGGGAAATTTGCATGCCACATTGGGTGTCGTTGCAACTAGTGGGCCTACCAAGGGCCATTGAATCACCACCCACTAGCCACCACAACATTTGAAAATAGGAAAAAAATAATTAGGTGGCATAACTTTCCCCTAGGGTGTCCATTTTTATACTTCTTATTGAATCGTAGACTTTTGGGTAGGGCTTATAGGCTACTCTTGCACTCTTAGGATGTTTCACTTAAAAAGAGAGATAAACCCTACGTAAAGGAATCAACACTAGGTTCACTCAAATTAGGAAATGTATGATGTTATTAAGGCTAAATGGAATGATCTATATGTAACTAACCTAGGTAATTGATTGATTATGAATGCAAAACCTAAGAAGCAAGTGATGTTTGAAAACACATTGTGTTATGTAAGAACATTTGGAAATTAATGCAAAACTAAAGACAAATGAATCAAACTGAATGTGTGCACCTAGAATGTGAATGAAGACAAGAAGTGTAATTTGAAATGTTGTTATTGCTGATTTTCAGGCCTGGTGGGACTCATTCGCCATTCTAGGTGAATTACTCCCAGTTTTGTAAAATTGAACCAAAGCTCATTTCAGACAAACAGGTATCTAAAAATGTAGAAACCAAAAATTGACTCTGAATTGGGACTCATTCTTCACTCATGGTGAATGAGTCCACTTTTGAATTTCTGAATATCTGAATGTGGAATCTAGAGCTTCCAATCTGTACTTTAATTATCTATAGGTGTCCACTTCTGAAACTCTAATTTCTGAACCTGAAAGTAAGTTTTTGTTGATATTTTGACTTGTTGAATGAAGAGAAGACTTGAGAAACCTTCCAACTTGATATTCAATGATTTCCAAGCTTCAAAGAGTCCTAAATCTGCAAATACATAAGCAAGAGAGAGAAATGTTGAATGTTAGGGCATGGGGGTTTGCCTTGGTCAAACCCCTTTTAGGTAATTAAACCACAATGATGAAAGAAAGGAATGAAACATGAAATAATGGAGTTGATCACCTTTCCATGGTGTTTGATCTTAAAATTATACAACAAAACATGAAGGATCTCCACTTGAAGGTCTGAAAATTGATATCTTGGTGACTTGAAATGATAAAAAACCAAAGTTGCTTGACTTGAGATGGAATATTGGAGGATGAATGAATGATAAGAGATGTGAATTAGGGTTAAAAGACTTATATTTATAGGAATTTCACCTATTTTACCTATTAATACCTCATCATAGGCCGACATGAAGTAATAATAAACTTAAATTTTACTTTTTTCCAGCTTAAAGGTCAAAATTGGGCCAAATGGGACTCATTCGCCACCCATGGTGAATGGGTCCCACCTAGATGGGATTGATTCACCATGCATGGAAAACGGGTCCCATAGGAGCCATTTTGATAGCTATGATTCTAGGAGATAAGGAAATAAGGCTTAAATTGCAACTTTGTTGGTTATTTGATCTATTCATGCCTCAGGATGCAGAATATGGGTTAATAGGGGCCTATTAGTGATGATGTAAAGGAAAATAAGAGATTGAGACATAAAATTCAATGTGAAAGTGTGATTAAATACACTTTATAACATTAAAATGAGGTCCACATAGCCTAGGAAGGCACAAGAACCAATGTGAATGTGCAAGACACATTACAACACTAGTTTAACATTGAGTTTAATTCAAAAACCTTCTAAATTTATGTAATAATGTTATTAAACACATTTTATAATGTTTAATTATGGAGAAATAGGTTCATTAAGTCTAGAAAATCAAGAAAGTCCTTTACAAGACTTTACAACACCTTTACAAGACATCGTTAAATTCATATTAAGGGTTCAAGACCTAGTGTAGATGCATAAAATTCCTTTCAACACCTAAATCAAGGCCTCATTAAGTCCATTTTATCATGAATTAATCCCATGTCAAGAAAAGAGTCATTTTTTCTACATAACACTTATACTGGTTGGAAAGGTGGTTTTAAGTACATTGTTAGGGTATCAATGTTTTCTTTGAAAATTTTATATTTTGAAAGATAAGTTTTTCATAGAATTTGGTCATAACTTTGAGAGGTCATAACTTTTGTATATGTAGTAAGATTTCAGACTTATTATAGTTGATGAAAAGCTTGTACAGAGCACTACACAATGTATTAGGTTTGGAGATATATTTGCATGACTTTATTTTTGTTATTTCTATTAGATCTCTTTATTGATTGTAGTTAATTCTATTACTTTTTTGATCTTGTGGCTATTCCTATAATGCTCGTCGTGCAAATCCCAAAGGACAAAACAATGCACACATTTTTGTTTTTAATAATACAAAGTAAACATATAATGAACCATTACACAATAACATCATAACATCAAGCCCTTTGGGACACATGAGGTCACATCACATAAACCAACACATAACAAAAGATACACATAAGACTAAATAACTTATCTAATCTTACATCCATCATTAGCATTACAATAACCATTTACAAAAGATAACATACATATATCCATAAGTATAAGTACAAATACATCACATGATACAAACCATAATAAATCTCATAAAGCATGAATGGTTACAAGGGTGCATTTACAATACATCATCTTTTAATACATTACATGTTCACAATATATGAGATACAATAAAACCTCCCATACCTATGGGATAAATACATAATACAAAGAATGTCTGCATTACAAGATGAATATCAAGTACAAGCTCCATCTAAAGGATACTATGAAGAACGAACATTGATGGGGAACCCAATGGGTACGGAGCACGTTCCACTTGACCATGTGGGTTTTAGAAAAAACCCACCCCCCATGCTCAGAGGTGACAAGGAAGTAACCGTGACCAAGAGTGCCACAAGACTAACTCCAATAAAGAATATCATGGTAACAATAACTCTAGCAACAACAACAAAAGATTACATAGATCATAAATGACAACTACTAAGATTCAATCATGATAAACACAAATCCATAAAACACATCATAAATAAACCGAAGGCAACAACCATTACCACTTCTAGAGGCAAGCAAGAAACCAAAGCATAAGGGCAACTAGTGGAGAGTGTCATCGCATAGTCCTACATGGGTTATCTTTTCCCATCCTCCAACACAAGGTGACGGCCCCCGTCTATGGTTATCCTGGCCCTTCCTCCTACTTGAGGCACCAGCCCCATAGGGTGACTCATGCGGAGCCGTTAAGCTCTCATGAGAATGAGGTAACAACTTAGCCAACCACAACCTTCTCAGTCTACCATTAATCTGTGATAGCCCTAATGGATAGAAAAGGTATCCAAGATTATCTTATTATGTTATTACTACCCATCCCCCTATATTCTATTATTAAGTTTTCACTTGTTAATCTAACTCTTACGTGGGTTATCCTGAGCCCTCCTCCTTTTGAGGTGTCGGCCCCCACGAAGAGCCACTCTCCCAGGAGACAACAAAACATAATAAAAATCAAGGGTTTTACCATAAAGAACAGAGCATTAAATCTCAACAAATGGCATGTGAGGCATTATCCATCTCACTAAAAGGAACACAATAGAGTCTCAACAAAATCTCGTACAACCCTTTCAAAATTATGATACCAATATCTTGCTACATCAAGAGCACATAAAATGAGGATTATCAACAAACAATAAAATCAAGCCTCTGGAAGCCTAAGGTTCACAACATCTATAAACGGGTTCTTAAAATCAATTGGGTTCCCACATCGAAAAGCCAAAACAATAATATAATAATAAAGAAAAATAATCAAATCAATTTTACTAGATTCCACAATGCAAGTTAACATGATGATATCCACACATGGATATTACAAAACAACTCTAATTACCACAATTTTTTTTATTCCACTCGCAATTAAACAATATAGCGAAAAACCATTTTTGATGAAATAATTTTGAAATAACACATAATGATTTTTCCAATTTCCAAGAATAATTTCTAATAATAATAATTTCATAAAAGATAACTTTATATCTATATATTTATATCTTATTTATATATATACATAATATAATTATATATATATAAATACAACATATATATATATAAATACACCTTTTGGTTCTTTTTTATATATTATCTTGTCATAAATTTGGAAAAGAAAACTTAATCATAGCCAGGACATATATATATGTATATATATATATAAAATAAATTTTATTTAAAGAAATCACAACCACTAAAAGGTCGCGGCTGTGCGCAGTCCAAGGGACTGCTCACAACAGTCCAAAGGACTGCACTTACAACAGTCTAATGGACTACTGCGGCAGTCTCTTGACTACTGTGTAGCCAACCACCATAAGGCTAGGAAGGGATATGGCCAACAACAAAATAATGCGGTCACATTAGAGTACTACAGCCTCAGTCGAATTCAATTCCAAAATAAATAAAAAGTATATATATATATATATGTATAAATATACATAGCTATGTGTATTTATATATATAGATATATATATATATATATGTGTGTGTGTCTGTGTGTGTGTGTGTGTATCATCAGGGACACAGTACATAGGAAATTGGAAATCATGCTTTTTTTTACATATATATATATAATATATACAAATATGTATATCCACAAATTTGTGTATATATATAAGTGTATATATATATAGTTATAACTATATAAACACATAAATTCTTTTTTTTTTTGGAGAAGCAATAATTTTCCCATAACAGAATTATAAAAGTTAAGAACATTTTCCGCGATTCAACACTAAATTTCTCCCAATTATTTGTTACCCAGAAGATTACCAAAAACCCCAAAATATTTTTCCTTTTACATAGCAATATGATTGCCATTCCAAAATTTAACAAAAAGAGAAAGAACAATTAAGGAACCTGGAGTCCTGTCCTTGCCGAGAAGTTGATGATGAAGCTTTCCTTGATTCGAGATAGCCCTTTCAAAGAGCTCACCTTTCTTTCTTCAGAACTTCTCCACCAGTTTCCTCGATCAATTTTCTAATCTAAAATTTTAATTCAGAAGAGCCTCTCTTCCAGAACAATGAAAAAGAACAAATTATACAGAGAAAACAAGAGAGGATCCAATTTTTCCAAAACTCATATTTTGAGACTTCTATCAATTTTCCTGTGAATGAAAACCTCTCAATTTTGCTATTAAATAAAAAGATATCTTCTTCTTTTTCGAAAACTCCATAAATCAGAATTAAAAGAAGTTTTCTATTTCATCACCAGCTTTTCAGCCAAAATCTCAACATTCATTGGTCCATTTCTTCTTTTCTTTCTTTTCTTGATTTTTTTTCTATTCAAACAACACGTTTTGTTTTAATTTTGATTTTGCAAATTATACTTGCAATTCACACAATTTAACTTATTTAATTATTTTATTCCATTAATTATCCTCAATGTGCTATTTTCATTAAATTATCAAAATACCTATTTTAAATAATTTAATTTACATCTTTCAATTTATTTATCTTTAATAAATTACATGGCTTTTAATTTAAAACTTTTATATTTTAATATACTCCAATAACTATTATTAACATTCATTACAATCATTTAATTATTTAAATTACATCATACCACACACCAACATAAAATAAATAACACAATTACTTTCACACAACCAACTATTATAAAATGCAAAAATGACAAAGGTCAAAGATGCACAATACCACTAAACATAAAATAGGTTGGCAAACTTGGGATGGGGTGACTTCCTTGTCATCTCTATTTCCACTTCATGCCCATTGGGTTAAATTGAGGCTCGCCCTATCCTACCGAAGCAGGTGGAATCGAGACTCTGTTCCTGCAATTCCTTCATACAAACAAGGTGTATACAACATGTATATATATAATCAAATACATCACATCGTGAGAAGGAATCGCAATGTAGTAGGGCACTCACAAATGAGTGGTATTACACTGTCCCCTCACCAAAACTATAATAACAATTACAATATCAAGTATAAAGTAGCATCGCTAACTAAACTGATCACATCATATCATCATAAAATGATTACTAATCCATTGCATCACAATATACTACTGAAATAAAATTAAACATCACCAAACCAAATGTAACCATAATGTCATATCATAATATCCATGTCATCAAATAAAGTAGCAAAGTCATCAAGCAGTCTAAACTATCCAATCCACCAATCCAACCAATAAACAATAATATCAAAGTCTCAAAGTATCAAGCAAAACCATAGAAAAATAACAAGTCCAAATAGCAACATGTGGGGTATTACATCCTCCCCCCCATGAATTCATCTTACTCCTCAAAGCTAGTAAATAGGTAAGGATAGGATTCCCTGATACGGGAGGCATCTTCCCATGTTGCTGAACTCTCATCATTGGGGTCCCATTGGACCCACACCTACTCAATATCCCTGCCCCTGAGGGTGAGTCTCCTACGCTATAGTACGGCCATGGGGTTGAGAGCTAGCTGCCCATCCTCGACATGTAGAGCATTCCAATCAAGTACATGAGTAACATCAAGAAAATATGGTCTAAGGACTGAAACATGAAAAACATCATGAATGCACAACAGACTGGGTGGCAAGGCTAGGCAGTAGGCAACAGGACCAATTCTTTCTAACACCTCAAACATCCCAACAAAGTGGGGCGCAAGCTTAGAACCCTTTCCATAATGAATAGGGCTCTTCTATGGATGCACTCGAAGAAACACTCGATCTCCAACTGCAAACTGTTAATCAACTCTTTATGCATCAACATACTTCTTCTGCCTATCTTGAGCTGCTACAAGATGCTCTTGAATGTGAGCTACCTACTGCTCCATATCTTGAAGCATTTCGGGTCCAAGAAGAACCCTATCCTCTAATCTATCCCAACTCAAAGGGGTACAAAAAGGATGTCGATATAAAGCTTGAAATGGATCCATGTTGATCAAAATATGATAACCATTGTTATAGGGAAACTCAACCAAGTGCATATAATCTTCCCAACATGATTGTTGGTCCATGACATACATGCAGAGCATATCCTCAAGCACCTGATTGACTCTCTCAATCTGACCATCTATCTCAAGATGGTAGGAAAAACTAAAGTTCAAGTGAGTCCCTAATGACCGCTACAAATATGTCCATACCATAGATGTGAATACCGGATCTCTATCAGAAATGATTCTTTCCGGTATCCCATGCAAATGAAAAATGTCCTCCATGACCACCTTGGCTACCAAAGAATTAGTATAGGAAGATTGGATAGGGGAGAAATGGGCTACCTTGGTCAGCCTGTCAACAGTGACCATGATAGTGTCGTGCCACCTCGAAGACATAGGCAAGTTGACAATGAAATCCATAGAGATAATATCCCACTTCCATTCTGGAACAAGTTGAGGTTGCAACACACCTGATAGATGATGATGCTTAGCCTTAACCCTCTTGTTGTGCAATTTTCACACACACACCCCACTAAAAGTAGGGACCCTCTTTTGCTCTAGTCTTTGATGCCTCTTGGTCTTTTGATTATTGAATTTGGTCACTTTTAGGAGTTCTTGAATGTTAGTTATGTTTGTTCAAATGATCCCTTGAAGTTATTCATTGAAAATCCTATGTCTTGGGGTGATTTTTCAGGTTTTTGACTTTTTTGGGGAATTTCCTCCTTCGGCGGGATTCCCCAGTTCCCTTGAAAACTTGATGATGAGGACTACTTTACAAATTTTTATTTCAGAGGTTTCAGTCCTTCACGAAATTTTGTGTCCACCGAATTTTTCCGAAATTCCTTTACCTCCTCGGATTCCCAAACTCTGTCCTAGGCCGCCTGAAGAACCTATGTGCTAGATTTGATTCGTTATGTAAATTTTAGGGTTCTTGAGATTTTTTTTTCTCAATTTTGCTGATGTTCTCTTGGAAAATGGAATTTTCAGTCACTATTTCATGATTGTGCGAGAAAATTGGTTTATATAGGGATTCACATGCATTTTCATCTTGGCCTTCCTTGGGATGGATTGAGTTTTATGTGCTTGATTGTAAAATTATGAGTCATGTTATAAGATATTTCATCAGCGGCAGCCATTGCAACCCATGTTGGTTTCGATCATCAGTTGGGTTTTGAAATGATTAATTTAATTATATTATCAGATGTCAAAAGGTTCATGTTACATTCTGGTGCTAATCATACTATGTTAAGGAATGTTTTGGGTTAAAGCAAAGCCGTTATGGAGAAATGTACAAGCACCTTAATTTTGTGAGGGCATGTTTTAGGGATGAAAATTATCAGACTAGGGTGCATAATTTATGGTTCATGATCATGGTGAAAGTCATGAAGGATTATAAGGAAGGC
Organism: Sequoia sempervirens; assembly: GCA_007258455.2. Taxonomy (NCBI): domain Eukaryota; kingdom Viridiplantae; phylum Streptophyta; class Pinopsida; order Cupressales; family Cupressaceae; genus Sequoia; species Sequoia sempervirens. The sequence goes on along the minus strand of VDFB02353493.1, from coordinate 341,845,737 downwards.
TTTCGGGTAATTCACATCATGACGAATCTTCTGAAAGAAGTAAGGTTCAGAGAATCCAGTTGACCATGGATTCCCCAGATGAGTAAATATCTAAGACTTCTTAATTCCCTAGATATCAAGGGTGGCAATGGTGGTTAATGTAGGCCTTGGTCCATTAGTTAATTGAAGTAAAGGATTGAAAAAAATGTGCACAGTATATGTCCAAATACAGGACTTCATGAAAGAACACAGTAAACATAACTGGCGAAGCAGATTATCATGCATGCATCATTGTCCAATCAACAAATGCTGATGGTGAATGGTATATGCTAACACATCGACTAGTGGAGGAAAAATTCCATAGGCAACTTGATATTTTCAGTTGAATCATATGTAAATAACACTAAATGGTTGACAATTCTAAGGAATAGCTTCACAATTTCGTATATTGGAGAAGTGTCTAACAACTTGAAAGTATGAGTGAGTGTATGAGATTGTAGAGTGAAGACATGATGTGATTAATATATAGGAGGTGGAAGCTTCAAAAAATTTTGGCACTCTCAAAATTCCTAAAAATGAACGATTTCGGAGAATCCGTTAGGGTATGTGCAGGATCATGATGGGCCAAAAAGTGGCAATATGATGGGTATGTGGCTGACGACTTTTTTTTAACCCAAACTTGATGAAACGAAAAGGGTTTTTAAAGGAGATTCTCAGCTTTCCACCAGTATAAATTATGCTTTACTTTGAATTTAATAAGTGATTATTATTCATTTTCTATTCAAATTACAACTAAAGTCCTGATTGATAGACTGATTGAAAAACATCTATAGCTTTCAAATGGTATCACATTTTTTGAATGAAAAGCATGCATCAAATTCTATGCTTTGCATACTATAGGATTAAAAAAAGAAAAATTGAATTTCATGAAGTTTTGACCAAGTTTTAAGGTGGTCAGACATATAGGTTTTTTATATTTTTTAAAAGTTGTAATAAAAAATTCATAATTAATTATTTACTTGGAAAAAAATTAGAAATAAATATGCATCACATCGGGACATGAGTCCTCTACTTATATCTAAAATCTTATTAAAAAATATTATCATTTTATTGTGGTTAGGGTGGTCAAACAGACACCTACTTCTTATTTTTTCCCTGAAATTTAAGTACTACTGCATTCAAATTTCAAATTTTCACCAAATAGATTTCTTTTTTTTTTAAACAAACCTAGTAGTTTAGAAACTACATTCAATTTTCTATAGATTCTATTCTTACATATTTTTGAAATAATATAAATAACTTATTCATTTTTTTACGTCAAGCTGCCTAACTCTGATATTTCTGAATTTTTTGTCACTTATGGGCCTATTTTTTCCATGATGATCCTATACATACCTGCTAACAAGGGAAATCCCTGAGAGGAAGATAAGTTCAAAAAAATATAGTGGGTTCAAAATTTCCTGAAAGAGCCAAAATTCCCGGGACACCAAATTCCCCAACAATATAAAATTCATGAGAAGTTTAATTCCCTAAAAAGTCTCATATCTCCAAAGAATTTAAATTCCATAAAGATTGTTGCTTTTGGGAATTGCAATAAGGATCGGGCACATAGACAATGTCTTGAAAGCGAAAGTATTTCATGAACGTTGAGGCTTTGAGGCTTAGGATAGGAGGTGTTGTGTATCGACTTTGGGATTGTCATGTCATAGGGCGATGCTATGAGTCTGAGGGGTTCATTGCATGGGAGCGCACATTGAAAATATATAAATTATAATGGGAGTAATACAAATGAAATGGTGATGGTGGTCGCGCAAGTGGAGAGCATAGGATTTGTAAGAGGGATAGGTGTTGAGTTTGTGCAGTTGTTGACTTTGGAGACGATCACTTGAAATGCTTTTGTTATGTCATGCCATCTGCATTGAAAGTCATCAAAATTATAATATTTGGTAAATTCGTTATTGCATCATAGTATGATGGAAGCGCAAGAGGGAGATCTTTAGACTTTGGACGGTGTAAAATATCTAATGGTGTCTCCAGGATTTAGAGGATGAATACATACTGTTGAGCCCCATAAAGTGATATTATCCTCTAAGTGATTGTCAATCAGGGAATGGCATAATTCAACTCCAAATAACTCACGGACCCATAGGATGGCTGATCTACAAGTTTGTAATGGTTAATGAAGATGTCAAATACACAAGGCATGGGGCACTGAATGATGTATTGTTCATATTTAGGATGAATGTTTTAATAAGGGAGCGACATATCTGAAAAAACTACAGTGATTGAATAAAAATGAGAAGATGTCACATTCAGATCCTGCATGTAGCAATGAGATTTAAGTCTCTAAGGATGATTCTCAACTTTCAAATTTCAGATGATTGTTTTGTATTATTTTGAAGATAGATCTCTTGAGGCCAACGAAATTTCTCAGGAAGTAGAATTTGCTTGTTAATTATAATCATATTTGGGCATTCTACTTTATTAAATAGATGAGTTTATAATGCATTTGATTTAGGCATGATGGATAATTTATTATCAATGGTATTAGTCCCTTTCATTCAAATACTTTGAATTTCGGGCTTAAATGTGATTTAAATTAATTTATTTTGAATATCTATATGTTATAATGTTTATTTTATTGCAGGAGAATTATATTTATGAGATAAGAAGTTTGAAGCCAAAGGCTTATGAGGCCCCATCATTTAAAAGTTAATAGAAGAAAGTGTCGGAGGAAGGAGAGGATCATTCCTCCACATGTGGAAACATGCTCAGAAGGTGGATATTTTTGAATTGAAATGTACCAAGGAAGGAAAATCTAGATAAGTTCAACACCCACATATGGATGCATGCCAATACTTGGAGCTGCCAAGGGGATTTTATCTTGCAATGCAAATTTAAATGTGCATCCACATGAGAATCTGTACAATAATTATGCCCAGCTGGAGGAGATTTTTATGGGACATGTGATGTTGTTTCATTGTTCCAATTAGAATTCACATCAAGGTTAGGCTGGTGGAGTTTTTTTTTCTCATTGCTCAGGGATGTAACTGAACTTATTTTATTGGATGGTTATGTACTAGAGAGTTGTAAAACACTAATGTGTGCAATGTGAGCCCTTCATTTGATCTAATCATGGCCATTGATTTGAAAATGAAAAATTTATAAAAAGCCAATGCCTTCTCATTTTTATGGGGGGGACTAGAGTAGAAGAGTTAGACTTAGAAGCGAATAGGGCCAAGAACTAGTATTAGAAGTTAGTCTATTTTGGAGCAAGTGCTAAAAACATAACATTAGAATTGTTGATGTCATTGGATGATTCAATACAATGGAAGACATTGTGATTTTTGGTGATCTCTTTGTGTTGATTTGTCTTGCATGGTTTTTATGATTCAATCTTCTGGAATTTCTCAAGGTTATTTGATATATGTTAGATTTAGAATTAGACATGACTCAATGGTGTTTATGGTTTAATGCTTGAAGTGTTTGCAGCAATCCCTAGTCCATACTTTTTGCAGCTAGCTAATTGTTAGTTGCTTTGCAAAGTTAGCCTGGACCTTACATTTATTGTGCTTAGTTCAATTGTGAACGTTTATCCATTTCAATTGCAATAGGGCTGTCTTGGATGAGTGTTCATGATCTAAAAATATTTAATACCTTACAAGATTGCACTATTTCTATGAGATTGTAGATTCATCTAGGTTGAGCAGGAATTAGTTTATGAGGGATTGGTCCATTTCAAATATTTCATCATTTGCATTGTTAATCTTAGGAATAGTTTCAATCTTAGGAGTCTCTCTTAAAACCATTATCTTTTGTTATTTCTTTTATCATTTGGGTTAGACTTAGGATTGAAGTATCATCATATTGCTAGATCTGATAAATTAAAGATTCAACATTTTCTTATAGTAAGGTCCCTTTGTGATTACTAGCATTTTCACATTTATCATTGAGTTGTTTATGCATTGTCAAGACCTGACATTAGAGACCTTGGGGTTATCTCTTGAGGCTTGCTGACAGAGATTTACCTTTCAAGAGAGATAGGATATTACATTCTGTCTGAGTTGTTTCTATGCAGAAAACATCATCAACATCTCTAAAATTCAAGACATCTAGCCACAAAATCAGCGATGTCACACTTCAATCCTACCTAAAAATATAATGATCAAAGATCCCCATACATTTTCTTAACTCTGGGGTGCACCGAATAAGGTTCCCAATGTGATTCAATCAAGATTAGGGTGTGAAGACCCTCTATAGGAGGTGCATAGCACAAAACACCATCAAAATCTAATGAATATCTAGCAAATTTTCCTTCCAGAGCTCTACTCGACTCAATCTCAAATTTCACCGCTTGATACCAATTGTCCGAAGGAAGAGCTGTGAGGGTCTAACTCCTCAAATCAACCACAAGAGCCACAATAGAAATACCATGCCTGCATCAACTCAACGCATATGCCACCACATTCTCTTTTACCTAGATATACTTTACTTCAAAATCATATTCACACAAAAATTCCATCCACCTTCTCTATCTTGCATTCAAGTTCGGTTGCATAAAGATGTATTGCAGACCATGATGATTCGTATGCAACTTGAATCGATGCCCTAAGAGGAAATGTCTCCATCTTACCAGAGCATGAACCATAGCGGCCAACTCAAGATCATGTGTGGGGTAGTTCAGTTCATGATCCTTAAGTTTTTGGGATTCATACGCAATCACTCACCCTCCTTGCATTAAAAAGGTCCCTAAGCCTTCCAAAGAAGCATCCGTACAAACAACAAAGTCTCTTGTCAGATCCGGTACTACCAAAATTGGTGCACTAGTCAGCTTGTCCTTAAGAGTTTGGAATGCTAACTGACATTGATCGGACCAAAGAAATTTCTTTCCCTTCCTCTAGAGAGAAGTGATAGGATATACAATCCTTGAAAAGCCTTGGACGAACCGCTAATAATAGCCTACTAGTCCCATGAAACTGTGAATTTCTGAGACATTTGTGGGTGTGGGCCAATCCACAATGGCTTGAATCTTTGCAGGATCAACTGAAATTCCCTAGCCAGAAATCACATTGCCCAAATATTGAACTTTAGTCTTATAGAAGTCACACTTTTCCAGGTTGGAATACAACTGATTGTCCCTTAAGCATTGCAACACCTATTTTAGATGTTCCTCATGTTCGTCCATAGACCTGGAATAAATTAGAATATCATCGTGAAACACAAGGACAAATCTATCCAAGTACATTCAGAACACTCCATTCATTAAGCTCGTGAAGACTAAAGGTGCATTTGTTAACCCAAACGACATCATAGTGAACTCGTAATGTCTTTATTGAGTACAAAATGTTGTTTTATGAATATTTGCATCTACAATCCACAACTGATGATATCCCGATTTGAGATCAATCTTAGAAAATACCTTTGCCCCTTTTATCTGATTGAAAAGATCATCAATTCTGGGCAACGGATATCAGTTCTTCACTGTTACTTTGTTCAACTACCTATAATCAATACACAAGTGGAGAGAACCTTCCTTCTTTAAGAATATCATAGGTGCTCCCCAAGGGGAAATAATTGGGCAGATAAACCCCTTAATCGACAGCTCCTCAAATTGTAGACGGAGTTCTTGAAGTTCCTGTGTTGTCATCTGATATGGAGCTCGAGATATCGACTCAGCTCCAGGTACTAGATCAATCCTGAAATCTATATCCTGTTTTGTTGGAATACCAGGTATCTCACCCGAAAAAACATCTAAAAACTCCGCAAGGAGAGGGTAATCATCCAATGACACCCCTCAACTATCCTCTGACTCAAGGTCACTCACTGACATGGCAAAAAGCTAACAACCTTGTCAGAAAAACCTTTTTAGCTACATGGCAGAGATCATTCGCAATGAAATGGGCCTTTGAATACCCACGATCTCCACCTCCTTTCCAGAATCATCAATGCACCACACTACTTTACAGTGATAGTTTATCATGGCATGATGTGCACTCAACAATTCCATACCCAAGATGACATCATATGAGCCAAGTGGTAGAATTAAAAGGTCCACCTTAGTTGTCAATGCCCCTATATCCAATCTACAACCCTGCACAAGCTTCTCTACAACAACCTTTGACCCTAAGGTGAATTCAACCTACCATTTTATGCCTTGACTAGTTGCCACCAGTCTACATTGCTCAACTACTGAAGGAGATATAAAAGAATCAGATGCACATGATAGTGTTATGCAACACTCCTGATGTCTCAACGATGGTGCTCTGGTGGTCTTCCTGTCGATTATCCACTATTGCAAAGACACGATGAGCTCTCCCTGCATTGCCCACTATTGGCTCTGACCCAGCTGGTCTTTGATTAAATCCTGAGGTGTTCCTTTGTGGACACAATCTAGCAATATGCCCTTGCTTCCCACATGAGTAGCAACCAGTACATTTACCAAATCCTCTACCCCCTAATGGAGCATTTGACTACTGAAAGCTCCCTCAACTTGGTGCTGACTGAAAACTAGGTGTAGACTGCTCAAAATGCTCTTGTCGAGCTTGGTTTTGGTTCTAATCCCTACGAAACTGAGAATTGCCACCTTGCTGAGATTGATAGTTTTTATTGTTCGGCTGTGACTATTGTTGCTACTAACCCCCTTTAGACTGGGCATACCTGTTCCTAGAAGATCCTGCAGCCTATGACTAACCTCTATGAGTGCTAAAACTAGGTGTAGGCACACTACCAATCTGCAGTCCAATGTGACCACCCAAGGGCATGGCCAAATTCTCTTCTACCAAACAAGCCTTTTCAACTGCAATTTCCATCGTCTTCGGTTTGAAGACTCACACGCCACCAGTAATTCAGGAATTTAAGCCTTGAACAAAATGTTGCACTAACATCCCTTCATCATGGTTGATCCCTACATACTGCTTCAATTCATAGAATCGACGCTCATATTGTTCAACGAACATCGACATTTTCTTAAGGTCATGAATTTCATCTACCCTATGTTGCCTCCAATGATCTGAAAGGAAGCAAGCGCTGAACCTGTTCAGAAATAACTCCCATGTGACCATGTTGATATCCAGATGTAACTTTTTCTCTTCCAGCCACCACTAAGTGGATGTGAAACCTCGCAGATGCATGGCTATGCACCTAGCTTTGGTATTGCTACCATAGGGGTGGATCACGAAGCATCGATCCAAATCAATTAACCATGTTTAAGCATCCACACATACACACACACACACACACACACACAAACATATATTATTTAAGGAAATCACAGCCACTAAAAGGTCACGGTCGCTCGCAGTCCAAGGGACTGCTCACAATAGTCCAAAGGACTGTGCTTACAACAGTCTGATGGACTGTTGTAGTAGTCTCTTGACTGCCGCGTAGCCAACCACCATAAGGTTGGGCAGGGGTATGGCCAAGGCCGAGCCCCACCCAACAAATAACAAAATAATGCAGACGCGTTAGAGTACTATGGCCTCAATCAGATTCAATTCCAAAATTAAAAAAATTAATATATATATTTATATATATATTTGTATGTATAAATATACACATCTGTGTCTATTTATATATATATCTGTGTGTGTGTGTGTATCATCAGGGACACAGTACAGAGAAAATTGGAAATCATGGTTGTTTTTACATATATATATAATATATACAAATATGTATATCCATGAATTTGTGTATATATATAAGTGTATATATATATATATTATAAATATATAAGCACAATTTTTTATTTTTTCGAGAGGCAATAATTTTCCCATAACAGAATTATAAAAGTTCAGAACATTTTCTGAGATTCAACACTAAATTTCTCCCAATTATTTGTTACCCAGAAGATTACCTAAAACCCTAGAATATTTTTCCTTTTACAGAACAATATGATTTCCAGTCTAAAATTTAACAAAAAGAGAAAGAACAATTAAGGAACCTGGAGTCCTGTGCTTGCCGAGAAGTTGATGATGAAGCTTTCCTTGATTCGAGATAGCCTTTTTGAAGAACTCCCCTTTCTTTCTTCAGAACTTCTCCACCAGTTTCCTTGATCAATTTTCTAATCTAAAATTTTAATTCATAAGAGCCTCTCTTCCAAAACAATGAAAAAGAACAAATTATACAAAGAAAACAAGAGAGGATCCAATTTTTCCAGAACTCATATTTTGAAACTTTTGTCAATTTTCCTGTGAATGGAAACCTCTCAATTTTGCTATTAAATAAAAAGATATCTTCTTCTTTTTCGAAAACTCCATAAATCGGAATTAAAAGAAGTTTTCTATTTCATCACCAACGTTTCAGCCAAAATCTCAACATTCATTGGTCCTTTTCTTCTTTTCTTTCTTTTCTTGTTCTTTTTCTATTCAAACAACACTTTTTGTTTTAATTTTGATTTTGCAAATTATACTTGCAATTCACACAATCTAACATATTTAATTATTTTATTCCGTTAATTATCCTCAACATGCTATTTTCATTAAATTATCAAAATATCCTTTTTAAATAATTTAATTTACATCTTTCAATTTATTTTTCTTTAATAAATTACATGGCTTTTAATTTAAAACTTTTATATTTTAATATAAACTATTCCAGTAACTATTATTAAAATTTATTATAATCATTTAATTATTTAAATTACATCATACCACACACCAATGTAAAATAAATAACACAATTACTTTCACACAACCAACTATTATAAAATGCAAAAATGACAAAGGTCAAAGACGCACAATACCACTAAACATAAAACAGGTTGGCAAACTTGGGATGGGGTGACTTCCTTGTCATCTTTGTATCAACTTCACGCCCATTGGGTTGAATTGATGCTTGCCCTATCCTGCCGAAGTAGGTGGAATCAAGACTATGTTCCTACAATTCCTCCATACAAACAAGGTGTATACAACATGTATGTATATATAATCAAATACATCACATCGTGAGAAGGAATCGCAGCGTAGCAGGGCACTCACAAACGAGTGGTGTTACACTGTCCCCTCACCAAAACTTTAATAACAATTACAACATCAAGTATAAAGTAACATCGCTAACTAAACTAATCACATCATATCATCATAAAATGATTACTAATCCATTGCATCACAATATACTACTGAAATCAAATTAAGCATCACCAAACCAAATGTAACCATAATGTCATATCATAATATCCATGTCATCAAATAAAATAGCAAAGTCATCAAGCAGTCTAAACTATCCAATCGACCAATCCAACCAAAAAATAGTAACTATCAAAGTCTCAAAGTATGAAGCAAAACCACAGAAAAATAACAAGTCCAAACAGCAGTTGCATGAGCGGTATTACAATTCCAATCTTTGTGATTTTATGTTTGAGTCATTTTATACTAGCATGTACATCTTTTATTACTTTAATTTTACATGGTTATGAGTATATTTTGAAATTGGGTATGTGCAGGATCATCATGGAAAAAGTAGGCCCTTAAGTGGCAAAAAATTTAGAAAAATCAGAGTTAGGCAACTTGACGTAAAAAAATGAATAAGTTATCTATATTATTTCAAAAATATGTAAGAATAAAAGCTATAGAAAATTGAATGTAGTTTCTAAACTACTAGGTTTATTTATTTTTTTTTAAATCTATTTGGTGAAAATTTAAAATTTCAATACAATACTTACTTAAATTTCATGGAAAAAATAAGAAGTAGGTGTTTGTCGACCACCCTAACCACAATAAAATGTTAATATTTTTTTTATAAGATTTTATATATAAGTAGAGGACTCATGTCAGATGTGATGCATATTTTTTAATAATTTTTTTCCAAGTAAATAATTAATTATGATTTTTATTAAAACTTTTTAAAAATATGAAAATCCTATGTTTGGCCACCATACTTGGTAAACTTCTGAAATTTTAATTTTCTTTTTTAATCCTATAGTATGTGAAGCATAGAATGTGACACATCTTTCAAATTCAAAAAATGTGATACCATTTGAAAGCTATAGATTTTTTTCAATTAGCCTATCGATTAGGACTTTAGTCATAATTCAAATAGAAAATGAATAATAATAATTTATTAAATTCAAAGTAAAGCATAATTTATATTGGTGGAAAGCTGAGAATCTCCTTTAAAACCTTTTTCGTTTTATCAATTTTGGGTTAAAAAAGGGTCATCAGCCACATACCCTATACATACCCATAATATTGCCATTTTTTGGCCCATCATGATCCTATACATACCCAATTATCTATTGCATTTTTGGATCTATGAGTTTTGCAATGTTGTAGGTTGTCTATACTTCAAATTTCATATATGACTTAGATATGGGTTTTATATTCCCATATATGCTTTAGTTTTGTTCTAGATTTAGATTTGTCGCTTGGATTAGTCACTTTCTTTCCTTGTTTGTTTTCCATGTTGAGGTGAAGAGATGTTATTACTAGATAAAATCATGACGTGGGACCTATGCTTGTTGACTATACGATGTAGACAAGTGTGATATAGTGGGACCTTTTCGCTAGTACATTTGTTGGTGATCATGGTGTCATGGGTGTTCCTTATATGCCTTTGGGACTTTGACATACCATGATTTTTTATGTAGGTCAACTTTTGATGGTATTAGATTAATTCTTGATTGTTTGTGGTAGTGTACATTATTATTTTGAGGATCATGGTTTTACTTTTATTTTTGTGAGCTCCTAGTGTGGAAATTGAGCTCTTTGATTATGTGAGGGAATTTGTTTGATCTTTATTAAGGAGATTTTTATTTGGATGGCATGGATAGCTTGATTACATTTTTCAGTGAAAGGTAATGATAGTGATGGTTTATTAGTGTTGTATCTTCCTAGTTTTTGTTATTGTGGTTTGAATCTTCCATTTGGTATCTCATTGTGTTGATTTTCTTGATTGTGTTTGGGCCATATAGGATATTTATTTAGACTATGGTTTTCATTATGTAATGGAGAGATTGGTATCATGGTTTAGTGGGAGCTTTTGCTAATGATTTGGATTCATCACTTAGTGATGGATGATCTTCTACAATGTTTGTTGGTGTCATGGATGGAGATCTTTTATCTTGTTTCATCTATAGTGATGGTTCTTTGACATCTTAGGTTTTATTGATAGTATATGGTTATATTCATGTGGTTTGAAGATGTTGATATATTGGTTATTATAGAGGACTCTTTAGTCTTTGGTTGAGCTACCATGATTTGTCTTTTGAAATGTGATGCTTTTTTTATATGATAGTTTTGATATTATACCATGATATACTCTTATTTTTTCATATTAGATTTTAGGAATAATACATGTACATGATATGTTCATTCAAGCATATGAGGTTATTTAGAGAAGATGTGAGATCATGATGTCATGATTGAGTTCTTTATTTGTGATTGGGAATTTGACTTTGATCTTGGTTGGTTCTCTTAGTATTGTGCATATTGACCATTTCCTTGGGAGCTCCATGATGGTGTTATGTTTCATTTTAAGTTTGGCATGGATTGATTGGTTATAGGTGCTCATGGATACTTGGAGACATAGGAGATCATTTGGGATTATAGACATTTGTTGAGATAGTTACTCTTTGGAGGTTTAATTTGGAAGTTCGAGGAGAGTACAGCTTGATTGGATGTGAGTTCAACATGGACCTATGAAGAGACTGTTCATAGATGATTCATTATGACTTGGATATCTTGGAGGAGTATTCACATTCCACACTCTTGGTCTACTTGGTGGTTTGTCATTTGAGAGGTATTACCCATTGTTATTTTTAGATACATTATGTTCTATGATTTTTTAACTTTTTCATATGGATCTTGAGCAATAGTTTTCTAGTTATGGATGGTTCATTTGAGGGATTTTTTCATGTTTATATCCTTGTGATTATGAGTTCATTCATTGATGTTGAGTTTAGGAGATGTTATTGGGATTATTCTCTTGGTCTGGGAATGGATTTGTCTTGATCTTCCTTTAGTTTGAGATACAAACATCTTGGTTATGGTTAGATGTGGATAATATTATTTTATTTGGGATTTATGAATGAGATCATACTTATCAAAACATGGGTATGTGGAGGATCATTATGGAAAAAATAGGCCCTTAAGTGGCAAAAAATTCAGAAAAATCAGAGTTAGACAACTTGACATAAACAATTGAATAAGTTATCTATATTATTTCAAAAATGTGTAAGAATAGAATCTGTAGAAAATTGAATTTAGTTTCTAAACTACTAGGTTTATTTTTATTCTTTTAAAATCTATTTGGTGAAAATTTGAAATTTCAATGCACTAGTACTTAAATTTCAGGGAAAAAATAAGAAGTAGGTGTCTGTCTGACCACCCTAACCACAATAAAATGATAATATTTTTTTATAATATTTTAGACATAAGTAGAGGACTCATGTCTGGATGTGATGCATATTTTTTGTAATTTTTTTCCAAGTAAATAATTAATTATGAATTTTTTATTACAACTTTTAAAAAATATAAAAAATCGTATGTCTGACCACCTTAACTTGGTCAAAACTTCATGAAATTCAATTTTTCTTTTTTTAATCCTATAGTACGTGAATCATAGAATGTGTTGCATGTTTTGGATTCAAAAAATGTGATACCGTTTGAAAGCTATAGATGTTTTTCAATCAGCCTATCAATCAACACTTTAGTTGTAATTCAAGTATAAAATGAATAATAATTATTTATTAAATTCAAAGTAAATCATAATTTATATTGTTGGAAAGTTGAGAATCTCCTTTAAAAACCCTTTTAATTTCATCAATTTTGGGTAAGAAAAAAGTTGTCAGCCACATACCCTACAAATACCCATCATATTGCCACTTTTTGGCCCATCGTGATCTTGCACATACCCACATGGGAAAATTGAAACCCTAAAATTTTATCCGTACGATTTGGGAACTTTTTCAAATGTTGTTTCATTAGAGTTTTGAATGGTAGTGTGGGGTTTTGTTGGATTTGGACAAGGTGTGTGATTAACTTACAGCATGACAGGTGAGTCAGCCCTCCCTTAACCAAATCTTGAAATGTCCTTATGATGAAATACAATTATCTAACTGACCTAATGGGGAAAATTAGTGTTGTGATACAAATATAGAAAATCTAAGAAGTCATATAGAAAATTTGATAGTAGAAATAAAAAGGGAAGGAATTGTTCATTTGCGGTACAAATTTCACCATGATTTATGAGGACATTCCTTTGAGGGTTCCACTATATTTGTATCTATATTTGTTGGATAAAAACTTTAGTTTCCCTTCGACAAACTTGTCAAATCAATATCGGATAATTTCAAAATTGAGTTTCTTTGAGTTATCAAGGCCTAGGGTTTTGAATGCAATAAGGAATAAAGTATCTTCAAAATTCCTTCGCTATTCAAAATACTTGGAGCATAGACATTTACAAAGAGAGGAAATTTTGTGCCATTTTAGGGGGTTGCATTGGACAAACCCTATGTTAGTGTTTCTACTTCTACAATTGCAATGTTAATGATAAACTAAAAAATGATAGGAAGGAATGATGAAATCACAAAGTGATGCAACTCACCTACCTTCAATGGCTTCCTTGAAGGATTTAAGTCATACACATCACCTCAAGGGTATTGGATCTTTCTTTCTTGATTTACTTGAATGTTTGAATGCTTCAATACTTTGGAGACCTATAACAAGAGTTAGCCTTCAAAAAATAATGATAACATGAACATGAACAAAATTACATAAACTTTTACATGAAGTTGGATCTTGAATTGTTGTAATAAAGGTCTGAAATTCTAACCTTGACTTGCTCTTGAATGGGTTTTGATCATAATTTGGTCAATAATTTTTCTATATGTTTCAAAAGGATGTAATAAATATGTATTCATATGTTATTATTCTAATTTCCCAAAAACTAAATCATAATTGTTGACTTTAGATATTTGAATTTCAAATATTAAAATGTTGAGAATGACATATTTGAATTTAGATCCAAAATAGGGGGACATACATGCCTAGGGAGCCACTTTCTGAACCCTATTTTAGGGAGTTCAAAGAGTTAGGGGTAAAGTACTAAATCAGAGAATTTGTTTGCAAATTGTCAGAAACTATTTTAAATTGGGCCAAAAAATGTGCAATTTAGGAAATTAGGAGCTTAATTATGTCCAATAAATAAAGGGGAGCAAAACATAGTGTGAAATTGTCAAGGGTGACAACTTACAATGCCACATTTATGCCCCACTTTAGTGAGAGTATGAACTTATGCTCATGCTCACACTAAAGTAGAAAATATATGTCAAGAGGGCTCTAATCATCTGAAAGTTGAAGATATAGGATAATAATGAATCTAGGGAGATGGCCAAGCCCCTAAGATCTAAGATCACATGGAAACCAACATAAGAACAAAGGAAAACATACACAAACATGCATGTTGGAAAAAATGAAGCATACATGATAAAAATACATGCCATGATAGAACATAAAGATGATGATAAATGAAAACAAAAATGATGTACAAATAATGTAAACATGAAGAAGACACACAAAAATGAACACATCAAAACATAGGGTTGGTGCTAAAAAGATTCGAGTCAACATGCCAAAGAGGCCTTAGTCTTAAATTATCTGAGTACCAAACATCATCCATTGAACAAATTTTAGCTCATATAAGGAATAGAAAGTTGTGTTATGCCACACCACTCATGAAACACATGGCTCCACTGGCAAGCAAACTATGTTATGCTAGGTGGCCATGTTAAAAGACATTCATGAATCACACCATAACAAAGTCCGATAATTTTTAGGTTAATCACAAACTAGAAGGTACACAAGCTAGTGATGATTGCTATTCACTAGGTGAGCCCCCAAAAATAGGTAAAAAGTGAGAAACACACTAGGTCTAGTGAGCACTGCTTTTCACTAGGTGTGTACCCATAACCATACAAGGACTTATACTCCATGATAAATCTAATAGGGTGATACCAAAGGATTAAAATTTTATGTCAATCCCACACAAATTTCAACACTTGTAAACAAAGTAGAGTGAAAATTCCAAACTCACCTTAGTGAGTGCATAAAGTTTAACATTTCAAGGGATGAAGAAAACTCACCTCATGGGGTACATAAATGATAATAGAATAAGGTTAAAACTTAAGGGGTGTTATAACAACACCACCACAAGGGATGATTTACAAAAATAACAAAGGGGATTTTATCAATACATGAAAGGTCACACCTTAGGAAATATAACTGTAGACATCGAAAATATACTGATTGACACCGTGCATCTGATCCTGAATTACTAACATCATTTCTTCCTTAATCATCCCTCGGTCTAACCATTTAATCAAATTCCCTTATCTAATTAAATTCATCAATATTCGTCTCTTAATTAAATAAATCATTTTGTCTTATTAAGTCACTTTCTCTTGTTAAAATCAATCCATCTGAGCTAATTATCCCTATTTAACTAAATAATCAATTTATTTGATTAAATATCTAAAGTCTATCTATTAAATTAAATAAATTAAAACCTTATTTCATTTAATCTAACACCATCCCTTTTAATTAAAATACATCAAAATCTTTATTTAATTAGCCTCTTATCATATTCCTCTCTTATCTGATTTAAATAAATCCATAAATCTAAGTCAAATAAGTCACATCATCTAACCTCCTATTAAATTAATTAAACCTTGATTAATTTAACCTCATCTCATGTCACATCCTCTGGAGAATGCAAGTTGAACATGAAAATAGATTTAATTCATTTATTAAATCTCTATTTTCACTCACATGGCATCTTTTGGAATATTCCCCTAATTTGAATTTAAAATCCAAGTGGGAATAAGTCCTTCCAACAAGGCATTTAAGATCTCTTACATGTCCTTTTCCTTGAGCCAAGTGGTATTTATTGCATTTTCCCTTCCCTCTTACATGTCATTTCAACAAATTTTAATTTCAAATATTTGCATTTATTGGCACAAACCCCAAACCTTGCACAACCATCATCCATTCATGGCTTGAAAAGTGGCACCATATCATTGGATGAAAGTTAGTCCCACATTGCTCAAATTTGCGCTTTCATCCATCTTGAATCCTATAAATGAAGAGCTCCTCTCCTCATTTCATCATCCACATTCCAAGCAAAGTTACCAAGCTAAAATACTTAGCAATTCTAATCCATCATTTGAGATCTTAGTTAGGCCTTTTTGCAGATTTGGCTTGGAGCTCTCACATTCATCATCAAAGTGGATCAACATTCCTCAACAATCACCAACTTGCATCTTAGGAATTGGGAAAGGGCCAAATTTCCACATCAAATTGGCACCAATTCCCCCATGGGATTGAGAGTTTGCTTGCTTAATTAGGATTAAATCTTGTTTTTGTGATTTCATTGTATTTTTCATCATTTCCTTCCTAATTTGAGCTATGTTAATGAATCTCATGGAGAATCCATGTTTAGGCTTGCATTTCCTTGTTTAACTTGTTTAATCATGTTGTTTTGCAGGTACCTAGATTTGGGGTTCACATTTTGGCGCTAGAAGGAGGGTTGCATTCTTAAATTCTAACATTTTCTCAAAAATTATGTGCTTTTCTTAACACACAGAAAATTCTGACGCGGGCTCCTCAGCGTCACTATTTTTAGCACCGTGAGCTCATCAGCATCACTGTTTTAGTGCCACGGGCTCACCAGTGTCGCTATATAGCACTGCACGCACCTAAACTCTGCCGCTGGACTCATCCCACCAAGAATTTCAAATTGCAAATTGCACCGCTGGACTTGCCAATCTAGATCAGTTTCATAAAATTTCAAAACTCTGACACTTTCAAAAATTGCGACGCTGGGCGAAAAGAGTGACGCTATCGTGCTCTTTGTCCTGACATAAAGCGCGGCTGACTGGTAAAACGGTGCTATAAGAGCACCGCTGGAAGAGACAAATAGCGACGCCTTCACGAGTTGCGACATTGGAAGACAGTAAAAGGGAAAAATTAAATTTTTAGCACATGCTTTAATTAATGATTGCTTTTCCCTCTATTTTCTGATTTTTAATTTCTCTATTTTTTTCCAAAATCTAACTATTTCTTCTTTGTAGGTTGGAAACCAAAAGCAAAGGAAAAAGGAGCATGGTGGTGATATCTTATCTAATCAAAGTGGTTTTAAACACTTAAGTGTTTGTTTAACACTTCCTTAAGGAGTTTGTCATCTTTTGCTCTCTTTAGAACACTAGCTTTCATTTGGATTTAAAAAGGACTCATTTGTTTATTGCTCACAAAAGAATTTGAAAAGAATCTTAGCATCTACAACTTACTAGATTTCATTTATGGATTAAACAATTGAACAAATGTCTCACTTGTGATTTGGTGCACTAAAATGAACTCACATATTACTTTGAAGGCTTAAAAAGAACAAGTGTAGTTTTTTTTGTGAGGGCTTACTTAGGCTAAAGGCATTGGAAAAGGACGTATGCAATTCTATTGCGCTTTATAGTGATCTTTAGAATTAGAAGGTCTTTTCCATGACTTTTGGTTAAGACAAAGCAATGACCTCCACACTTCAATTTGGGCTTAAAATTGAACAAACTATTGTGTGAGTGTGAGTGGGGGCATTTTCCCGTACATTCTCTTTCTTTGTTGCTATCAAAGATTGATCGAGTTACGGTTTTTGTTCTTCATTTGCTTTTGTCTATCTTAGAGGGCCCGCCTTGTGGGAAAAAGTAATCACCCAAGGGAACGACTCAACTGGTAACACTCTAAAGCCAAGATTATTTCCATCTGAGATATAAATGTGGATATTGTAAGAAACACCAATATCACGCGGTTGACTCCGACAAGATGGATCTGAAAGGGGACTCTTGCCACATTGGGTCAACTCCTACGAACGGAAAGTCCTTACTAGAACCCATGTGCTAGAATTTTTTAAAATCCTTTATCTATTTGTTGGTGCAAGAATGGTCGTTCTGAAGCCACCCCACACTTTTACAGTCTTCTAATAGAGATGGAAAGCATGCCATGGGAGTTTCATGGGTGTTGATGCTTGGCTGCCCTGATTGATGTTAATGAGCCATGGAGGGGAGCCAGTGGGGTCAAGCATCTAACCATCCACTAGAGATAAGCATAGCTGGACTTGTCTAAGTGGGAATCCAAAACATATTGTCTTACACATCCATAGTATTGTAATTGTTCTTGGGTTACAAAATGCATTGCTTGATCGAAAACATCATGAAAACAAACACTGAACATCATACAAATTTCAAACCCTTTTGAAGACAAATACCATTGACTCAATCCATATGTTATTTCTTTCCCTTGGGATTCACATCCTTAGAGGTTTCTAAGCATTGGATTAAAACTCAATTTGTCTTCTCAAGTAAACAATAGGAAACCCTTGCCTTAAGTTCATTAAACTTCCACACAACATATCTTGTGGGGAATGAAGAAATTAAGACATTGGACATCTTAGTTTGAAAACCTAATTGAAGAAAGTGTTTTTAGAAAAATAAAGACATTAAGCAAAGCTAAACAAAATAAACTTTCATGTGTGTTGAAGACTCCAAATCCCAAAGAACAAATCATTAATTGGAAATCTAAATGTTCAAATCATTTCTTGGTTACAAAGGTCATTAGGAAGCATTTGCATGCTCTTCAATACCTAGGTCTAAGCAAACAAAGTGTATCTTTTTAGGTTCATTTTAGGATCAAAACATATCAACATCATTTTTCATCCATCCTTCAAAACATCAAAAAAAAATCCATCTCATTATCACCTTTTGGAAAATCTTGAAATCATCCTTGATACTAGGCTTTGTGGTCAAATAAAAAATTTATCAAAATCATTGAGACAAAATCCTTGAGATCATTTATCAAAAAAATCTTTGGTTAGGTATGTGTAGATGCATCCTTTTGCATATACTTATTTAAAATTATCAAAATCATCTTGTCTAGCTTGGTGTATGTAGATTAATCCTTCTTCATATGCTTAGTGAAACAATCATCTTGTTTGAATAGGTGTGGGTAGATGCATCCTTTTCCTCACACATATTCAAGTTATCATCCTTTGAACAAAGCTATCCCTTAGATCATCATCCAACATCTTAGGGTCTTTTTGTTCAAAATCCAAATCAAAATCCAATTAAAAAATTAGGGACAAAATCTCAAAATTTCAAAATCCAAAATCCAAAATCAAGAATCCACAAGTCCTAAAAGCCTAGTGTCTCATTCAAGATTTATCAAAAGCCAAAACATCCATGTCATCCATCCCTAAAACATCATTATCATATCATCTCCTTTGATCCTCAAAGCATCCTAAAAAACTTTTCACTTTGGAACATAAGATAAAGATCGATTCAAGGAATCAAGAGATTCAACTCCCATATTCCTGAAGATTGATCCTTGTTTTATGGTTCAAATGAGATCTCAATACAAGAAGAGTATGGAAGCCCACAAAGAAACTCCTGCTTCAAGTGACCTTAGCCAAACGAATGCAGAAATGAATCCAACTGAATCAAGCAATCCATTGGTCCCCTCATCATCCCAAAATCCACAAGAAGAAAATCAAGGGGAGGACCTCACCTTTGGAATGTCTCATGAGGAAATGACAGAAATGCTCCAAAATCCAAACAACCATAGAATCATCAACATCATGATGAGACTTAACCCTTTGTTGTACATGCTTGAACTAGCAAAACAAGGGGCCAAGTTTCCTTCGGATTTTGATGTGAGTACTATAGTGGATACATAATTTCCTCCAATCTCATCCACCATCCCCATTTCATCTACACCTCCATCTCAAAACATCACACCAAACATCCCACAAATCACAACATCATTTGCTCCAACGCAGCCCAATGTCAACACGGGAAATGCATTCCTTAATGCTCTTCAATCACATCCCCTTGTTAACAATCAAAATTTGGACACAAGCACCACCTTGGAACAAAACACAATCAACAAACCATTACACAAAAATGTTCCTCTCACTTTACATTATGACCCATCATCAACATCTTTTCATGGAGCACCACAAACACCTCTTCTCACAAATTCACAAGAAGAGGGAGATACATTCAGACTAGGGAGCTTATTCGACACCACGACATTCTCACAACAACTCACACCTCTCACATTTCTACCTCTACCGCCATTTCCATTATCATCTGCACCACTCTTTGGTCTAGGGCTTCCTCCCCTACCAAGTATCCATCAAACATACATCCCAATCATGAATCAAAGCATTGCACCAAACACACAAAATTTGTCGTTGATATTGCAACAACAAATGACAAACACACAAGCAATGGCAACATCATCGAACATCCCCCTAACATCACAAAGCATGGTCTCTCAAGGACCAATCACATCAATACCACTATCCAACACCCAAAACATCAACACAACATCATCATCCACTACCATTCCAAATCCACCACCACCCCCACCACCACCCCCACCACCACCAACGTTCACCACATCAAACCAATTCGACGCAGTATTACAAGCTGCTTTCCAAAGAGGATACCAACAAGTTCAAAAACAAAAAGTTGTACAACAAGATACCCAAGCTGCCCAAGCTGCACAAGCAGCATTACAAGCGCAACAAGCACAAAAAGTTCAAGCTTTATTGCAACAGCAACAACAACAAACCGCCCAAGCTGCACAAGCATTGCAAGCACAAAGAGTCGCTCAAGCACAACTTTGATTGTAGCAACAAGTAGTGCAAGTGCAATCTCAAGCACAAGCTCAAGCACAAGCATAGCAAGTGCAAGCTCAAGCACAACTTCTTGCACAAGTAGTACAAATGCAAGCATATCAGCAAGCACTAAAACAATACCAAGAGCAACAAGAAGCTTTAGAATTGGCAGCCCAACAATAAGCATTGTGGGAACAACAACAAGCATAACAACAAGCATTTTTAGAACAACAACAAGTGCAACAGCAAGCACAACAACAAGTGTTGTTGGAACAACAACAAGATCAACAACAAGAATTGTTCATCCAAAAGCAAGTAGAAGCCTACTTCGCCTGCCACAACATACTGATACCATCGAACAATGCACCGACCAATCCATCCACCCAAACCACGATTGCAACATCTCAAAACACATTCATCACACCCCCTGATCCACAAAGTGATGTAATGACACAACTCAAGTTGTTATCACAACAAGTGCTCGACCTTTAATTAGGGTGAACAACCAAAATGCAGAGCAACTTGTGTCCCTATCCATTTGATAGGAGCCTAGACATGAAACCATTCCCTAAGGGATTTGAGATCCCTAAATTTGACAAATATCGAGGGACAGGAAACCCTAAAGATCACATCAGGGAATTACAGGTTCATTGTATGGAGGTTGCATATGATGATACTTATCTGATGTGGATATTCCCTAGGAGCTTGGCAGGCAATGCTATAGAATGGTTCTCTCACTTACCCTCAGGCATCAAAACATTCCAGGATATCAGAGATGAATTCATTAGAAACTACGCATGTAACATTACAATGGATGTTAGTCTCGAAGAGCTATACACTCTAAAACAAGGAAAAAATGAATCTTTTGCTTCATTTCTAAAACAATGGTGATCCAAGGCCAATCAGAGCAAGTGGACCATGCCAGAAGAGCAACAAGTCTGCACAATCATCGCCAACCTTGAAAGTCACCTGTCATTTTATCTCAAGGTTCAGGGTATCACTACATATGAGCAATTAATCTTCAAGGCGCTTAGCATCAAAAGAGCCCTTGTGACCCAACCCGCAGAATCAACGACATATCACAAACAGCAAAACAATCGCCCATCATCAAATTACAATGATAAACCTTGAACATGGGCAAGAAACAAGAACATCACTAATGATGGTGTTGTTGATGCCAAGGTGGTCATCAGTGGTCCATGCCAAAATACACCCACACCGCAAATCTAAAATCAATGCCAAAACACTCATCACACAACATATCAACCCAACAACAACCCAACCATCAATAACCTCAATGACCAAAGAGGACCACCCCAGTGCAAAACATATCCTAAATGAAAATACACTTTGTTGGGGGAACTACTTGAGGACATCATGAAAAGGTTGATTGATGAAAAGCTCATCAAAGCACCTACATTCGAGAATTACCAAGAACCCAACGTCAAACCCCCTTGGTATAAAGAAAATCAATTGTGCAAATTTCACAAAATCAAAGGTCACACCACAAACAACTGCATGAGACTCAAAAATATCATCCAAGATCTCATTGACAAAAGAATCATAAAATAGAACAACCTACTAGAAATCAAGATCTAAAAATCTACATGAATCTGATGCCAAATCATGGCAACAAAGGGAATAAAAATGATAAAGGGAAGGGTAGTGTAAATCATGTGTACAAAATAGTCGTTGCCTCCCTAAATGAAGATTGCATGGTCATCACCATCAAGGGCGCACAAGCTGAAGATTGTGGAGTCACCATTGCAAGATCATCCCAACCTAATAGAGTTCCTTCATCAAGAGCCGTTCCACATAGCTACAATGTTGTCGAGCAACTCAAGCAAACACCAACACACATCTCCATCATGGAATTGTTGAAAATATCATCAGCCCATAAAAAGATCCTTGAGGAAGCATTAGCCTCATCCATTATCCCCGCAAATCTTGATGCGGACCAATTCCAAGCTATGGTATCATAATGCCTAATCTCCTTACATTCTCCGACCAAGATTTCCCCGCCCAGCCATCTCACAACCGTGCACTTCATTTGGAAGCCATTGTAAACAAGAGAAAAATCAAAAGGGTCCTGGTGGATGGAGGTGCAGGTTTGAACATCTGCTCTCTCAGCCTAATCAAACAATTGAAAATATAAGAGGATACCATTGAAAAAGGTAAAGGCATCACAATCAGAGCATATGATGACCAAGAAAGAGTGTCTCAGGGCATGATCAAACTCCCTATTCAAGTAGGGCCAACGCTCATGGAAACCACCTGTCAGGTCTTGGACCTCGACTTTCCATACAACATCCTCGTGGGATGCCCATGGATCCATGCAATGAAATTCGTAGCATCAACCTTCCACCAATGTGTGAAATTTACACATAATGGACAAGAGGTTACCATTCATAGAGATCCCGAACCATTTTCATATTGCAAAAATCTTGAGGCCAAATATTACAAAATCCCCCAAGTGCCAAAGAATGATGAAGGCCCATCCACACCATATATCAGCCCCACTACTCTCGCATCCACTTCTGCAATAGAGACACCTGCCATTTCCGCCATTCCCACCATCTCTGACATCAAGCTCATCATCCAAGAGGATGGTTGTGGAAGTTATAGGATCCCTAATAATTCTTTTGTGATAGGAGAGTCACCTCAATCTCCTAGATCACAGGGATGCCCACAAGAAAACCAAGCTTCCACATCACGAACGTCTCCCAAAGACTATCCTGAATTCACAAGCTGGGGAGACCTTGGCCAAGAGGTTATCGAAGCAGACCCATCTCACATGTTGTACTGAGATGAAAGACCGACACTTGAACTACCAATGGATGAGACAAGGAAGGGCGTACAAATGATGCTTGTAATGGGTTATGACAGAAACTAGAGATTGGGACAAAATGACAATGACCTCATAATACCTATCATGCCAGAGACGCGACCCATAAAAAATCTTGGTCTTGGATGTACCCCTTCGATAATAACCATACATGGCCAAGGTCCTCCGGTTAGAGCCGCTAATGTCTCTCCTCAACTAGTGCTAGTACAAGTACACTCACCAATAGTCATAGGTAGCAACACACATAACTTCATAACTGAGCCCTATATTAGTAGCGATGATGAAGATACCTTATCCAATCTACCTAGGCTATTCGAAGATACCACCCTATGTATGATTAGTACCATATCCTTTGAACCAAATAGTCAAAATCATGAGATCCGCCTAGTATACCCCCAACTGATTGACTATGACCAGCGAGGACCACCAGTTCTCGATACATTCGAAAATGATGAGGCACTCTCAGAATTCATGGGATTGAGGGATAACATTCCATACATAGATCATAAGGTAGGGTTTATAATGGAATTAGACACACAAGCTTATTACGGGGAAATGATTGAATCCTTCAGTCACAAAAGTGAGAAACTAAGAATCATATCCAAGTCCTTGAGTGAAAACCACATTGTGGCACTCTCTGACAACAAAATAGTAAAAAGAAAGGATGTATCCAACGGTGAAAACCTCTTTGAGGCACCCAAGGATGAAGAATTCAATCTTCCCTTAAGAGCCATTCATCAAGAGAAGTCAACAGTCTTGGCCGAAAAGTGCAATTTGGTCAACATAGGAATAAAGGAGACCCCGCATACATTCTATGCAGAATCACTATTATCAGAAGAACAAGAACTCCTAGCAGCATTCCTAAAGGAAAGACAAATAAACTTTGCATGGAGTTATGCTGACATGCCAGGGCTGGATCCAGAAATTGTGGTTCATCATTTAGCAGTGTATCCAGAGACAAAACTAGTCAAACAAAAGCTTCAAAAAATGCATCCTCAAATTTCTCTATTGGTCAAAATGGAACTCAAAAATTTGTTAGATGCAGGATTTATCTGACCAATCGATTATCCAAAATGGGTGTCAAATTTGGTACCCATGTCAAAACCTAATGGAGCTATCAGAATCTGTACAGACTCTAGAGATTTAAACAAGGCATGTCCCAAGGATGATTTTCCACTTCCCAACATCGACATGATAGTGGATATGATGACAGGGCACGAGATGCTATCATTAATGGATGGATTTTTAGGATATAACCAAATCATGATAGCAAAGGAAGATCAACATAAGATGACTTTTACTTGTCCATGGGAGACCTACTGCTAGAACATGATGCCATTTGGTCTAAAGAATGCAGGAGCAACCTATCAAAGGGCTATGACACTAATATTCCATGACATGACTCACAAAATAGTCGAAGACTATGTTGATGATATTCTAGCTAAGTCAAGGAAAAGACAAGACCATATAGCAACCCTGGGTGCTATTTTTGATAGATTGGAGGAATACAAAGTCAGATTAAACCCTAAGAAGTGTGTCTTCAACATACAATCAGGTAAACTACTAGGATACATAGTCTGTATGAGGGGTATTGAGGTGGATCCGGAAAAAGTAAAAGCAATCCTCGAGATGGAAGCATCGAAAAAATTAAAGCAACTAAGAGGCCTCTAAGGCCAACTTCAATCCATCTGACAATTTATAGCACAACTGGCAGACAAGCAGAACCCATACTCTCACCTACTCCACAAGGGGGTAGCATACAAATGGGATGCAAAATGTGAAGAAGAATTCGACAAAATCAAGGAATACCTACTGACACCACCAGTGTTAATGCCACCTATCCCGAGAAAGCCATTGATCTTATATGTGTCAGCAACAACAGTAGCCCTTGGAGCTCTCCTAGCCCAGCATGATGAAAATGGAACAGAGAAGGCTATCTACTATATCAGTAGGACAATGGTCGGTCAAGAGCTAAATTACTCCTTCATCGAGAAATCTTGCCTCGTCGTAGTGTTTGTGTCCCAAAAATTCAGACACTACATGCTAGCACACAAGATAAAGCTCATTGCAAAAATTGATCCCCTCAAGTATCTCCTATCCAAGGCAATGCTCATGGGAAGAATGGAAAAGTGGGTGATGATATTATTAGAGTATTACATTGAGTATGTAGAGAGGAAAGCTATCAATGGACAAGTCATTGCGGATCAACAAGTAGAAGCACCTATGTATTTTGAGAATCCTCTTGTATCTAAATTTCCAAATGAATCCATTTTTAACCTCAACGTAGCGAACCACTACAAGCTATACTTTGATGGTTCACACACACAACACGGGTCAGGGGCTGGTGTCTTCTTCATCACTCCATAAGGGGACTACATACCAAAGTCATACAAATTGGCATTCCCTTACACGAACAACATAGCAGAATACAAAGCTTTGACTATAGGTCTCAGGATAGTAGTGCAATGGAATATCATAGCCCTCAAAGTCTACAGAGACTCTCAGTTAATCGTAAATAAGGTCAATGATGAATATTAGACTAAGGATGACAAGCTAACTCCATACAAGAAATTGGTGGAGACTCTCAAGGAATCCTTCATTGACATAACATTTGAACAAATTCCAAGAACCAACAACAGAGCAACTGATGCCATGGCTACAATTGGGTCTCTATTAGAGCAGCTTCTCATTCCTACATTCGAGGTACTGGAATCGGAATATGTGTGTGAAATAGTTGGTCCTGGCGATCCTTGGTATCATGACATATATACATATCTTTGAATAGGAGTCTTACCCGCTGACCTACCATCGAGCCTAAAATGAACCTTCATAAAAAAAGCATCTAGATTTGTCATTCTAGGTGATACCTTATACCGTAGAAGCATAGAGGGTACCTTACTGCATTGTCTAAATGTTGAGGAGGCATTAACCGCTCTAACCGAGGTTCATAACGGCATCTGTGGCTTACACTTGAGTGGGATGACCATCGCCAAGAAACTGCTGAGGCTGGGGTATTACTGGCCCACAATGGAAAGAGAAGCGCATGACCATGCTAAGAGGTGTATACAATGTCAGTAGCATGGGGACCTCATCCATGCTCCAGCTCAAGAGCTCCATCCGATCATCACACCATGGCCCTTCTCACAATGGGGACTCGATCTCATTGGGAAAATCGCACCCACCTCATCCAATGGCCATAAATTCATTATAACTACAACTAAGTACTTCATAAAGTGGGTGGAAGCCATACCCATGACCTATATCACTGGAAAGAAGATCTCAAAATTCATCCTGAACTATCTCATCTATCGTTACGGTGTCCCACAAGCCATTATCTCAGATAATGGGACACCATTCAAGAACCAGGAGGTTCGTGACTTATGCGAGAAATTCAAAATCTAGCATCGCTTCTCCACCCTGTACTATCCCCAAGGCAATGGACAAGCAGAAGCCACAAACAAAACAATTCTCAAAATCCTTAAGAAAACAGTCAATGACGCAGGTCATGACTAGCACTTGCAGCTTAATCCTACCCATTGGGCTTATCGAACCAGCATCTGCACACCCACTGGCGCCACCCCATTCTCCTTGGTCTATGGATCAGAAGTCGTACTCCCCATTAAGATCAAGCTCCCATCCCTCAGAATATCATTGCAAAATCTCATCACTGATGAGGACTATCGGGTATCAAGATTAAACGAGCTGGAGCTACTAGATGAGAGACACATAGATGCTTTGAATCATCTGCAAGTCTACAAAAATAGACTCAAACGAAGCTACAACAAGAAAATCAGGAGGACTTTCCAAGTCGAAGAACTGGTCTTAAAAGAAAATCAGAAGAATGTCCTGAATCCTAGCAGCAAAGGCAAGTTCGAACCTAATTGGTTAGGACCTTTCATCATAATAGCAAGTTACACATCAGGGGCATATCAGGTATCAACACCTGAAGGGGAACCTCTGCAGGAGCCAATGAATAGCTCCCATCTCAAAAAGTTTTATCCCTAATTTTTTCAAGATATAGAACCAAAAAATCCAAAAAATTAGAAAAAGTCCTAAAAATGGTTACTTCAGCAAAAACCTGGCAAACAGGCATCTTGGTAACAACAAAAAAATAAAAAATAAAAAAATCCAAAAAATTAGAAAACACATAAAAAAAATTGTCCTCTAGTGAAAACCACTTTGGTGGTGCTTTGGGCAAGTACCTCAGTGAAAACCTGGCAAACAGGTGCCTTGCGTAAATAAGCACTATCCATCCACCAGGATCTTTATGGCTCGATCTGCATCATCCATCCATTTTTCTTCCATCACCCATCGCATCCATATCTCCATCCATCACACATCCACTCGCACTCACACCATAGCTTGGTCCTGTGTTCCTTTCATGATCCCTCCTAGTACTACTTGGCCCATCCTCAAGGTCAGTTTGTCCTGCCTTTATCAGAGTAGTCTATTGCATCACACTGGGGGAAAGTTCTCATCGGATTGGATTCGTGTATGGTTTAAAATCCTAAAACATCAAAAAATCAGAAAATCCTAAAACATCAGAAAATTAGAAAATCCCGAAACATCATAAAATCAAAAAATCAAAAAACATTCAGAACATATCAAAATTTCAAGAACATGATCGTCTTGTCGAACTACATCATCTCTGAGCTTGAATGTAGGCAAGGTTGATCTTTGATTATCCTCCAAGACATTTAGGTCAGTCCTATAGGAGTCCGTCATAATAAACTGACATCTCATCATGTATATCATCATATGTAAATCGGTCAAGTCGTCAGTCGAACTACGTGGTCTTTGCATGTATAACGTAGGGAAGGCTAATCTATCAATCAACCCCCAAGGCCCCTAGGATAGGTCTTTAGGTTAGTCTCTTGGTCAAAATCTTAGAAAATCCCAAAACATTGAAAAAATCAAAAAATCAAAACATTTGAAAACTTTGAAAAAATACCAAAAACAGCCTCAAAACATTTGAAAATGTCAAAAACATCCAAATATTTGAAAAAACCCATCCACTTCATCTCACTTGCACCCACAATAACACCACTCATGATAAATTAATCGTCATCCTCAACCTTTGGTAAAACAATTGGAAACAAGTCTGGCAGGTTTAAAAGTGAAAACTCAAAAATGTCAAGTCTTAAGTCTAGGTCAGTGTGTAAGCAAATTGGTCACCTCTTCATATTGGTAACACCATCATCTGAATTTGTCCCATATCAATCATCCCTTATAAACAAAATGACGTGCCTCCATCCACTAACATGTCCTAGGATGCATCCTTCCTACAATGGGCATTACCTTTTGGCAATAAGTTTCGCTTATCATCCTTAGAAAACACATCCTTTCTTGTTAGCGGTATTGAAGAGCATTAGTTTGTTTATTTACTTGGTCTTTATCTTTTGACTTATCTTATTTTGCGCTCATTCCAAGGACGTCTTGATGATATCCCATAATAGGGGATTTAGAGAAATAGGAATGGGGCAATGATCATTATCTTTTGTCTGATGTGCTTGTTGGATGTTCTTGTAATATAACCTTGGCGAATACTTGCTTTGTTAGGCATATATGGAAGAGGTCTAAGACAACTTGTTGACTATTACAAGGATAGGTTTACCTTTCCATGTTTTGGCTTGAGGTGTCTAAAACTTTTGAAGTGCATCCTAGCAAGGTTTCCGTATGTTAGGTGTGAACAAGAATACTCCTATCTGATTGTCGAGTCAAAGTCCATCACACTAAGTACCACACCATCCTGGTTGTCTATACCTTGATGCATCGTACCACGTGTGTTATCAAACATAAGAAAATTTAGCCCTTTGAAAATCCCAATTCCTCAGCAAATAATCATCATCATCATCAGTTGCATTTGTGTCATCTTACGTCTTGTTGAAATGACTTCTCTTCTCACTAACCACGCTAACAAGGTACTATGACAGTTTCTCATCATCATCATCATCACCACCAATCCTACATCCACACATCATTAGCACATATTGCATAAGCACATCATATAGACATCATTAGCACATTGCATTACATATCATATAGGAAACATCGCATTCTCATAATCACATAAACAGGTGCATCCATATCATCGCATTTCACCCATTACATTGCATCTCATGACATTACATTGATCATTGCATAAGCATTCATTTACATTTCATAAATCATCACATAGCATGAACATTATAATCATAAACAGTAGGAATATAAGCATTCAATTCACTGCATCGCATACATCATCATATCACATCCATCCATAAATCATCATATAGTTAACATCATTGCACATCATATCATAGGTCATAATCAATGCATAAACATCATTCAAAATAAATGCATCCATAACATATAGAAAGAAGAATCATACATGCATAAATACAGGAGTACACATGGCATCGCATCAAAATCAGCTCATATATATATCATATAATCTGTATCACTATCATAGTACAAAATAACAATCGAATCATTGTACAAGTGTGTCAATTGGTACAAAATGCCCATCGGGGCTATCAAAAATGAGCCCATAAGGCACCAAAAATGTGTGTCATCTGAATCACGGTTGATCTTTGTGGATGCTACCCTCGCCCCTATCACCGTGACCCTCTGGTGGTCTCTGACTAGCCCGCTCTAAGTACTCTGGAACCCAGGCTGCTCTAGGTACATGGTTGTGATAGGCCCAGTGGTAATACTCTGCCTCTTGAACTGCCTCCCTATAGGATCGGACTGGCACTATACCCTACAAAGATGAGGCGGTTGTCATGCTCTCTATCTGCTACCTACGGCCCAGCTTTGTAGCTGTCTGTAGCTCTGTGACCTGTCGTTGTAGTACAACCTAGTCTCCCTCCACTCTAAGTTTCTCCTCTCAGCTTGTGCCTACTCCCGCTCAGCCGTCACTATCTGTACCTATGCCTGTAACTGCAAAATCAAGGCATCCCATGCATCTTCCTATCATGCTGGCTATGCCCGTGGCTATACAGGAACCTGACCCTCACCCTCAACTCGTGGTGGTGGGACTAGCAGATCCTGCTGCTGGTCCTGCATGGGGACATCTCCATGATCTGGTGGAACTGGGGGCATCAATGGTGGGTCCTGTCGAATCATGACCCTAGGACCTCGTCCTCGTCCTCTACCCCTGCCTCTGCGCTTGTGTGCATCTGGATCCTCACCTGGGATAGTCAACCAGAGAGGAGGCCTAAACTAGTCTTTGTAGGCCTGTGTCGTGCCCAGATATGCCAAACCCTGATCATAGGCCCACAGTCGAGCTACCAAATGTTGAAAACTATCAACTGCCTCCGCGGTAGGAATGCCAGGGCCCATGATGTCTGTGTCTGGCTCTGAGCAAAGATGGCCATGTAACCGTCATCTGGTCGATCCTGCGGCTCCCTAAACTAACGTTGTACATGCCCAGGCAAGTATCTCTCTATCATAGTATGCTCCTGACCCTACATGTACCAGTCTTGGCGACAGTAGAAGAGCTGGTCTGCATCATCAACCCATCCAGGCTAACCGAGGTACGGTCTCGACCATCTCATCTATGACCTGCCTCCAGTGGGGGATCCCGTGCTCTCCAATGTGTAAAAGACACACCCCCTCTATATCGTGCCACTAAGGCATCCTCTGCCCCCATCAGAACCAGAACGACCCATGGACATAGCACAAAAATGTGCTCCCACACCTAGATGTGTAGAAGTGTCACTCCAGCTCCCAATGCTCTACCATCCACGTATGCATACTCATGGAGATCCCTGTAAAGTGAAGCCAGAAGGATGGGCCCCCACGTGAATCGAACCGGCCTGTCCCGAACCATCCTCTCCCAGCAGTATCCCCATCCAGGACTGAAGTACTGCCCTCGTCGGTCTGGGGCAACCAAACCCAAAATTATTGCTGCGATCGCCCAACGGAAGGGAGGTGCTATGACACTGTACCTCTCCAGCTCAATCTACCCCTCGTAGTAAATGATGTTTCATATGGCGAGGACTCAGGTGCAACAATCACACCCCTCTTCCATGTCATGAATCACCCAGCAGCCATGAATGGGCAACCATAGTATGTGCCAAACATCCTCTAGTGTGACTATCGCCTCACCAGTGGGAAGATGAAACAAAGACGTCTTGCTGTGACATCACTCTGCCAGTGCTGATAGCATCCCAAGGTGTGTGCACATGGGCGCTGCGTACGCAATGTGCCATAGTCCCGCAACTTCCAGTCGGTCCTGATCCCTGTCGCTCAAGTCCCATAGGATGCTCGCCAAATCTCATGACCGATGCTCCCATGAATAAAGCTTCCTAGGTCCATCCTACATCACGCAAAGTCAGCATGTTAAATTTTTTGAAAAATCCTGACCTAACGCTCCAAACTCGTTCCCAGTGGTGCAGTTTGTGAGGGCGTCGTAGTTTGAGTTTTCTCAAACTCCAACGCTGGACCCAGAATTTTTCCAAATAGGACCACTACGGTGCACTTTAGCCCCTAGCGTCACAGTTTTCATGAAAAGGGTGCTACTGTGACACACTTTTCCAAAATTATCCCACCGAGTCCGAGCTGAGCCGACCCCAAAGGTGGAGGTTTTAAACTCCAAACTACACCACTGCGACACTAAACAATGCCATTGTGCCACAAAATTCCCAAAAGCGGTGTGCTTAAACACTGAGGGGTGCTAAAATAGTGCCACAGGAGGCTAGCTCTCCCTAATGTGCTAAATGGACCTCTCAGACCCTTTTTGGACCTCTTGAGCACTTTGTCACCTTTTTTCGCGAGATCACCCAAAAAATTGAAATTTTCATCCGATCTCTCGAGGGGGCATTATAATGGCATGTTTACCCTCACCATGCAGTAGTGGGGCAAGTTTTTAAATGTCAAAAAATTTTGGCTTTGATCGAGACCGTTTTTTCTTTGAACCAACGCAACGATGCATTGCTTCAAAGAGGGGCAAAATGTAGACATCAAAAATATACTGATTGACATCGTGCATCTGAACCTAAATTACTAACATCGTTTCTTCCTTAATCATCCCTCGGTCCAACCGTTTAATCAAATTCCCTTATCTGATTAAATTCATCAATATTCGTCTCTTAATTAAATAAATCATTTTGTCTAATTAAGTCACTTTCTGTTGTTAATTAAATCAATCCATCTGAGCTAATTATCCCTATTTAATTAAATAATCAATTTATTTGATTAAATCTCTAAAGTCTATCTATTAAATTAAATAAATTAAAACCTTATTTGATTTAATCTAACACCATCCCTTTTAATTAAAATAAATCAAAATCTTTATTTAATTAGCCTCTTATCATATTCCTCTCTTATTTGATTTAAATAAATCCATAAATCTAAGTCAAACAAGTCACATCATCTAATCTCCTGTTAAATTAATTAAACCTTGATTAATTTAACCTTATCTCATGTCACATCCTCTAGAGAATGCAAGTTGCACATGAAAATAGATTTAATTCATTTATTAAATCTCTATTTTCCCTCACATGGCATCTTTTGGAATATTTCCCTAATTTGAATTCAAAATCCAAGTGGGAATAAGTCCTTCCAACAAGACATTTAAGATCTCTTACATGTCCTTTGCCTTGATCCAAGTGGCATTTATTGCATTTTCCCTTCCCTCTTACATGTCATTTTAACAAATTTGAATTTCAAATATTTGCATTTATTGGCACAAACCCCAAATCTTGCACAACCATCATCCATTCATGGCTTGACAAGTGGCACCATATCATTGGATGAAAGTTAGTCCCACATTGCTCAAATTTGTGCTTTCATCCATCTTGAAATCCTATAAATGAAGAGCTCCTCTCCTCATTTCATCATCCACATTCCAAGCAAAGTTACCATGCTAAAATACTTAGCAATTCTCATCCATCATTTGAGTTCTTAATTACGCTTTTTTCAGATTTGGCTTGGAGCTCTCACATTCATCATCAAAGTGGATCAACATTCCTCAAAAATCACCAACTTGCATCTTAGGAATTGGGAAAGGGCCAAATTTCCACATCAAATTGGCACCAATTTCCCCATGGGATTGAGAGTTTGCTTGCTTAATTAGGATTAAATCTTGTTTTTTGTGATTTCATTGTATTTTTCATCATTTCCTTCCTAATTTGAGCTATGTTAATGAATCTCATGGGGAATCCATGTTTAGGCTTGCATTTTCTTGTTTAACTTGTTTAATCATGTTGTTTTGTAGGTACCTAGATTTGGGGTTCACAATAACACATGACATCACCACTAAGAGAGGACAAATTAAGGAATAAAAAGATTGAATCCTAGGAAATACTAGCCATATTATTAACACAAAGGAGAGCATTGAATGCCAAGAAAGGTTACACTCTTGAGGAAATCAAACCAAATATTACCAATGAAGATACACTTGCATGGATCAAGAAGGCCACACTTCCTAGGAGATGTATGCTATCATTGTTGGAAAAAAACAAGGTCAAACAACTGAGAGGGGGGTGAATCAGTTGTCACCATATATTAAAACCTTTCAAACTTTACTTAACTCAATCTCAGTTCTGATGAATCAACAATAAACCATAAAAAATCAACACATCAGAAACACAGAGAACACCAAGATTTTTTATGTGGAAACTCTATTAGGGGAAAAACCACGGTGGATGTTAGTCCACAAGATTAGACCTTGTTAAAAGTATAATGAAAAATAATGGGAATGAACATGCATTCAAGCATAGTTCCTAGAGCTCACTACTCAATTACAAGAGGGGTCACTACCCAACAACACACAACAATATGGATTAGATCCACAAAGTATGAACTTAGAAAATAGCTTCAACGCAAGCCTGATTACAGTTCCAGTTAAGCACAAAAAACCTTCTTCACTCTTCTCTCAAACTCCTTCACACTTCGCTCAATCCTCTTCACACTCTACCTTAAAATCAAATAATATTCAGACATACACACATAGGAGCACACTAAGCATAGTTTACATTGATGAAACAATTTCTCTTATATATCCACAACATGAGATTACATCAACAACTTAGTCAGCCAAAAGTACAAAACATATTTTCAATGTCAACCCAAATTTACATCTAAATTTTCAATGCAAATCCACCAAGGTTAGCCACAACATAGTAGAGACCAAAATTAACAATTCCAACACAAAAATGCTTCAATTAATTTCACCTCGAAGATCCACATCACACTACAACCATCACATCGGCCAAGAACAAAAAAACCGATCATACCAAGAAAAATATTTGACCACGAACATACCGATTAATGTGGACATACCACAACGATAGAGAACAATCAAGAAACGAAAAAGAAACATCCACAACAAATAGAATTACAAGAGTTACACAAACTTCACTCAAGAATACTAGCAAAACCTGTAGAAATATTGTCAGAAAACAATTGTTCATGGCATGATCAAATCTTCACACATACCTCTAAAACTTTTGGTAGATGAACTAGATACACTCAACAGAAAACCCTTTAATCCACACTAGCTGATCTTCAACATACAAAATATGACACCTTCATGACCTTCACTGAACCGTTGGGAACCTGGAATACTTTCTTTTACAATTTTCTCAATATCCTCGACATATACAGCCTTCAATACATCAAATGCTAATAGTGTTGACATCAATGACAACAAAATATTATCAACACAATCTCATCATCCAAAAATATCCCCCTTTCTCATTGATGGAAAAACATGATGTGAAAAAAACCATCAACCCAACTCTCAATCAACACTTAGATTCTAACTCTTCTTCCTTGACTTCTTCTACATGAGCTTCTCCCCGCAAGACTCTTCATTCCAGATAAGCAGTAGTTTTTCACATGAATCTTCTCCCCCTTTGACATCAATGGCAAAGATAAACATTATCTTCCCACATATAAGCTCTAAACCACATATTTGCACATCTGACTACTCCCCCTGAGTAGCAGCCACATAAATATCAATCCAGATCAGGATATAGCAATTAAGCACATGGATTGATGCAAGTAAATGCATTTTTAGTTTATATTAGGAGGGGAAATCACCCCTAGCTTCCCTTTGAGATAATCAAAAGTATCCTTCGGAAAAGGCTTAGTGAAAGTGTCTACAATCTCTTCTTTGATAGGCACATACTCTAGTCTAACTTCTTTCTCCCTCACTTTTTCCCTCAAGAAGTGATACTTGATTAATATATGATTGGTCTTAGAGCCTAGCACCAAATTCTTTGATATATTTATTGCACTTGAGTTGTCACAATATATGGAAATAGGCTCATCATATACTACTCTGATATCCCTCAGCATTTGTTTCATCCACATCACCTATGTACAATTGTTTGTAGTAGCAATATACTCTACTTTAGCAATAGATAGACAAATGGAATTCTACTTTTTTCTCAACCAAGACATCAGCTTCTTCCCTAGTAAGAAAGCACCACCGCTAGTACATTTTTGTCATCTACATCTCCTACCCAATCCGCATCAGTATATGCATTCAGAGTAAGATCATCATCCTTAGGATACCAAAGCCAAAAATCAACTGTTCTTTTCAGATACCTAAAGATTCTCTTAACAACAGTCACATGAGACTCTTTTGGATCAGCCCGAAATCTAGCAACCATACATACAACATTCATAATGTCTAGTCTAGTTTGAGTTAAATAGAGAAATCCACCAATCATTCATCTGTATTTTGTTTGATTTTCCTTAGGAGAATCATCATTCTGTGTCAATTTACATCTAGTTACCATGGGAGTACCAACAAGTTTTGAGTCATCCATGCCAAACTTCTTTAGTAGTTCTCTCACATATTTTGATTGAGATATGAAGATCCCCTTGTCTAATTGAGTAACTTGCAATGCCAGAAATAAATTCATCTCTTCAATCATACTCATCTCAAATTCACTCTTCATTTCATCAAAAAACCTCATGCATAGATTATCATCTCCTCCAAAACCAGTGTCATCAAAAAAGACCTCAATAATCAACTCTTTGTCATGATCCAATTTGAAATATAAGTTGTTGTCAGCAGTACCTTTATTGAATCCAAGTTTTAGTAAGTATTTGTCTAATCTAGCATACCAAGCTTTGGGGAGCTTTCTTCAGTCCATACAAATCTTTCTTCATTCGACAAACCATGCCTTCTTTTTCAGTGAATTGAAATCCATCAAGTTGGTCAATGTATACTTCTTCTAGCTCACCATTGGGAAAATCTGACTTCACATCCATTTGATATACTTTATAGTTCTTATATGCAGCATAAGTAAGAAATAACCTTACGAATTCAATTCTAGCAATAGGGGCAAAGGTTTCATCAAAATCAACACCTTCCATTTGTGAATACCCTTTACATACCAGTCTTGCTTTATTCTAGACCACTTCACCTTGTTCATTTAGCTTATTCTAAATGACCCATGTAGTACCAATCACATTATTGTCTTTAGGTCTAGGAACAAGTATCCATGTATCATTCTTTTCAATCTGCATTAGTTCTTCCTTCATAGCTTCCATCTAGTGTTCATCATTGCAGGCTTCTTTGACATCTTTAGGTTCAATCTTGGAAATTAGATAATACTCTTCTGCAATCTTTCTTCTATTTTTCACACCTTTATTCTTATCTCCTATAATTTGATTTTTGGAATGATTTAGCTTTACATACCTTGAAGTTTTAGGATTCTCTCAAAATTTTGATTCTTTTGTTCTTTCTTCTACACTTGCACTTGTCTCTGCTTCTTGACTATCTTGATTTACTAGAGCAAATTGAAGTTGTCTTACTAGAACATATGGCACAATTTGAAGTTGATTTTGTGTCTAAGAATTCTTCCCTTTGATTGTGTTATCTTCATCTTAATCATATCTAGAATATCTAGATGATTTAGCAAATTCCTCATCAACTCTAACATTTTCACTCTCAACCATTTTTCTTAATCTTCTGTTATAGCATCGATAGGCCTTGCTTCTATCAAAGTAACCTAGAAAGATTCCTTCATCACTTCTTGCATCAAAATTTCCTATATCCTCATCTCTCTTGATGTAACACTTGCTTCCAACCATTTTGAAATATTTAATAGTAGGCTTATGACCAAACCATAGTTCAAAAGGAGTCTTACCAGAATTCCCATTTACATTTACCTGGTTCAAGTATACACAATAGTGCTTACTACTTCACTCAAGTAGATGTGAGGCATATTTCCTTCAATCATCTTTGTTCTAGCAGCATCCAAAATTGTTTTGTTCTTTCTCTTAGCAACACCATTCTGTTGAGGGGTTTGGGGGGAAGATAGCTATCTTTTGATTCCATGCTCTTCATAGAAAGAATTAAACTCCTTGGAGGTGAACTCACCACCTCTATCTGACCTTATGCATTTGAGTTTTAGACCTTTCTCATTTTTTGTCATAGCTTTGAAGCTTTTGAACTTTTCTAATGCTTCATTTTTTTCATAAGAAAGCAACCCATACCACATAGATCAGTATGTACCAACTCCAACAATCCATTTGAATGATGTTCTTTGCTCCAAAAGGAAATTCTAGTTTGTTTTCCCATCTAACACTCTTTGCAAATTGTGCTAGCAGGGTTCACTAGCTTAGGTAGATCTCTTACTGCTTGAGTGGAACTTATTTTGACAATTTTATTGAAATTCACGTGACACATCCTTCTATGCCATAACTAGCTTTCATCTACTTGAGCAATTAAACAACTTTCACTAGCAGCCTTCAGGTGAAAAATATTACCTTTTGTCTATTTACCTGAGGTAATTACATTTCCAGAGCTTCCATATATCCTACATCTTCCATGTTTGAACTGAAGGTCATATCCCTTGTCTACCATCTTTCCAACACTTAACAAGTTGTGCTTCAAGCCTTCAACATAGAGAACATCATTAGTGTTATGCTTACCACCAAGACAAATAGATCCTTTTCCACGAATCACACAAGCATTGTTATCTCCAATTCTTACAACACCACCGTCATACTTCTCTAGACTTACAAATTTTCTTTTGTGACCAGTCATATGATGTGAGAATCTGCTATCAATGACCCACTCATATTTTTCTTCAATTCAGGTTGCAAGAGCTTTCTCAAATTTAGTAGATTCAGTAGTCACAAGACTATTTTCCTTGATAGAAATGAAAACCCAATCATCTTCATTTCCATTATCTTTATCAGACTCATCATCAGTCACACCTTCATCAACAAAGTAACATTTCTTTTGGAATCTAGATTTGTAAGGCTTAGATCTAGGAACTCTTTCAAGCACCTTGATGCAAAATGACCTATTTTTTTGCAAGAAAAACATTTGATAGGAAACACTCCTTGATACTTATCTTTACCCTAGAATTCTTTCTTTACAATCAGTGCTTCCAATTCTTCAACTTCTCTTTCATCATCTTCAATTTTTTTTAGTTCTTCATCATATTTGGATGGCTTTCTAGAACTCTTTCCCAGATCATATCCTTGCTTGTTTCTTCTGAATATAGTAGCCTTAAATGCAGTTTCAGTCTTAGGAACAAAATCACCAAATTCACTCAACTCAAAGGCATCAAGCTTACCAATTATTGTATCCCTTGTCACATTTGTCAATGATCTAGTTTCTTCAATAGCATGAGCCTTTTCTTTGTAGGAGGGAGGCAATGATCTAAGCACCTTACCCATAATTTCTTCCTCATCCAGGGTACCACCAACAAACCTAATACCCATTACTAGCTCATTTACTCTATATAAAAGAAGAAATATTTTCCTCTTCACCTATCTTCATATTTTCATACTTTCCTTTTAGACTTTGTAGCTTATCCATCTTCACATGTACATCTCCTTCATACAAAGTTTCCAGCTTCGTCCACATCTCATGAGCTATCTTCAAACCTAATACATTTGTCATTTCTAAATCTATTAAAGCACTCAGCAAAGCCTCCATAGCCTTGACATTATTCTCAGCCTCTTTAATCTCATCAACAGTGGAAGGACCATTATGAGGAATAACATATTGATTCTTTGTAATTTTCTAGATGGGTTCACCATTACAACTCAAATGACACTCCATCCTAGTTTTCCACAATGAGTAGTTTGTTCCATCAAATCTAGGACTATCCTTCTTGTATGTTACCATCTTGAATCACCTCAAGATTTTAAACTTATTTAGAGGAATTTGCTTTGATACCAATTGTTGGAAAAGTAAGGAAAAACAACTGAGAGGGGGGTGAATCATCTCAGTTGTCACCGAATAGTAAAACCTTTTCAAAATTTACTTAACTCAATCTTAGATATGATGAATAAACAATAAACCATAAACAATTGACACATCAGAAACACAAAGAACACCAAGATTTTTTTACGTAGAAACACTGTTAGGGGAAAAAACATGGTGGATGTTAGTCCACAAGATTATACCTTGTTAAAAGTATAATGAAAAATAATGGGAATGCACATGCATTTAGGCACACTTCCTAGAGCTCACTTCCCAACAATACACAACAATATGTATTAGATCCACAGAGTATGAACTAAGAAAATAGCTTCAACACAAGCCTAATTATAGTTCTAGTTAAGCACAAAAAACCTTCTTCACTCTTCACTCAAACTCCTTCACACTTCGCTCAATCCTCTTCACACTCTACTTTGCAATCAAATGATATTCACACATACACACATAGGAGCAAACTAAGCATACTTTACACTAATGAAACAATCACTCTTATATATCCACAACATGAGATTACATCAACAACTTAGTCGGCGAGAAATAAAAAACAAATTTTCAATGTCGGCCCAAATTAACAAATAAATTTTCAATGCGAATCCACCAAGGTGAGCCACAACATAGTAGAGACCAAAATTAACAACTCCAACACAAAATGGCTTCAATTAATTTCACCTCAAAGATCCACAACACACTACAACCATCATGTCGGCCAAGAACACAAAAACCGATCATACCGAGAAAAATATTTGACCATGACCACACCGATTAATGTGGATGTACCATAAAGAGGATTATCTAGAAACATGCATGAACACCAATAAATAATAGATAAACATCTGCAACAACTATAATTACACAAACTTCACTCAAGAATACTGGCAGAACCCACAAAATACTGTCAAAACACAACTTTTCATAGCACGATCAAATCTTGATGCGAACCTCTAAAACTTCGAGTAGATGAACTAGATACACTCAACAGAAAACCATTTAATCCACACTAGTTGATCTTTAATGTACAAAACATGACACCTTCATGACCTTCACTAAACCACTGGGAACCTAGAATACTTTCTTTTACAATTTTCTCAATATCCTCAACATATACAACCTTCAATACATCAAATGCTAATAGTGTTGACATTAATGACAACCACATATCAGCAACACAATCACAACATCCA
Organism: Sequoia sempervirens; assembly: GCA_007258455.2. Classification (NCBI taxonomy): domain Eukaryota; kingdom Viridiplantae; phylum Streptophyta; class Pinopsida; order Cupressales; family Cupressaceae; genus Sequoia; species Sequoia sempervirens. The sequence continues at coordinate 341,804,891 of VDFB02353493.1, read as the reverse complement.
ACAATCATCACTAATAAGGGACCATTCTTTTGCAAACAATGAGTGGCAGATTATATGCCCCCCTTAAAATGTTAGTGTACTTGCTATCCTAATGTTTTAAGGAGATAAAGAGAGATCCCTTGCTAGAAGGATTGCAGCTAGGGCAGCTAGGATAAGGCTAGGTAACCATTTGCTCCCCATGTGTAGGGAAAAAGGTGAGCTAAAAATGGATAATGGTATGTTGCTTCTTGCAAGTTGAAATATTATTGCATAAAGCCAAGTTTGTACCCCCGTGCATGATAGTGAGTATTGTGTGATACTACAAATACTACATGACAAGGAGCAGCAACTAATGTTATTGATTAAGTGAAAGGATGAATTTGGTGGTTTTATTATTTTTGAAGGAAAATAGCCAATACCTCTTTTTGTTTCTTGTGTGGTAGGCTCTATGGTGACACAAATTCCTTATTCTTTAACACCACACCCTTTTCTATTATTACTAAGTTATTTTAAACTTTCACAACCTCTTCCATAAATAGCTTCCATTTTTCAAAGAAGGTGGATCTTCATGATCATCTTCATTGTAGGTGGATGTATAATTTATGCCTTCCTCTTTTCTAGAAGTTGTGGAATTGGATTTTTTTGATGAATTAGTGGTAGATTATGTTAATACCATTGCTTATTCTTTCTCTTTTTCTTATTTTTTGTCTAATCTTATATTTCCCCATGAATGTAGGTGTAAAATCTAATGAACCCCATTCATTTTCTAACAACTTTGTCATTGATGAAAGACACTTTTCTTTATCCTCAACTTGTAAAGGTTCCACTTTCATAGTTGGTTTTAATGTTCTAAGAGGATCCTTCACTCCTTGTTTAGTTTCTAAATAATATTTAGTTTTAAGATCAACTGTTATCATGTAAAACTTATTGTTGTATATGTATTATTGAATGATTAATTGTTTAAGGCACACATTTCATCTCATGAATATATGGTCTCCCCAAGAGAAGGTTATATGAAAGATCATTGGGCATGAAATAGATGGGATTTTTTAATACATCCTTACCAACCTTAATAGGAAATGTTATCACACCAAGCGACTTTCTTTCCATGTTATCAAAACCTTTGATTGACAAATCAACGAGTTGAATTAAAGTTTAAATTGTCCTCTTTAATTTTATAAAAAATATTTACATTACAAACATTATTCATAAACTATTATCAATAAGGGTATGTATAATCCCCACCCTAATAAAAATAGCCATTATCATCCAAGCATCATTTTTTTCTTTACATTTCTAAAGGAGGTAATTTATTTTTATGAAAGACAATGTCCAAGTTAGGTGAAATCATATTCTCAATCAAAGTTTCCACATCATTTGGTTGCAAACTTGGAGGGATCACAACTTTTTGCAATGAATTTTGAAGCATACCATGGTAAGTATGTGATGTTTGAATGAATTATCATAAAGATATCTTATCAGGAGTTTTATGAAGTTTCTCAACAAGATCAAATTCTTTACCACTATGCTATGAAATTTTAGGTGTGAGTGGGAGATATGGTCAAGGAAATGGAATTGATATTAGAGTTTGTTTTGATTGCTTATTTTTTCTAGTGTTATAGATGTGAGATATAGTATGATAACTTGGTTGATGTGACAATGATTGCTAATAAGTTGTTTTGTAAAGTTTAGGATATGGCCATGAGGTTTAGGAGGTCCTATAATGATAGGTGACTAAGGAGGTCCAATAATGAGAGAAATTTTAGAAGGTCCAAAGGAGTTTTAGGAGGCCCATTAATCAAAAGAGGTCTAATAGACACTTGTGTACTCATAACCTCAATGGATTTAACTTCGTATTGATGATCTTCTATTGAGGGGGGTCTAAGGTCACCTTACCATCTTCATCTATGTAATCTATCTTACTATTTTTTGAAAGGAATGTATCAATTATTTCATCCTTTTGTCCAACAATATCTTCTCAAGTAGGAGAGGTAGAGGGAGAGAAACAAAAAGGATTCTCATGTCACTCAATGATTGGATCCTCTAACACAAATATACCTTGTTAACAAGTAGGAGAGATGTTGGGAGAAGAACGACTATGATTGTCATGATTGTCCATGATTTTATCCTCTTGTACCAAAAATTTATCACAAGTGGGAGAGATGTTGGGAGATGAATGAAGATTAGGAAAATTTATATTAAAAAATATTTCAATAATTTCATTCTCTTGCACTAGGATACTATCACAGTTAGAAGATATTTTAGGAGAATGACTAACATTCTTATCAATGATTTCATTTTGCTTGCTTAGATTATGCTCATAAGTAGGGAGATCACAATCATATAAGCCATGTGTTACCCTATGAAGACCATATCATTGAAAAGGAAACATGTTGTTACCTGCATTATGGGTCAAATGATTAAAATCAAATAGTTTTGTAAATATAACTAAAAAATAAACACTAGATATGGATAGAGGACACTAAAAGATCTTTGTCACAAAAATGTAGGCTCAAAAATGTAGGAAAAAGGGGTTGATGGAACCTATGTCCTAGATAGGGTTTCAAAAAATTCAATGTTTGATTGTTTAGGGTATTGTTTAGGGTTCCCAAATCTATGTGCAAATAGATCTAATAGTGAATTATTTTGTAGATTTTGCTAATTTTATTCTTGTGTGCTTAAGAGTGCAAACATGCAACAATGTTGAAAATAAATGATAGTTTTGAAATGGAAAAATAGAATTTAGACATTAGAATCCAATAGAGAACATAGAAATAGAGATATGATTTAAATTTAGCAACAAAATACAAGACAAAGGTGCCTAGGATACCAATGTCCAAGATAGATTGACAAGAAAATCAAAGTTTGAGTATGTTTGTTACTATCTAAGGTTCCTAATTCTGTATAAAAATAGATTTGACAATGTATACTTTTCCACATTTTGCTGATTTATGATATGAAGACATTGAAATGTGTGAACAATAAATGGAATTTTTTTAAATGCAATTTTTAAGATGCAAAATTTTGAAAATGATGATTTTATACAAATTTAAAACAAAATAATGCTTTTCACTTTTTGACCTAAATGAAATATACAATTTCAATACAATGAACAATTTCAGATTTTAATGACCTAATGAATGTAATTTGAATGTAGATTTGATCTAAGATAACTAAAATAAACCCTGTTGCCACTTATAATGCAATATGATATGTAATTTTTTGAATTTTTTTGTAGTGACAAAAAAAAGTATCCCTTTTCCTCACTTAATTCAAGAATAATTGACAACATGAGCTAAGTGATACCTTAATTTGGTGTTGTAATATGTTTTAAATATTCACATTAAGTTTTGGGCCTTTTTCTTTAAAATTTGGCTTCTTTATGCTTTAATTGGTCCTATTTTACATCTGCAAGTCTAATTAAATGCATTTTTTTTAGGATAATCCTGATATTTAACAAATGGCCAATCATAATTCAATGTTTTTGGTTGTGTTCCAAATCTAGGGATCTAAGACTTGTTAGGACTGGGAAAACCTCACATTTTCCACAAGCCTCCAACAACTTATCTTCCACATACCATAGAAATTCACCACACTTTAATTTTATGATCAATACAAATTGTTGAAATTTGTGGGACAGGATCTAGTAGCCTACATTGCCAAATGATTACATCTATAAATAATTTTGAGACTCCACAATCTTTCCCCCATTCCTAAACAAAATTAGCCTGATATAACCATAGATTACCAACTACATAATTAATATCAAGGGAATTGGGGTACATCGGGGTAATGTTATTTGGCATCCCACCAATAGACCTAAGGAAAAAATTTCATTGGTGGAGAAGGTGGCTATCAGTGGAAGAAGAATCATAGTCTCATCGATACAACGATAATGATTATTACTTACTAATGTGACATCTTGAGGAATCAACAAGATATTTAAAATAAATGTTCTCCTCTAATGACAAGATTGATATGGATGGTGTATTTATGAACCAAAATTGAAGTGATTTATACCACAAGTTTATCACATAGTTGTTGCAAAATATTGAGGATTTTGCTAAGGGAAGAAGTAGAAGGGAAAATATTGGAGTTCTTACGTAGCTAAAAATTGTTTGAGGCAAGACTCAAGTAAGTATATCAATCCTAGCTAAGAAATTATATTTTTCAAAACCTTAAGAATTCAAACAATAGAGGAGATTATAGAAAAACCCAAAGCTAAAAAACATAAAACTAAAAAGTGACTCCAAAATCAAGACTTGATAGATCAATGCCCTAGGTCGGGGCTAAGACCCAAGAGGAGTGTTCAAATGAATCCTTCAATGGATCAACTATTGAACAAACATAAGGGCTTGGGAGACATTTGGACACTGCAATACAAATATTAGCTCTTCATGTACCATTACAAAAAATAATTTACGTTTGAACCAGTTTGCAACCCATGGAGGTTGAACCTGGGGAGACTCGTGGTGCCCAATGTGTTCATGAACGAAAAACTAATTAAAGCTCTTGCTAGTAGATATGACCCCAAGAAGAGAACTATTCAATCACACAGTGGGGTTGACATGCTTGTTATTTCTAAGGATCTCATTTCTAATGTGTTTTAGTTGGAGTGTTCTTTGAACTTTCCATTCATGGTCAAAGACGTCTTGACAGAGTCTCATCATATGGATACCAACTACAAATGATGAAAATTTCCCTTGCATAGGCCCAAGAATGGAGGAAAACTCGAGACTTTTTCTAATAATGAAAACCCTCCTTTTCATGAGGATTTGTTTGAGAAATATTTTTGACACACTTACCATTCAGCTGGTTAGGTTTTGGGGGTAGAGGTTCTGCCTCTCATGTCTATTGCCCCAATGGTCTTAGCTACAAACATACAGAGCAAGGATGCCATGCCATTTGATTATGCTTGTTACTTGGCCAAAGCCCTAAATCAAGGGCTTGAAAAGATTAAAAATAGTAGTGATAATATTCATTTAAAACACTATTCTTTGGTGATGCATTTTCTTTTGTACAAGGGACATGTAAGAGGAGTCTGGAGTAAAGAATTAAGGATAAGAGATATATATAATTATGGATATTTCAAACCTGTACAAATGTGGATCTCATTGTGGGATAGCCAATTTGGCAGGTCTCATTACCTTTATTTTGAAGATTTTTTTGTAAAACCACTTATCAAGTTGTTGGGATATTCATGTAATTATAACATATCCCAAGAAGTACAAAGATTTCTAAGACCAAAGGAAAATGACCTAAGAAATAAAGTGAATCACAACTGGGGAGACTGGTATGCTTTCTATGATTGTACAGTGATTAGGGTCTATGGATTCAAAGGAATTCCATACTTGTTGCCATGAGTAGTTTCTGACATAGTTTCCTATTTAGAAATTGTGAGGCAATTGGAAAAATCTTATGCTAAACACCACAAAGGACACAACAAACAATCAATTATGCCTATCACTATATATTTTGGAGACTTTACAGTGGTCACAAATGAGTGTTGTAATCAAGGAACACTGAGAGGGGGGGTGAATCAGTGTTTTGCAAAATTTAACTTTATTAACCTGATCTTTAAACCACTTATGGTATTGAACCAAAAGAAAGATGCAAGAACACAAAGAAATCAACAACAACACCATAAAAGAAGGATTTTTTATGTGGAAACCCTATTAGGGGAAAAACCTCAGTGGAGATCAACCCACAATATGAGTATACTCAATATAAGTGTTTACAAATGGGAAATGCACATGCATTCAGGCACACTGCTTAGAGCTCACTACTCAGATACAAAAAGGAAGACTCATTGTCTTACAAAAACATTTGGATTGCATCCAGAGGATTTCAACTAAGAAAATAGCATCTACTAATGCCTAATTAAAATTCTAGTTAAGTGCATTTGTAACATTCTTCACGCTCTGTCTGATTCTTCTCTTCTACTCTTGAAACTCTATCTACTTTAATTCAAATCACCAATCTTCTTTTTGCTCAAATCAAACTGTGCATAATTGATCAATAATTCTTCTGACTTTTGCAACACATTGTATTACACTTCATTACATCTCAGAATGATATGAATAATCACTTATATATATCTGCAACTAAATATTTAATTAACCATATGTAAACTTTAACAAAATATAAAATATTTACAAACTATCAGCTTAGTCCATAAACGATTATTAATGCAAACCAACCAATGTCAGTGACAACATAGTAATGACCTAAAACAATATCCTCAAACATGATACACCTTCAAAAATTATTCCTTGAATATCTGGGTATGTGCAGGATCATGATGGGCCAAAAAGTGGCGATATGATGGGTATGTGTAGGGTATGTGGCTGACGACTTTTTTTTTACCCAAAATTGATGAAACAAAAAGGGTTTTAAAGGAGATTCTTAGCTTTCCACCAATATAAATTATGCTTTACTTTGAATTTATTAAATAATTATTATTCATTTTCTATTTGAATTACGACTAAAGTCCGATTGATAGGGTGATTGAAAATATCTATAGCTTTAAATGGTATCATAAAACATGTGTCACATGATCTGCCATAGTATAGGATTAAAAAAAAAAAAAATGAATTTCATGAAGTTTTGACCAAGTTAAGGTGGTCGACATACAAGTTTTATAATTTTTAAAAGTTGTAATAAAAAATCATAATTAATTATTTACTTAGAAAAAATTACAAAAAAATATGCATCACATGGGCATGAGTCCTCTACTTATATCTAAAATATTATATAAAAATATTATCATTTTATTGTGGTTAGGGTGGTAAAAAGACACCTACTTCTTTTTTCCCGAAATTTAAGTACTCTGCATTGAAAATTCAAATTTTCACCAAATAGATTTAAAAACCTAGTAGTTTAGAAACTACATTCAATTTGCTATAGATTCTATTCTTACATATTTTTGAAATAGTATAGATAACTTATTCAAAATTTTATGTCAAGTTTCCTAACTCTGATTTTTCTAAATTTTTCGCCACTTAAGGGCCTATTTTTTCCATGATGATCCTACACATACCCATCCACAACATGCTACATTCACTTAGTTAGTGGTGCAGGAGCACCCATGGGTCTAAGGCACCTAGAATCATTTGTTATGTTTTGTTTTCTTTTTCTAATGTTGGATTAAGGTTTCATGGACCATTTCATTGCTTTGTAATAGGTATCCTAGGGATTTGGTGGAGTTTTGGTCTTGATGACCAACTTTTTGTACAAACAAGGTCTCCATCCTCCTTTGTAAGTCTAGTGCATTTTGGAAAATTAATGAAATAAGGATGCCTTGATGTAACTATACACTTGAGGGGAGTCACCTTGATCATTTGAGTTTGACTGGATGCCTTTCACATATTTGGGAAGCATCTTTGTAGGCAAGTTGGTGAAAATTGTCTAAATTGCCTTAATTAGGCATTAAAGAGTAAAAATGAAGTCTAATTATGTTTCCAACAGCCAACTGATTCAAATGGAAGTTGGGGTACATTTGAGGGAGTTAGGAGGATTCAAATATTCCTCTCTTGGTCGAGGCAAGGCTGTTGAACAAGTTTGGAAGGAGTTTCTAAGAAGTTATTTTTCTATGTTTTTCATAAAGAAATTACTGATCCCATACATTGTATAGACTTTATGTGTTGTTCCATGCTCTAATCCTATAATGGTTGGATAGATAATTGAATAACCTTTCTTTTTGCATTGGAATGGTGTGATTTTATGGATAATTGAGTGAGTTATCCACATTTTACTACCGGGTGGTCTCAAACCCCATATTTTTCCTGTAGAATTTTCTGATCACGTGCCTGGTACAATCTATAAGTTTTGTTTTATGCTAAAAGCCTATAATGGTTAGAAAGAGGATTGAATAAGCTTTATTTTTGTGCTATAGTGGTGAGTTTTTATTGAGTATTAAGGGAGATATCTTAATTTTACTCCGGGTGGTCTGAAAACCCTTAAAATCAGGGTTTTGTGTGAAAAATGCATATTTCTTCCATTCCCACGTTGTAAAATTGCTAAATCTTGATGGGATGGAATATATAAGGGTGTACCATCATGTGCTCATGGTATTGGAGAATGGAAAGCTCATTGGAGGAAGTGGTGTAAGATTTGTGGCTTGACATCTCTATGTGGCAAGCCTAATTGATAAGCAAAAAAAGTGAGTTTTCGCTTGATTTTGGAGAATCTGCTTAAGAGGTACTTAGGGATGATGTTGATAGGTGTAAATAACCTGTACGAGTCTAAATTATGGCTTTGGGGTGCAGGGGTCAGCCTAGGTAGTCAAGACCTAGAGGTAGGTCTTTGGATTAGGCCTCTTGGAGGAGCAATAGAATAGGCCATTGTGGATTATGATTTAACAGTCAAGAAGAGTGGGTTTAAGGATTTGTAGGAGTCCATGTTGGGAGCCCAATCTTAGTGGTTTGGTGTCATAACATTCCTCCATGTGGATTTCAAAGTGGTTGTCCTACTGAGTGAAGTTAAAATCCTTCAAGGTGAAAGAGGCCTAAGTCATTGGAATGAAGAATAATTGTTGTTCCCTAGGTGCAAGGTGGGTTGTTGAACCTTGATTTGGTCTGTGTACACGTGTTTCAAGTTTTTCCAAATACCTTGGGTGGTTTGATTTTATAACCTTAGGTGTGAGAGGTTTATTCCTTGAAGGAATAGTGGAGTTTAGGACTCCTCATAAGAGTATTTGAGAGAAGCATTGTGTAGAGTGTATTTTCCATTTGTGGTTGTGTGTTTTCCTTCCCTGCCACTCTGCATCAGTTGGCATTCTTCCACTGTTAAACAAAAAATTATCAAATCAGATCTTCTAACTTGCACACCAATCAATATAAGGCTCAAAGATTCAAAGATAAGATAGATCATACATCAAAAAACCTTTTGTGAGATCCACAACACAAAATGATAATAGAAAACCACGTATGAATCGATATATACAATTTTGTTAGATGCTCTATTCTAGCTTTAATAGTTAATCACTAAACTTTAATCTGACTTCTGATACAAGCAAATACTGAAGTGCAGATAGGATAACTGATGGGGTTGCCATCAATGATAACACTAGATGACTTTTGCAGTGTCTCTTGCAAACAATCTCCCCGTTTGGCATTGATGGCAACACTTAGTGAAAAATAACTAAGTGCCATAATCAATACAAACATGAATACACTTCCAACCTTCAAAACTTCAAAAAACAACTCCCCCTGAGATGAATAAGGAATTTTTCACTATCTAACACTCCCCCTTTGACATCAATGGAAAAGACAGGAATCCACATAATAATAAAAAAACAAAATTGCTATGAACAAACTGCATTTGTACAAACATACCTCTAACTTACATCAACTTGAATATATCTGCAAAATTGTTTTTCAATAGGCTCAAACTAGTATTCCAAGTCTTTTTTAGACTCTCCAGAATAGTCATGTGACCAAAGAACAAGTAAGATTGCATCTCTATTGACTCAAGATTTGTTAGATCACTGATAGGCATAGCATCATGCGCTTCCTTCAATGCACTAAGCATTGTCTCCATTTTAGGACCAATCAATCCTCTAAGTTCACATACCCTTTCAACAATTCTTCCTTCATCATGCTTCAAGCCTTTTATCTTGTCAAGCAAGGATATGACTTGACCTTCTTGCTTACTCACAGAAATGGTTAGAGGATCAAATGCTTGAGAAATATCTGCTAACTATTTCTCATAATCCTTCATTTTATTTTCAGTTTCCTAAGTGAATTTAGACAAAGATAAGCATGACTTCTAAATATTTTGACCTTCAGATAAAGCACTTTGAATGATCTTTACACTGATAGCTAGCAAATATTTATCATTAGCAATCATACCCTTCAATCTACTCAACCTTTTTGCATCAAATTCTTTCTGAACCTTATCCTCAGCTGACTTTTCAAGAGACTCAAAGTGAGTACTTATAGAGTTGACAAGTTTTTTTAGCTGACCAAATGGAGAATCAGATGAATCCTTCACATATGTAGGCATGATCTTCTCCAAGAGATTGGATGCAATACTTAACAACTCACTATCTTCAATGTGTGATTTTAGTATCTCCTCCCTTGCCTTGGCCTAAGAAAATGATACTACCTTCATCTTCTCAATGGGAGATAGAGTGGCCAAGTTGATAGGACCTTTAACCAATTCAAGGTCAAACTCCTCCTATTGTTCTTCTAAAAAATCCTTCACTACCTTTGCAGTGTCTCTTGCTTCCACAAGAATCTCCTTTTCCTTATATAAGCTAGCCTTCTTTTCTTCAATCGCTGATTCTTGCTTAGTATCAGGAATCTCAATTTCATCAACTAACACATCTTTAGGAGCTTCAGTCTCCATAGGAATTTCAATGTCTTGCATATCAAGAGGACTCTGAGTGTCCTCAATTATATCTTCTTTCACCTCTTCAGTTTCCAGACCAGATGGAGTATTTTCATCATGAGATTCTACAGTAACAGCATTGTATCTATTCTTCAACAGAACTACCTTAAGAATTTTCTCAATGTCCTTTGCAACTTCTTTAGTTTGTTCAATCATAAGCTTATTCACCCTTGTTTTTCTCTTAATATCCATTTTTTCTTCATTGAGGATATTCTTCATCTCTTCTATAGACATTATTAGACATAGATCAGCAAGTATGTGTTCTCTCATTTTCTCTTCTTCAGTTCTTGCATTTAATCTTCTCATTTCCAAGACTTAATAAAGCCCTTTAGGAAACTCTGACATTATTTCTATGAGAGTCATATTGAAATTATTCAAGTACTTTATTGTGGCTTCTTCAAGAATTCTCTGACCAATACTATCAAAGGTGTCATACCATTCACAAAATGGTTTGAGATTACCATCCTTAATCAGTGATTTTTCCACTTCTTCTACAAACAAACCTGATTTGTCAATTTTCATCTTTTTATTTACTTTCTATTCACCAGAGGGATTGTCCTTAGAGACTTTTGTTGCCTTTGTGACCTTATGATTGATTTATCTTACCTTTTCATTATATTCAATTTATTCATCCTCTTCAATTGCAACATAGAATCTTGTTCTCTTATCCTTCTTCCTCTTCCCTTCTCTCACAAATTTCTTAACTTAAACTTTCACAGGGATTAATTTCATTGTAGGACCGGATGAGAGTGCAGAGCTCCTTGTAGATCTAGTTTTGGCAGAGGATATTTTTAGACTAGTAGACTCAGTTCTAGCAGTCTCTCCTTCAACTCGTTCTCTTTCCTCCTAACTTCCATCATAGCTTTAGCTGATATACCCATGCTTTCTGCAAAAGCTTCAACTTCCTTTCTTACCTTCTGGACTATCATAGGATTCTTCAACTGCTCATGCACTTGCATATCCTTCTCTTCAAAGGTACCAAACCTTTCTTCTATCAGATCTTGGGGTTCACTCAATAAGCGTTGAGCATACAACTTTAAAAAAAATTCTTCAACCTCATAACCCATAGGCATTATCCAAACTGTTCTAGCTTCTGCAGCTTCCATCAAGCACTGATCAATATCAACCATGAAGAAAATAGTGTCCTTGTATTTTTCAACAATAGATGTAGGAATCCTTTCCCTGGATTGCATTTCACTCTAAAAACTTTTGAAATAACCCCATATAGTAGTTTTCCTTGCTTTGCTATCACTAATTCCATATAAGATGTAGAAATAGTTGTCAGTCTATCACCTTGCCGTTGCACTCTTCCAACTCCTAGAACTTCATTCATGAAGTAGAAAAACATAAATAATAATATATTGCCATAATTGAAAGAATTCTTCTTATCCTTCTTGATTTTTCCATGATTTTCAATTAGCTAGCCCCAGAGTAACTCATATAGGTCATATTCTGCATTTTCCTTGACCATCTGATAAGTTGCATAGATTACAGTACTAGATATAGAGTTATCCCAACTAGAGTGATAGATTTTGTATCCAATAACCATAGAAGAAAATCTCACATCCACTTCAATGATGTCATTGATTTTCATGGCTCTTTTATTGAAAACTGAACTGGCTACCTTAGTGACTATTTGGTTCCTCATAGATTTTAATGTCGGCAACCCACCAGATGAATTCAGACTAGTAACAATCCTTATAGCTTCCTATGATCTTGAAAGGCTGAATTAACCACATGAACTCAAAATGCACTCTACTCAATATGTAACGAACCCATTCATTTTCTTCAAACACGAGAAACTTCACAATTTGAGTGAACTTCTCCAAAGTTTTAAATTTAGGTTTTACATAGAAATTTTCTCTTACAATTTGATTTGTATATAGATTTAACAACTAGGAGCTTCCTAATTCTTCAACATTCACATGAATCTATGCACTAATATATTCGATATGCAAAACATCATATGGAACAAAAGAAAATGAGCCTAATGGTTCTGTATCGATGGATTTGAATAAGTGCCATTTGAATTTCATATGATTTCTATCCTTAATATCCACAACCAACGGAGCAACCATTTCCAGAAATTTCAATTTCATAAGTTCGTAGATAAATACCTTTCATCAAACTAGGGTTTGATCGTCGAATTGCCTTCAAGCTTGAATCTTCACCAAAGTTTATTTCAGAGCTCTCCAATCTTTTTTTTTTCAAAATGCAATGTGCCAAATGAGGAATAGAAATAACCTTTTATCATTCACACACCTAACTTTTTGTCACAATAATTTTTTTTCCCTAGGTCTTCCAGATACCCTATTTTCATTGACTGTGAAAGAAAATTCTTCTTCGGACTTTCAGTTTCACATAAATCTCTTCCATAAGAGATCCCAAAAAGTCTACAGATCATTAATGCAACTATTGTAGTTTTCCACATTCTAATACCAACTACCAATAGAGGGTTAAAATATTTTCTTGAAAACTCCCCCTAGGCCAAAGGCCATAAACTAATTCCTGGAGGAATTTCTAGAACCAGATTCCAATGTGGAATCATTTCCTACATCAAAAGCACTGTTCTTGACCCATGTCTTCTTCATTTGCTTCCTGATCTCATCTGTAGTAACTTTTCCTTTTCCCTTTTCATCCTTCTGCATGTTTTTCCCTTTGTTTACCCGGTCCCCTTGCTGCTTCTACAAAATCTAGCAATGTGACTAGATTTGTTGCAATTATATCACACTACATTTCTTTGTCCATACTAGTTATTCCATTGATTTTCTCTTGATTTACACTGGTTAGCAATATGGCCAAATCTATTGCATGCATAACATTTGACATCTCTATTGAAATTTTTTTTGACATATTTTTGCATTCAATTGACTTCTGACCATACTTATTGCAATTGAAACATTGATCGGAGAATGATGGGCCAATTGAATTCATTCTACTTCTACATTAAGAAGCCATATGAAAAAAATTATTGCAAACAAAATAGTATCCATTGAAATTTTGGGCATTAGGTTGTCTTACAGGACACTATCTGGCTTTGTTCATTTTATTTCCTTGCCTAAATTTCCTTTGACTAGATTCAGAGCTTTCTTATTTCTCATATCCAGGACCTAACTTATAACTTCCAATCCTCTAACTTTGAATCAATTCATCAAGCTTAGTTGAGCTAATCTTGAACTTCTACTTGTATTCATTTGTAGTAGCAAGTTCATCTCTGAGAGTAACAATCTATCTTTCAAGCTCTTTTTCATTGTTTCTTGATTGTTCCAATTCAAGCTCCAACTGATTGGATCCATCAGTAATTCAGCTGCATTCTTTAGATTTTTCTTTCAATGACTGAGCAAGATTCCCTTCATTATTCTCTTTGTCTTCAATCTCCTTGTTCATCCTCATCACAATAGATTCCATCTCATGCTTTAGGACAACATTATCTCTGGTAATATTTTCACATTCTTTTGTCTTTTCCTTCAAGACTTGACTCAGGTGTTCATCTTCCTTGTTCTTACTTTCTTTCTGCTTAAGTTGATCATAGAGTTCCTTTCTCTTTTTCATGAACTCATTGATTTTATCTTTCAATGATTGAATAAATTTCTTAGCATTCATGAGACTTTCCTGCAATTCCTGAACTTCAGATTTGGACTGATCAAGATCATCTATGCCACCAAAATTTGTTGTTGATGACTGTCGAAATTCATTAAATCACCTTCCCGGATCTTCCCCAAGCTTTGAAACTTCTTCCGAGGAACTAGGCTCTGATACCAATTTCTGGAATCAAGGAACACTAAGAGGGGGGTGAATCAGTGTTCTACAAAATTTAACTTTATTAACTTGATCTTTAAACCACTTATTGTATTGAACTAAAAGAAAGATGAAAGAACACAAAGAAATCAACCATAACACAAGGATTTTTTACGTGGAAACCCTATTAGGGGAAAATCCACTATGGAGATCAATCCATAATATCAGTATATGCAATATAAGTGTTTACAAATGGGGAATGCATATGCATTCAGGCACACTACCTAGAACTCACTTTCTTACAAAAAAATTTGGATTGCATCTAGAGGATTTGAACTGGGAAAATAGCATTTGCTAATGCCTAATTACAGTTTCAGTTAAGTGCATTTGAAAAATTCTTCATACTCTGCTTGATTCTACTCTTCTGCTCTTGAAACTCTAGCTACTTTAAATTGGATCACCAATCTTCTTTATGCTCAAATCAAACTATAAACAATCGATCGATGATTATTTTGACTTTTGCAACACATCACGTCACACTTCATTAAATCTCAAAATGATATGAACAATCACTTATATATATCTACAACTAAAGATTTAATCAACCACATGTCAGCTTTAACAAAATATAAAATATTTACAAACTATCAGCTCAATCCATAAACAATTATTAATGTGAACCAACCAATGTTGGCCACAACATAGTAATGACTGAAAACAATATACTCGAACATGATACACCTTCACAAATTATTCCTCGAATATCCACAACATGCTACATTCACTTAGTTGGCCTTCTTGCACTGTTAAATAGAAAACCATCAAACTAGACCATCTAACTTGCACACCAATCAATACAAGGCTTGAAGATTCAAAGGTAAGATAGATCATACATTGAAAAACCTTCCCTGAGATCCACAACACAAAATTATTAGGGAAATTATGTATGAATAGATATATACAATTCTGTTGGATGCTTTTTTCTAGCTTTAAGAGTTAATCACTAAACTTCAATCTGATTTCTAGTACAAGCAAATACTGAAGTGTGGATAGGATAACTGACTAGGGTTGCCATCAATGACAACCCCATGTGACTTGTGCAATGTATCTTGCCAACAATGAGGGGTATGAGGAAATTGATACTAAATTAGCACTAAACAACCTCCCTCTAGGTAATGAAAGGGAAAATTTTGACGCAAAAGGCTTTATTCACAAAGCAAGACTATCACAGGGGCTATCAAGGTATGAGCATTTTTTCTCAGTCAAAGATGTGATTAGAAACCATGATGAAGCTTCTACCATTGAAAGAATGGGTACATATAACAAGATTATGCTTTCAGAAGAATGGAAAAGACAAAAATTCTCATCTTATTCAAAGGCATTTGGTGAAATATAGGATCCTCTAAAAAGAATTGAGAAACTCATTGCTCATGTGAATGAATTGGTGAAGGATGTTCCCCCATTTATTTTTGATGCACCTCATGCAACCTATCAAGGATTACAAGTTGAAGACATAGAGCCCCTAGATTACATACCTTCATATCCTACTACTGAGGTGTGTTTCTTTGTGGATATTGATATAAGTGAAGAAGAGGAGAGTGGGGAGGAAGGTGAACAAGTAACACAAATAAGTGCTTCTGTAATTGCACAGTATGAGCCCCCTCAAGAGCACAAAATTGTAATATTTGAGGAATCAGATGAATTATTTGATGATGTTAGGGTAAGGGCTAGATGAGAGTTTATTTCTAGTTGTGATTTTGTTAAATCTTCTAAATTTAAGTCTTTTGTTTATAAAAATAAATGTGGGAAAATGAGACAAAAGATGTAGGATATCATTCCTGAACAAGAGGCTACTGCTTTGGAAGAATTGAAAAATGAAATAGATAAAGAGATGGAATACATCACTCCTGAGAGAGGAAGAGAGTTACTTCAAGAAGCTGGAGTGTTGCTTCTTCTGGGGTGGGATATTATTTCTACAATTATAGTATTTGATAGCCTTAGAAAAAGAGGGGACAAAACAAGGAACTTAATAGTGGAAGCAAGTGACAAAATGTATCCAAGATCTAGGTACAACCCAAATGAGGCCACCTTACTTATTTGGTCATTGTACCCCAAATACAAAACATCAGCTATGATTAATAATCCAAACCAAATGTTTGGACATCTCTTGGTCCAAAGAGTAGGGGATACCAACCCCATGGAGACAACAAAATTGAACATCAATGTGGTGAAATTCACCAAAGCATGGATTGAAAAATTGGTTAAATAAAGTGATAGATTAAAGGAGATAACACATCATATTTTTTATTCCCCATGGCTTGAAAAAGATAAAAGAGTATTGGATGCATTGGTTGATGCAACTTATTGGAAGAATTTCCACCTGAAATCTCAGGGGAAATGTAAAGAACTAGAGAAAGAAGTTAAAACCATCAAGTATAATATTGTCTCTGAAATGATCAAGGAGAGATTCAATAAAATGATTAAATGTGTTGATGAATATTGGAAACTATTCAAGTAGACACACTCAAGAATGGTGGAGAATGAATGATTACAGGGGAGAATGAATGAAAAGAAAGAGGGGATCCTAGACAAGAAAATATTGAAATGACAAATATTGTAGACATATAAAAAATTGGTAGGATTAGACAATGGATATCATAGCAGGCTTAAAGAAGATCTCAACTACTTTAATTCAACTTTGACACTTCATGATGATAATCAAAATCCTAGAGAGTAGGATGATTTGAAGGAAGAGCTTGTTGTGCTTCTAATTGTTGCATTACAAGAAATCAAGGATGAGAATATGGTTTTACAAAACACTCATAAGTATTTAAAAAAAAGATGTATATGGAATATGATATGAAAGAGGTGATCTCCAATGTGGACACCTATGTTGAACAAGAGTACATCAATCAACTCTTTGCAATCAATTTATTTATCAATGAAACTATAGATGTACCGGATACAACAAGACAACCATCAGAATGAGAGAGTTAGCCAGCAATGTGATGAGTGCCCTGTCATAGAGTAGAAGCTTGGAATAGATCTTAGGTGGTCACAGGCTTCTACTTGGAGATTAATGGATTGGTGCATTCACCCGCATCAATATTTTGTTTTAATTATGTTTAGTTATCAAACAATATGAACTTTTGTAACAAGTCTATATCTTGTTTACTCTCATATGTATAAGAGAGACCAAGACCCGAAAAGGATCATCATCATATCATTTTTCCATTTTAGAGTAGGCATTAGTAAGACGATAGATCACACCCATCCACCCATCAATCTCATATGACAAACTATTGTTATAATGCATATTATTCAAAGATAAATACAATGGAGGACCTTATGCATAATTATTGACTTTCTTTCAAGTGTTCAATTGTTGCATGGATTTATATGCTTATATGTTATTTGGTTGTCTTCGAAGTGGTTGTTTATGATATTCAAATTGAGTGTGTGGAAATACATTTAATTTGTCAATACACATTTGTTATAGTTGTGTGATGTTTTTTACTATTTTCTATGTGCAAAAGGATTAAATTTATTTTTAAGAAATTAAATTTGATAGGTTCATGTTTGGATTAAAGTCCTTTTGAATAGGTTGTCTTAATTGGTTTGCTTTCACATTTGAATTAAATCCTTTCACAACTTCACAGTAGCATAAGGGGATATCACTAGAATCACCTAGAAGATTCCAAAAAATTGATATACTTGCATGTTTGTACAAGGTGTAAACATTTAAAAGTGCCCAACTATTCGAGTTAAGTTGAGGAGTAAATCTACCCATCTTATAGAAGCCTATCTCCAAAATCATCATTCACCTCTCGACTCCATTCACCCAATGACATAGGTAATGGTCATTTTAGGATAATATCATATAAACCTCATTTATATACTCTATTTTCAAAATATTTTTAGTAGGAAATAGTAACTAGCCTTGCATCTACTTCACCTCATGTGCCATTATGAGTAGATTTCTTAATTTTGAAGTCATAGCCTCCAAAATATGCTTATCATTCAAGTACACCTGCATAGGTTTGGAAGAGTCTGAAGAGTAGTGTTGTGACCTTTTCACACATCGCCCCATCACAAATGGGGACCCCCAGTTGCCTACTAGTTTTTAGGGTTTTGTCTCCTTGCAACAGTTTCATGAGGTCATCACTTTGAGAGTTTCAAGTTAGTTTTTCGAGAGTCATCTGAGCCAAGTCACTAACCCATGCTTGAATTAGTGCATAAGCATCATGGAAGTGCTCAGAAGGAACAAGAGACAAGGATCACCTGTACTTTCGGCCAATTCTGAGACTTCCTACTTTTTAGGGAATCTACTTTTTCGCTTTTTCATTTTTTCATTTTTGGAATTTTTGGACCAAATGAGGTTCCTTATTTTTTAGGGATTTTGCTTTTTTCTATTTTTAGAAAGTCAACCCTGGTCAACGAGTCAAATTTCCATCTTTAGATCCAAAAATTCACCTAAAAATCAAAAAAATCATCAAAAAATCAAAGAGAAAATTGAAAAATCATTGAAAAATCTGGAAAAGCAAATAAAAAGCATGAAAAATCAAACTGAAAATCATCAAATTCTGGAAAAATCAGTCCGAAAAATCAATCAGATCTAAGCAAAAATCACAGAAAAGTCACCCAAAAGAGTATGAAATTCATGAAAAATATGGCTAAGTCTGAAGAATTCGCCATAAAGAAGATGGTCCTTAAAATGTGGGACGGAAAGAGAGAAGTGTCAATGATCTTGGGAAGTCTGCCATGCCACAAGGAAGAATGTCATGGACTATCCAAATTACGCGAACCTTAAGGAAGGAATGTCCAAGACTATGAGGAAGTCCGCCAGCTTCAAGGAGAAATGTCTAAGACTCTTCAAAGTCCGCCATACTTTGACCAAGACCATCTAAAGTCTGCCCAACCTCAAGGAGGTAAGTGCCAAAAGGATAGAAAGTCCACCCTAACTTTGGCAAGAGGTTAAAGAAGTCTTCCTAACCTTAGGCAAGATGTTGGTGAACTCCGCCCAAGCCTTGAAAGGCTTGGAAAACATTCTTTGAAGTCCGCCATACTTTGGAAAATAGGTTGGGAAGTCCGCCTAGGCATGTGAGATAAAATTTTGAAAATTTCACTAAGTGTTGCGTGCCTAGAAGGAAAAATTCAAAAATTAGCCTAAGTATAGAAGCCTAAAAGGGTGGAAAATCAAAATATTGGCTAAGTATTATGACATTTTCAAGAGCAAAGTGCTAAGTTTGAAAGGAAAGTGCTAAAAGAAGTTCACCATAGTATGAGAAAAGTGGAAAAGACTTAAGGAAGTCTGCCTAGGATATGGCAAAGAATAAAATGAAATGTGCCTAGCATAAAAATGGAAGAGAAATTTAAAATTTCCTAAGTATGGAGGTCTAGAGAAAATGTTATAAATTTCACAAATTTGGCCAGAGAAAAATGCACAAGGCAAAGAGAAAGGAAGGATCGCCCTTGGCCAGAAGGGATAAAATTTGTCAAGCGTCAAGGAAATTTGCCTAAGAAAGACATCTAGACAAAGAATTTGCCTAGATAAATTCATCTGAGCAAGGAAAAAATTGACTTTGGCAGAAGAAAATAAGCTTAGTGCAATTAAAAATTTCGCCATGGCAGGGAAAAATAAGGATCTGGCATAACAATTGTCGATAGAGTGGCTTGAATTTTGACTTGGCTAGACAAAGTTGGGAATAAAATTGGAAAATAATTTTTTAGCCAGAGAAAATGAAGAGAAAGTTGAAATAGCCATGGGTGCAAAACGAACGGGTTGGACTAAATTAAAATATTTTAATATTTTAATAATTTATTTTCGACTACCCAGAAATTTAAATACCTTGGACAAAATCAAATTTGCTAGACGAGAGTTGGAAGAAAATAAATTGTGCCAGGCAAAGATAAAATCCGATGAATTTAAAGTTGAAAAAAAATTGAATTTAATTGAATATTTAATGTTTTTTTCCAAAATTCAAAAAATAAAGATAACATTTCAAGCAAAAATCAAATTTTTGAAGATCAAAGAGATTTTCCTGGATAAGCTCGACGTGATTTCCTTTCCGAAAAATAAAGGAAACTTGCATGTTTGAACAAGAGAAGACAAATCAAGATCGAGAGAGAAGAAGGCAGTTGCTAAAATAAATTAAATTCTTCAGCATTATAATGAGTTTCAACAACTCATTTTTCACAGACACAGCTGAAGAGAAATTTGATCTCTCTCAAAATTCTCAGGCAGTTAATTGTTTAGTAGGCAAGATCAAATTTTCCAGAGGAAGAAGTAATTTTATGCTGAAGGAGAATTTTCTTAGAAAAGGAAAAGATTTAATTGCTGAAAATTGAATTCTTCTGTGCAAGAGGGGTGCACTTCATCATTTGCTTTTTGAGAAAATTATCAGAATTTAAATCTGATTTGCGGCCAGTAGTCTTTTACTGAGGTTTGAAGTTCGATTGATAAATTCACCATTCTTCTTCTGCCTCTTTCATGTTGATTCAATTCTGGCTAAGTCCAACTTCATCCATTTACTTTCAGCTTGCTTTTTCGCAGCAATTCAAATTATTTAACAAGTTGAAAGTAAATTTTTCGAACCCAAGACATGAGAATAGATTAATTTAAAAAGCCTTTATATTAATGTTAATATTTTTTGACTGCAAGTTAATAACCACAGTGGGCAAATCATCAAAGAAGGCTGCAATGAAGTTCGCCAGCAAAGGTGCCCAGCAAGAGTCCAAGATAAATTCAAAATGGAAAAATGTCGCAGACACCGATCTGGGACATGTCGACTTCGAAGAGTTCAAGAAAAGAATGTATGGGCAGAATGGACTTCCAACACCAATAGCCAGGCAGATGGTGAGAAATGGAATATTTTAGGTAGTCGGATTCCCGCCAGCGATTGATTGTGCAAAATTGATGGTAGAATGTGCTATCAACTATGATGCTCGGAAGAGGCAGATCATTGCACCTGACAGAAAAATTTTGGCACACTTGGGAAAGGTAGCAATTCAAGAGACCTTTGGCATCCCAGAGCATTCTCGTACTGTCTATAAGACCAAAGGAGAATCCAAGAAGTTATATGATAGCCGACCAGACTTGTGTGCCACAACTGTTAACAAGGCATGGCTAGAAAAACCTAAGCCATCAATAAAGAAGATGCCCAAGAGACCCCGCTGAACAAACTTCAAAGAAGATTTTGGGGACATCATCTTGATACTGAATAAAATAGCTGGCAACTCTTAGGGTACATTCTTTGAGAGCTGGATGTATTACTTCATAGACGAGATCACTTTTGGCGTAAAGATGTTCAACTGGTCACAAATGATAAGTGACAATCTCCACGAGCAATTGATTAATCTGGAGGAGACTAAGTCTTTTCACATGAGCTCATATATTGTCTACTTTTTGGCCAGATCATATAAGTATCCATGACTAATTTGCAAGGGCAAAGTTGGCAGCGGAGAAAACGAACTCAGACCTTATGATTGCTACCCACAACTCTAACTGAAGGAAAAGTCTCATTTAAGAAGGATGCATGATGCCTTCTTAATGCATGCTACCAAAACACTTCATGGAAGGAGTGCATCAAAGGATTAGTCATGTGGTAAAGAGTTTAATCAGTAAATATGGGTCTTGGTTCATTCAATTCCAAAAATTTACGTATGTTAGGATTCAAGGATTTACTGGAAATCCCTATAAATTGCCCATTTATCCAACAAATCAGATGATTCTACTTGAGGTCCTGAGGCAGCTAGAAGAATATCAAAGCATCCAAAGGCCAACCAAGAAGGCATCTGTTACATTCCCATTTATCATCGGGAATATGTTGGAATCTTGTCCGTCCACACAAGCAACTGAGAGCGCCAGGTTGGAAATCCAGTGGTACCCATTTACAGCCTACAAGTCCAGGGTCAATTTTGACCCACATCATCATATCCAGACAATAGAGGGGAGAAGGTACAAGCACAGAGTGGAACTGGAAGATTTCTAGGCTAATGTCGCCAATGAATATGAAGTTAGGAGGAGACTATGGTCCAGAATGCCATTAGACTTCATGAGGACAATTGAGTTTTGTTGGGTGCCTAACCAGTTGTAGGACAATGGGAACTACATCCAGCCATGCTTTGAGGAAAGCTAACCTCTTCCTCCCATAAAGTGGTTAGAGCCCGAGCACTCAGACTTGGCAACCTTGATGAGACTAGTGACCAAATACTCTTAGTGGTGGGTTGACCATCATGTCCAGGAGATGAGACAGAGAAGAATAACACTCACGTATGATTTACTGAGCGAGGCAGAATTGTATTCCTCAAATGCTAGTGCATCCCATTAGGACTTGGTTGAGATTGGAGAGAAGAGGAAAGAAATAGTGACAAGTACAAAACCTGTTTAGAAAAGACATAAGGGAGAACCATCTCGTTCAACAGCATCTCAGAACATTGATGAGCTGGTGGCTACCATAGATGAGTCCTTGGTTGAAATTCTCATACCTCCTACAGTTCAAGAAGAAAATAAAGAACCTATTCAGCTAGATGACGAGGAGCCCTCATCACCTACGGGCATGGAAATACTAGGTTCAGATAATGAGTTGGAAGTCTAACATAATGGATTCGAAGAGGGAATGATTTCCACTCTCAGAGAAGTTGTGGATACTCCAAATGAGGAGGATGTTCTGGTAGAGGATGGGATTGACCAGCTGACTATTCCAGATTGGCTGATAGAAAGGATGAAGATCTAGTTACCAAAGGAAGCCCAAGAGGAAGATGATACTGTAGATTTCTTGGCAAGGTTGGAACAGGTTGCAATCAAGAAGCCTGCCAAGAAATTCTCTACTATTCACAAGGAAGAGACAGGTAGTCATTTCGTACACATTACAGTGCCCACAGTAGACAAGCCACAAGATGAGATCACCCCTCAAGACTATTCCATAACCACTATAGATCTTGGCCCAACCACAACAGGTCAGGAAGTGGAGGAATTAGACAATTCTGTCTCGACCATCAAAGCGAGATTGGAAAAAGAAGTGGCTAAGAAGAAAGAGTATAAATAGGAGGTTGAATGCCTGAAGGAATACATACAACATCTGACTCAACCACTTAATCAGGGTGATTCAGCAGCTCCTCCTCTCCTCAATCCTTCATAGGGAATGACCAAGGATGTAGAGCATGGGATGGTTACTGCCAAGGAGGCTCAGGACTGGATGGTGAGCGAAGGAACGAAAGTAGCCTTGTTCATGGAGAGGCTGGCACTTGCCTATGGGAAAACTTCTTCTCTTCTTTCCAGACTTGTTGATATGGTAGAGACATGGGAATGTATTCCAGATATGCAGGAGAGGCTTATTCCAAGCCTTAGAGTCCTAAAGGGCACTCCAAGGGAGGAGTTGGTCACTAGAAGGGTGATTGTTGTAGGAGCAGCATATGATTTTCATCACTTGTTTTGGGTAGTGACTATACGGAAAGAAGTTTTGGAGAAGGCGAAAGTGGATGGGCTCAGAATTGAGGAGTAGGTAAAGCAAATCTGGGAGAAAATTCATATAATAGCTGCAGAGGCGTTTGATCAAGAGATTGTCTGAGAAAAGGAAATGCAGCTGGAGGAGTTGAAACGAAAGGTTTAGGAGGTTTTCTTGTCTGCTACTGGACCACTTCTGAGATAGGATTTTGCGAGAGTGGCAAGTTTCTTGACCATCTGAAATGATTTTGTGAAGTAGGAAGCAGATTGGGCAAGTACATTCACCAAGTGTGCTAAGAACTTGGATGGATTGGAATTTTGGATTAGCATGCTACCACCAGCCATGATGGAGGTGGTTATCGCAGTCGTGTCTAGGTTCATCGAGTGTACTGCTGACCAAGCAGATAGGGATTCCTCTCCTTGATGATAGCTCCAACTGCCACTTTACTGATTGTTCACTAATTGATAACTCATGTTATTTTGGGCAACCCTAATTAGGGTTGAGTTATAATAATCTTGGTTGTTGATATTGTTTTAATGTCATCCCTTCATTTTATTTTGAAACTCTATATAAACTGGTGATCTCTCACTTTCATTTGTGTGGAGACAGTATATGAGATTGTTGCATTGAGACTATTTCGAATAATAAAATCTCTTATGCATGATTTACTTTGAATAACTTTTATTGTCAAATAGTAAGCGAGGTTGCATATCTTCTTCCGCCATAGATTAAATTTAGTATTAAGTTAAGTAGAATTTTCTTTGGAATATTGGTTAAGTGAATGAGAGATTGATCATATAGATTCAATGGTGAAGTATTGCTCATACTTTCTCCAAATGGATGATTTGCATTTGATGCGTAAAGTTAGCCTGAGCTTATAATTGTGGAAGCTTAATTTCAGTCTCATTCGAGGCTTGAAAATCATTATCACACCCCTTGAAGATTGTACCCACTTTGTGTATGTTGTCCAACAGGAGGCGAAACAAAGTGTGGTTTATTCCTTTCACTGAATCCTTACTGTCTCTTAATTTCTTAGGCATAGAATAGATCCCCTAAACCTTTATCCTTTTGCCTTTTTTTGAGATCCAAATTGAAGTCCTAATTGAAGAGATCCTTTAATGATAAATCCGCCTAAGTCCCAAACTTGTGAAAATTTCATTAACGTAAGTCCCCTTGTTTATTACCAACAAATCACAATGCCCATTGAGCTTATCCACACGTCAAGACCTGACAAAAGAAACCTTGGAATCGCCATATGATCTTCTCACAATCTTAGCATACGTAGTGGTTTTTCAAGAGAGGATAGAGTGTCTTTGGACATTTTATTTTGTGTGTTTAGTGGATGATAAAATGTACACCAACAAGTAGAAAGTAATCAAAATATTTTCTACCTTGTTTGTGGGCCAAAAACTTATCAAGAAACTGGCACCCTCTTATGGTTTAAAAACTTGCATTTTTGAGACCTAATAGATTGGCGACTTTGTTGGGGATTAAGCCAATTCTAAGCCCGAGATTTTCATGATAAATTCATTCCAATACATAATAACATATTGAAGACTCTACTAGGAAGAAACATAATCATTTTCCTACTTATGAAAAGTAGGCGGTGACTCTAAAGGATTTTTATGAATGATAAAGTAAATATCATATCAGAAAGGATAGATAATAGACATCAGAGATATATTATATCATCAAACATGAATGAAAGGAGATATTTGCACCAGGGGAGTCGCAAGAAAAGAAATTTTAGGTGGACAAACAAACATGAATTTCCTTGTTGAAAAAATAACACAAATAAGGGTGAAATGACATCTACATAGCCAAAAGATAATGTGAACACAACATAACAGACCTTCACAACATTTAACTCTCCACTTCACACTAATGGTCGAAACCCCTCAACACCACCTAAAAGAAGAAATATAGATGATAATATCCTCAATTATAGACTAGAACCTCAAAAGGAAAATGAGTTTTAGGAATGGGTGGAAGAAGAAAGAAAACAAAGACAAGAGGAATATGATAGGGGATTCTCATCACAAGGAGAAGAAAACTAGGAGGGGCTCGTTGATCACACTGCCATTGATTTTGATAGTACATGACTAACCAAGAGATTGAACTACATGTAAAATGGAAAAGACAACTTAGAAAGAGACAAGAGATGATACAGGAAAGCCAGGAGTTTAATCAACAAATGGAACAATTAAGCATCTAGGCACAAAAATAACCAAAATATGCCCCTCTAGATAAACAAGGTGGTAATGTTAATTCACATGGGACATCTTAGAATACAAGTACTCTGGGTACTTCAAAAGTACCTCATAATGCAGGTGGTAACCAAAAATAATGAACCCAACATAATATGCCACCACAAAGATCCCAACCTCCAAATGCTAGCAATGTTCCCCAACACTATCCACCTCCAGGTTAGCAGTATGCTCCACAACATCAGCAACACGTGCCACATCAGAATGTATACCCTAAACAACACATCCAACAAAATGTCTACCATCAGCCTCAATGTGGATATCAATAATACCCCAATCCACCACCTTTGAATCTGCATCCACAAAACCCTATGAGCATATGTAGACAATTTGATTTAATAGGATACCAATTATATCCATACCCAATTGACAACAATTGGTTAAATATGGTTCCCAAATTCAATGGGAATAATGTGATATCAACAGAAGAACATAAAAAAAAAATTAATGCCTTTATACAAGATATTGGTATGGAGTATGAGGATGTAAATATTAGATTGTTCATAATGTCCCTAACTAAAGAAGCAAGGTATTGGTGCAATGGTCTACCTGATGCCTCAATTGATTCTATAGAAGACTTCCAGAATCAATTTCTAGAAAAATATGGGAATCAATGTGCCCTTGAATTCACCCTACATGAATTGATAAGTATTCAAAAATACCAAAATGAGTCAGTTTATGATTTCAATCAGAGGTTCTCCAAACTATACAATAAAATACTACATGGGTCTAAACTGACTGATCCAATAGCCTTAAGTATTTATCTAAAGGGCTTTGATCCAAAAATGGGGTATGAACTTAGAAACATATGCCCTATAAGTTTAATTGAAGCACAACAAACAACATTAACCATTGACAATAATAGAAAGGTTGTAGGGATGAGTGGGAAAAGGGACAACCTTAGAGTTCCTCAAAACTCTAACAATCCCCATAATAGGTAGGAGAATTCATACATAAATGAAAGACCAAGATTACATGACATGCCCTATAACACTAGTTGGAAAGATGGAAATACAGTAAGAAGATCAAATTGGAAAGAGACTCTGGACCCATTGAAAATACATGGAGCACATGAACTGATACTACACCATGGTGTTCACCTTGCCATAGACCCCATGATCCTAAATATTGTGCAGTAGCTCAGGCTTTTCAAGATGAATGGCAGAAAGAGCAAGATAGGGATGGCCATACTGTGAATATGCTTCGATGGAAGTGTTATCAGAAAGAGGAAGAATACTCATCTTCAGAAGAAGGATACAAACATAACATTGATAATACGAAATACAATGTGAATGTGGAACAAGAGTTATTCGTTGAATTGGAAGAAAACTCATACAAGGAAGCATATGTATAGAATACAACACCTCAGTTTCAACTTAGAAAACCAAAAGAAGAAGAGAATAAGGCCATCACAGCAAAAGAAGTAGTTGAGGAAAAAGGGAGAAAATACAATTTGAGAAGTAGGACCATAGAAGGAGATCAAGGAACACCCAGGAGTATGTTAATTAAATAGAAAAAAAACAAGGATAACGTTCCATCTAAATAAAAGAAGGATGAAGAAAAGAAACCACAAAAAAATCCAAAAGGGGACCATTGATGTTGAGCCAGAAAAAAACACAAAAAGATGACAAAACTCAACATGAACTGAAGAAAGTTACTAAAACTGAAAAGGGAGAAAAAGGAATCACTACCCCTTCACTTGACATGGCCCAAGCATTGGCACATATGAAAATGATAGTTCCTTTAATGGAGTTGATGAAAATTGAAGAGTTTAGAGATACAACTCTCAAAATGACTATCAACACATCTCAAAAACATAAAGATCAAAAGAAAGAAGCAAATGTTGGGGAAAGGGAAGTGACAAAAGAACCAAAGGTATGTTTGGGAGATACACTCACAAAGAATCTATCCCAAGTAGATCCATTCTATACCACGTTGGTAATCAACAAAAAAATGGAGAAGAATTGTATGATTGACTTAGGGGCAACAATTAACATTATGCCCTAACTGTCATGAAGGAGTTGGGTCTATGGGTAAATACTACATATGGAAAATGTTAATCCATGGATAATAGACCAGTTCCTATAGTAGGAGTAATATGAGATGTACAACTAAAACTTGCATCATATCTAGAAGAAACATATAAAATAGACATTACTGTGGTTGATACTCCTCCTTACTATGGGATGCTACTGTCAAGGCAATGGATAGTAGTAGTATGAGGGAATGTTTAGTTGGACTTGTCTTATGCTACTATCCCTATGAATGGAAAAGAGATCAGGCTACATAGGGAGCCTAGATCTAAACATGTTATTGAGCTCTTTGACCCCAATCAAATGAATTACTTCTATGATTTGGACTTAGGAAGCTTTAGAATAGAACATTCAAAGCCTAAATTATTTAATGCTGGTCTAATTACTAGGGATGTTTCCAAGAATTAGCATGGTGTATAGTGAATGTATTTTGATGGAGCATGCAATAAAAAAGGTAATGGAGCAAGAGTTGTCTTTATTTCACCTGAGGGCACAACATTCAAATATTCATTCTTGTTAACCTTTGAGTAAAAAAATAATATAGCAAAGTATGAGGCCTTGTTGATAGGATTGAACATAGCTATCAGACACAAAATTAAACTACTAACTATTCTTAGAGATTCTGAGTTGGTTTTTTCACAAGTGAGGTTAAAGTATTCTACAAAAAAAAAAAGGCTAAAGCAATATAGAAATGTTGTATGGGGCATCATTGAATTGTTCAATGCTTTCTCTATTGATTGGATAGATAGATCTAGGAATTGAATGGAAGATTTCTTGGAGAATGTAGCTTTGAAGAGAGATGATGTTACTCTAACATGAATTTCACAAATTCACTTCAAAACAAGACCTACAATCCTGGATAACATCTATAGTTGGGAAGTTTTTAATGATGAAACTAATCTGATTAAATTCTTACATTGCATTGATCAGTACGCAGCTTAAGAAATTGATTTTAATGCATTTGTTGAGGAAGTAGATGGCAAGAAAACTGTATTTGGAAAGGAAGTTGTGTAGCTGAAGACTAACAAGATTCCTAAGGGACTTGTGGCATTGGAGAGGGTGTTTGATGGGAATGATCGATCCCTTATGAAACAAACACCAGTAAAAAGGGAAGACATTGAAGAAATTAACTTGGGCACTGAATTGGCACCAAAAAAGGCATACATTGGGAGAAAGATAAGCCCAACAATCAAACAGATGTTGATTACATTATTAAGGAAATATAAGCATGTCTTTGCATGGTCTTATGATGATCTCAAGGCATACAGGGAAGATTTGTTACAACATGAAATTCCACTCAAACCTGATGCAAAACCTTTTAGGAAAAAGAAGAGACCAATAAACCCAACTTTGCAGCCCAAGATGCATGAAGAACTTATGAAGCTCAGGGAGGGAGGTATCATCGAACCTATTAGACATTCCACTTGGGTCTCCAACCTAGTGCTAGTCAGAAAGAAGAATGGTGACATAAGGTTGTGTGTATATTTTATAAATCTAAATATCTCATCCCTTAAAGATAATTATCCACTCCCAAACATGGAGGCTATGCTGCAAAGGGTCACAGGGTGAAAATTTTTATCCATGATGGGTGGATTTTTAGGGTATAATCAGGTGAAGGTGAAGGGATCAAAACAATGCAAGACTTCTTTTACTACTCCTTGGGGCACATATGTTTACGTAAGAATTCTTTTTGGGCTAACAAATGCTAGAGCCACATTCCAGCAAGCCATGGATGTTGCTTTTGTTGATATAATTAACATAATAATGGTGGCATACTAGGAAGATCTCACTACATATTCTAGGAAAGAAGAAGACCATTTTGCACACCTTGAAAAGATATTTGTCAAAGCTTTGGAATATGTCATTTCCTTGAATCCTAAAAAGTATCATTTTGTAGTAACAGAGGGAAAGTTACTAGGACATATAGTGTCTAATGACATAGTCAAGATTGATCTAGAAAGAGTGGAAGCCATAGATAAGATTCCTATTTCTAAGACAGTTAAAATCATCCAGTCCTTCTTTGGACAGATAAATTTTGTAAGAAGATTTATCTCAAACTTTGTTGAAATTTTCAAGCCCATTTCAAAAATGTTGAAAAAGGGGACTAAAATAGATTGGACTACAGAAGCAATAGATGCATTTGTAGCTATAACGAGAGCAATTAAGGAGGCCCCAGTGCTAAAATCCCCTTATTTCAGTAAGCCCTTTCAAATCTTCTCATTTGTATCATACCACATCCTTGTTGCAGTAATGTTACAAAAGAATGATGAGGGGCATGAACAACCTATATCATTTTTTAGCAAATCCCTCCAAGGAGCATAATTAAACTATGATATTATAGGAAAATAGGCATATGCTCTAGTAAAAGCAGTGAAAGCTTTTAGAACCTACTTAGTAGGGGAAAAAATAATTGCATATGTCCCCAATGTTGTGGTCAAAGATGTGTTTGTACAAACTGAGGTCACTGGGAGAGATGTAGGGGTATGTGCAGGATCATGATGGGCCAAAAAGTGGCAATATGATGGGTATGTGGCTAACAATTTTTTTTACCCAAAATTGATGAAGCAAAAATGGTTTTTAAAGGAAATTCTCAACTTTCTACCAGTATAAATTATGCTTTACTTTGAATTTAATAAATAATTATTATTCATTTTCTATTGAATTACGACTAAAGTTTTGATTGATAGGTTGATTGAAAAACATCTATTGCTTTCAAACGGTATCAAAGTTTTTGAATTCAAAACATGTGTCATACTATATGCTTCACATACTATAGGATTAAAAAAAAATTGAATTTCATGAAGTTTTGACCAAGTTAAGGTGGTCACCCATACAAGTTTTTTATATTTTTTAAAATTTGTAACAAAAATTTTATAATTAATCACCACATCGGGAAATGAGTCCTCTACTTATATCTAAAATATTATAAAAAATAATTAACATTTTACTATGGTTAGGGTGGTCAAACAGACACCTACTTCTTATTTTTTCCTTGAAATTTAAGTACTACTACATTCAAATTTCAAATTTTCACCAAATAGATTTTAATAAAAAAAACCTAGTAGTTTAGAAACTACATTCAATTTACTACAGATTCTATTCATACATTTTTTTAAAATAATATAGATAACCTATTCAAATTTTTACGTCAAGTTGCTTAACTTTGATTTTTCTGAATTTTTTGCCACTTAAGGGCCTGTTTTTCCATGATGATCCTACACATACCCATAGATGGATTAATAGAATTTAGGAGTTTGGCATAGAGATCCGAATCACCAAGTTAGTAAGAGGACAGGTTCTTGCCAAGTTAATGGCCAAATAAAATCTAGAAGCTTATTAGATCTACAATGTAGGAGAAGAAGAGACGACGATTGTAAGCATTGAAAACATAGCATGGTATATTGATATAATGTATTATTGAAAAATAAAAAATGTCCCAAAAATTTGAATGAAAATCAAAAGAGAACTTTGAAGTTACTTGCCTCTAAATATGTTTTCATGGATGGTGATTTATATTGGAAAAATATAGATCAGGTAATATTGTTATGTTTGGATGAATCCCACGAAAAAAGAGTATTGAAAGAGATGCATGAATGATTCTGTGGGGGGCACTTTTCAAGAAAAACCACTTCCCATAAAATTTTAAGGGCTGGATATTACTGGCCTATTTTAATGATTCTTTCACTTATGTAAGGAAGTGTGAGGCTTGCTAGAAGTTTTGTGGAAAAATAAATATCAAGGAGTGTTGTCACTCAAACCAATGTAGGTTGAGGCTCCTTTCTACCAGTGGAGAATTGATTTTATTGGGGAAATATTAGAAAAATCCATTGGAGGTCGTAAATGGATATTGGTGGTGATTGATTATTTCACAAAATGGATAGAAGCCATCCCAACTAAACAAGCCACTATCAAGGTTGTAATTAACTTCTTGATGGAGAATATCATTACAAGGTTTGGGACACCTGTGAGGATAATCACAGAAAATGGTATGTGTTTTAGATTAGAAGAATTTAGAGAATTTTGTGAATCATATGGCATTGTAGTTTCATATACCTCGCCATATCATCCACAAGTGAATGGACAGGCCAAATCAAGTAACAAAAGTATCCTGAAGATTATTAAAATGATGTTGGACAAAAATAAGAAGGCATGGGATTCTAAATTGAGAATGGCAGCATGGGAAGATAGAATCACTGTGAAGAAATCAACTGGTAGGTCACCCTTTGAACTAGTTTATGGAGCACAGGCTAGGATGCCTATGCAAAACCTGTTACCTACATATAAATTGATGCATTAAGAAGATCTAGATATTCCCGAGCCTATGAAATATAGAATGGAACAATTGGTAGAATTAGATGAGATTAGGAGGCTAGCAGAAGAAAAAAATAAAAAGATGCAATCACAAGTAAAGTATTTATTTGACAAGAGGGAAAAAGATAGAAAATTTAATGAAAATGATATGGTCCTATTGTGGAATGCGAGGTGCCCGGATAAATGAAAACATGGGAATTTTGATGCTCTTTTGATCAGACCTTTTGCCATTACTAGAAAAGGAGGAGAAAATTCTTATTATCTACAAAATATGTCAGGAGAGGATCAGCAATTTCTAGTGAATGGAAAATTCCTGAAACATTTCTTTTCCTAATCTTCCATGCATAGTAGTCTAGGAGAAGGTTGAGAATTGCCAACACATGGACAATTATTGAGATACTTCTTAAATATATAATTTTCCATGCACAATAGTTTTAGGTTCTCATGTCATTCCATCTTTTATGGTCTTCCTAATAGAGATTATTCTAGATTCTTGCAATGACCTCACGCTCATTCATCCCCAATTAGAGCCACATGTTAGGACTGGGAAAACCTCACATTTTCCACTAGCCTCCACCAACTTATCTTCAACATACAACAAAAATTTGCCACACTTCAATTTTATGATCAATAGAAATTGTTGAAATTTGTGTGACAAGATCCATTTTGTAGCCTACATTGCCAAATGATTACATCCATAAATAAGTTTGAGACTCCACGGTCTTTCCCCCATTCCTAATCAAAATTAGCACCATCAACCTAACAATGCCTCATCGGTAAAATCCTCATCACACCCCCGTTGATGGCCCGCTGAAAGCAGCTGACAACCTAATATCGGTGTAACAATACCCTATTGGGTTGACTCCTAAGGGGCTCTCCCTGATAGACCGATAGAGTCACAAAAGAAAGAACATCATTGTAATGCATGTACATCAGTGGAACAAATGTTTGCTTTCCCCCGACAACCCGATATAACCATAGATTACCAAGTGCATATGTGTAGGATCATGATGGGCCAAAAAGTGGCAATATGATGGGTATGTGTAGGGTATTTGGCTGACAACTTTTCTTTGACACAAAATTGATGAAATGAAAAGGGTTTTTAAAGGATTTTCTTAGCTTTCCACCAATATAAATTATGCTTTACTTTGTATTTAATAAATAATTATTATTCATTTTTTATTTGAATTACGACTAAAGCCCTAATTGATAGGCTGATTGAAAAACATCTATAGATTCCAAATGGTATCACATTCTATCAATTCAAAACATGTGTCACATTCTATGCTTCACGTAGTATAGGATTAAAAAGAGAAAAATTGAATTTCATGAAGTTTTGACCAAGTTATGGTGGTCAGACATACGATTTTTTTATATTTTTTAAAAGTTGTAATAAAAAATTTAGAATTAATTATTTACTTGGAAAAAAAATTACAAAAAAATATGTATGACATTGGGATATGAGTCCTCTACTTATATATAAAATATTATAAAAAAAACATTATCATTTTATTGTGGTTAGGGTGGTCAGACAGACACCTACTTCTTATTTTTCCCCTCAAATTTAAGTACTACTACATTGAAGTTTCAAATTTTCACCAAATAATTTTTATTTTTTAAAATAAACATAGTAGTTTAGAAACTACATTCAATTTTCTACAGATTCTATTCTTACATATTTTTGAAATAATATAGATAACCTACTCAAATTTTTATGTCAAGTTGCCTAACTCTGATTTTTCTAAATTTTTTCCCACTTAAGGGCCTATTTTTTCCATGATAATCCTGCACATACCCAGGTGCATAATGAATATTGGGGGAAATGGGGTACATTGGGGTAATGTTATTTTGCGTCCCATTGATGGACCTAAGGAAATTTGTTAATCGATGGAGAAGATGGCTATCGGTGGAAGAAGAATCATAGTCTCATTGATATGGTGATAATGATTATTACTAACTAATGTGACATCCTGAGGAATTGTCAAGATATTTAAAATAAATGTTCTCCTCTGATGAAAAGACTGAAATCAGTGCTGTATTTATGAACCAAAATTTAAGTGCATTATACCGCAAGTTGATCACATAGTTGTTGCAAAATTTGGAAGGTTTCACTAAGGGAAGAAGTAGAAGGGAAAAGCTTGAAGTTCTTACATAGCAAAAAACCAGTGGAAGCAAGACACAAGTAAGTAAATCAATCCTAGCTAAGAAATTACATTTTTCAAAAGCTTAATAATTCAAACAACAGAGGAGAGTACAGAAAATCCCAAAGCTAAAAAATAGAAAGATGAAAAGTGACTCCTAAATCAAGACCTAATAGATCAATGCCCTGGGTCAGGGCTGAGACCCAAGAGGAGTGCTCAAATTAATCCTTCAATGGATTGACTATTGAAAAAAACATAAGGGCTTGGGAGACATTTGGACACCACAACACGGATATGAGCTATTCATGTACCATTACATAAAACAATTTAGGTTTCAACCAGTTTGGAACCTGTGGAGACTCGTGGTCCCCAGTGTGTTCATGAACACAACTAATTTAAGCTCTTCC
The DNA here is from genome assembly GCA_007258455.2 of Sequoia sempervirens. Lineage (NCBI taxonomy): Eukaryota > Viridiplantae > Streptophyta > Pinopsida > Cupressales > Cupressaceae > Sequoia > Sequoia sempervirens. Next base: position 341,770,177 of record VDFB02353493.1, on the reverse strand, counting down.
TAGTAGATAAAACCCCAAGAAGAGAACTATTCAATCACATAGTGGGGTTGACATGCTTGTTATTTCTAAGGATCTCATTTCTAATGTTTTTTAGTTGGAGTGTTCTTTAAACTTTCCATTCATAGTCAAAGACCTCTTGATAGAGTATCATCATATGGATACTAGCTACAAACGATGGAAATTTCCCCCCCGATAGGAACAAGAATGAAGGAGGAAAAATAAGGAGGTTTTCTAGTAATGAAAACCCTCCTTTTCATGAGGATTTTTTTGAGAAATATTTTTGACACACTTACCATTCAGTTGGTTAGTTTTTGGGGGTAGAGGTTTTGCCTCTCATGTCTATTGCCCCAATGGTCTTAGCTACAGACATACAAAGCAGGGACGAGAGACCATTTGATTATGCTAGTTACTTGTCCAAAGCCCTAAATCAAGGGCTTGAAAAGATTAAAAATAATAGTGATAATATTCATTTCAAACACTATTCTTTGCTGATGCATTTGCTTTTGTACGAGGGACATGTCAAAGGGGTCTGAAGTAAAGAATTAAGGATAAGAGATATAGATGAAAATGGAGATTTCAAACCTGTACAAATGTGGACCTCATTGTGGGATAGACGATTTAGCAAGTCTCATTACCTTTATTTTCAATTTTTTTATTGTAAAACCACTGATGAAGTTGCTAGGATATCTGTGTAATTATAACTTATCCCAAGAAGTACAAAGATTTCTAAGACCAAAGGAAAATGACCTTAGAAATAAAGTGAATCATAACTAGGGAGACTTGTATGCTTTCTCTAATTGTACAGTGATTAGGGTCTATGGGTTCAACGAAACTCCACACTTGCTGCCATGAGTAGTTCCTGGCATAATTTCCTATTTAGAAATCGTGAGGCAATTGAAAATATTTGATGCTAAACACCTCAAAGGACACAACAAACAATAAATTATGCTCAACACCTCATGTTTTGGAGACTTTACAGTGGTCGCAAATGAGGGGTATGAGGAAATTGATACTAAATTAGCATAGTACAACCTCCTTGTAGGTAATGAAAGGGAAAATTTTGATGGAAAAGGCTTTATTCACAAAGCAAGACTATCACAAGGGCTATCATGGTATGATCATTTTTTATCAGTTGAAGATGTGATCAAAAACCATGATGAAGCTTCGACCATTGATAGAATAGCTACATATAACAAGATTATTCTCATAGAAGAATGGAAAAGAAAAAATGTCCCATCTTATTCAAAGGAATTTGGTGAAATACATGATCCTCTAAGAAGAATTGAGCAACTCATTTCTCATGTGAATGAATTGTTGAAGGATGTTCCCTCATTTATTTTTTATGCACCTCATGCAACCTATCCAGGAGTATAGAATGAAGACATAGAGCCCCTAGATTACATACCTTCACAACCTACTCCTTAGGTGTGTTTCTCTATGGATATTGATATAAGTTAAGAAGAGGATAGTGATGAGGAGGGTGAACAAGTAACACAAATAAGTGTTCCTATAATTGCATAGTATGAGCCCCCTCAAGAGCATAATATTGTAAGATTTGAGGCATCATATGAATTATCTGATGATATTAGGGTTAGGGATGGACAAGAATTCATTTCTAATTGTGATTGTGTTAAATCTTCTGAATTTAAGTCATTTATTTATCAATATAAAGGTAGGAAAATGAGATAAAAGATGTAGGATATCATTCATGAACAAGAGGTTGTCACTTTGGAAGAATTGAAAAAGGAAATAGATAAAGAGATGGAATCTATCACTCCTGAGAGAGGAAGAGAGTTACTTCAAGAAGCTAGATTATTGCTTCTTCCAGGGTGGGATATTAGTTCTACAATTATATTTGATAGCTTCAGAAAAAGATGGGACAAAACAATGAACTTAATAGAGGAAGCAAGTGACAAAATGTATTTAGGATCTAGGTACAACCCAGACAAGGCCGCCTTACTTATTTGGTCATTGTACCCCCATGATAAAAGACCAGCTATGATTAATAATCTAAACCAAATGTTTGGACATCTCATGGTCCAAAGATTAGGGGATACCAACCCCATGGAGACAACAAAATTGAACATCAATGTGGTGAAATTCACCAAAGCACAAATTAAAAAATTGGTTAAAGAAAGTGACAGATTGAAGAAGGACCTAGCACATCAAAGAGAAAGATCATATTCCTCCTCCACATTAGAGTTGTATTCCTCATGGCTTGAAAAAGATAAAAGAGTATAGGATACATTGGCTGATGAAGCTTATTGGAAGAATTGCTACTTGAAATCTTAGGGGAAATGTAAAGAACTAGAGAAAGAAGTGAAAATCATCAAGTACAATACTATATCTGAAATGATCAAGGAGAGATTCAATAAAAATGATCAAATGTTTTGATGGATATTGGAAACTATTCAAGTAGACACACTCATCAATGGTGGAGAATGAATGATTAAAGAGGGGAGAATGATTGAAAAGAAAGAGGAGCTCCTAGACAATAAAATCTTGTAAGGACAAATATTGTAGACATATATAACAAATTGGTAGGATTACAAAATGGATATCATAATAGGCTTAAAGAAGATCTCGATTGCTTTAATTTGACTCTAACACTTCATGATGACAATGGGAATCCTCAAGAGTATGATGATTGTTAGGAAGAGCTTGTTATGCTTCTAACTATTGTATTACAAGAAATCAATGATGAGGATATTGATTTACAAAACACTCATAAGCCACTCAAAAAATTGATGTATATGGAATATGATATGAAAGAGGTGATCTCCAATGCAAACACCAATGCTAAAAAAGAGTACATCCATCACCTCTCTGTAATCAATTTGTTTATCAACCAAACTATAGATGTACCAGATACAATGAGACAACCATCAAGATGAGAGAGTCGACTGATAGCATGATGAGCCCCCTATCATAGAGTAGCAGCTTTGAACAAATCTTAGGTGCTCACAGGATTCTAATTGGAGATTAAGGGATTGGTGCATTCACCTATAGCAACTTATTTTATTTTAATTATGTTTAGTTATCAAACGACATGACTTTTTGTAATAGGTTTGTAGCTAGTTGCCTCTCATATGTATAAGAGAGACCAAGATCCGCAAAGGATAATCATCATATCATTTTTCCATTTTAGATTAGGAATTAGTAAGAAGATCTAGATTGCACCCATCTGCCCATCTGTCTCATATCAGAAACCATTGTTATAATGCATATTATTCAAATTTAAATACAGTGGAGAAGGTTATGCATAATTATTGACACTTGTAGACACATAAAAATGAACTAGGCCTACAAGCTCTATTTTTCATGACTTTCATCCTAGCATAATTAGGGAATTTTTATTATGTCCTTGGTCCACTTTCGACTATAAAAAACACTTTGGATTCTTTCAACTCCAAAAAATCTAAAACCATCTGCACCATTTCTTTTCTTGTCATCAAATTGACTTATTAGGACACTTTCCAAAAAAATTTGTTGCCAGGCCAAAATTTGAAAATTCTCCCGAGGGGGAATAGATACTCCGTACCTTCGTTGGGGTATGTTTCTGACTAAATTTTCTTTGTCACAATGTGACAAGCTGCATTATGACAAAGAGGGGAAAAGTGTAGGCACATAAAAATGACTAGGCCTACAAGCTCTATTTTTCACCTCTTTCGTCCTAGCATAATTAGGACATTTTTATTATGTCCTTGGTCCATTTTCGCCTATTAATTAAATAATTCATAATTATTTAATTAATTCATGTCTTTTTATTCTTCTTGATTATTAAATAAATAATTTTTATTTATTTATTTAATACGTCACTAATTTTCTAATGTCTTTCCATAATTAAATAAATTTCTTAATTTATTTAATTATCCTTGTCCACCAATTCCCCCTGATTATTTAAATAGATAAATTTTATTTATTTATTTATTTAAATATGTAATTAATTCTTTCATGTCTTATTATAATTAAATACATTCTTTAGTTTATTTAATTATTGCCACCTTGACATTTACCCTATTTTAAATAAAATTATTTATTCGAAATGATCCCACTTTCTAATTTCTCTCTTTTAAGTAAATAATCCAAATTAATTATGTATTGTCATGTGATCCCATCATTTTGAATTAAATTAATTTTTAATTCAAAATAATCTTTTTCCTCCAAAAATCAAGTAATTTCTATTATTATTTGATTTTTCAGCCACCTCTTTCTCTGTGCCAATCTTATCTCTTGTCACATGCATTGTCAACCCTTGATTTTATTTTCTAAAAATCAATCATGTCCACTCATTTTAAATTTTTCCTAATGTTTCCCTAACTCTAATTGTGGGTTGTCATATTCAATCTTGACCATTGATTCTAGATAATTTGTCAACTTTTAATCTTGACCATTAACTCAAAATTGCATTTTCTACAAAATGGCAATTTTGATCTTATTTGGACATCTCATGCAATCTTGTTTTAGGAAACTTCATGTCATCTTGCAACCTTATGCTCATATTTTTTCATCTCATGCTCTTGCTATCTTGTCATTTTAGGCTATTTTCTGCATAATTCATAGTTTGCTAGTTGCATTTATGAGGCCATTTAGGTTAAAATCCTTCAACATTTGCTTAGGGATTGTCATAGTCATTAGATTGCTCACATAAAATTTGAGGGAAACATCATATTTTCAGCAAGTTAAGAAGGTATAATAGAGGTTATCCATGGATAATGAAGGCTTTTTGTGTGAGATCTTTCATTATTTTTCATGGTATTTCCTTTCCACTTCATTATTGCTTTAGGTTTTTGTGTTTATGCATTTTAATCTACTAACCCTAGGAAATTTCCTTTAGTTACATTGGTGAACTTGACACCAACATCAAACACTTTTTGATTTTTTGTATGAAATTTTCTATTTTGGAGGTACAGGTATGACCATGACACATTTGTCTTACAGAGTGACACATTCGAGGTTTTGTGATAAATTTTGTACTTAAAACGATGCATACGCTCTGCTGCGACACATACGACTTGCAGAATGACACATTTGCTTTGCAGGTCAACACATTTTCCTGTTAGATTGCAGCTTGTAGACCTAAGACACATTTTGTTTGCAAGTAGACGCATTTTCTTGTCAAATTCTAGCTTGTAGACCCGAGTTGCATTTGTTGTGTAGAGTGATGCATTCACTCTGCTGTGACACATTTGTCTGGTAAACTTTTGTTTTTAGATTTTTCTAGAATTTTCTTGATTTATTTTTGCAATCTGTTATTCCTTTCTTAAATCTATTAGTTTAGGGATTTTTTGGTCACTGATGGGCTATTGCATCATGTGGTTTTGAGTATTTCATGGGTCCAAGACATCTCTTTGAAACTACTAACTAGTGGTTTTGTAGGTTTGATTGTCCAAGGATATCACTTTGAGATGCTTGTGTTTATTTATTTTTATAGTAGAAAACACTTGAATTTGTGCTTTAAAAAGAACATTTTCTTGTCATTTGCTTGATTGTGCTTGAAGGTGGTAGGTGATTATGTTCTCACCTTGTGTAAACTAAGTGATCAGAAAACTAGGCCCATCTATTTTTTTGTTTACCCCGATTCAATAATCAAAGTATCCTCTCCCCTTGCACAATTGTGTGATCTTGGGTGTAAGAGAAATGGTTATTGACTCTAGGAATTGGTCCTTCCTTGGTGGGAAAAAATACTCACCCCAAGGTGACTCAAACTGACAATGGAGCTCTTTGGCCGAGCTACCCTCGACAGGTATATAAATTTGAATCCTCAGGGAAAGCCTAGGATTACAAGTGCGGATGTGTCATACAGACTAAGTAGGATTCCCAAAAACCCTATTGATCATAACCTCTTTAGGATGGAATTCCTCCTTAATGGAGCTTAATCTTTGCCCCATGTATGGCCACTCAAATGGGGGTCCCAAACTAAAAACTTTTGTGTAGTAGCAAAAATCCTTCTATTTGCTAGCACAACAATAGTAGTTGTGAAGGAATCCACATTCTCATAGTTCTTATTAGAGGTGATCAACCTACCATGGGAGTTTTATGGGGGTTGGAAGCTTGGTTGGCCCAAGAAGTAGTGCACTTTAAGGGGGAGCCTGTGCATCCAATCTTTTGGATTCACATTCTAAGAATAAGTGTGGTTGGGGAAACTCATGTGGAATCTAGCGAATATTGTCCTTGCCTAGCCTAGGATTGTGCTTGTCTTCATTGTGTTTGTTTCAAAAGACAAAATATCATTTTCTCCAAGTTTTTTCTGACATTCAAACAAACAAACATCACATACAGATCTAGAAACAAACAATCAACCTCAAACAATTGAGATTTTTGATAAAAACTACAAACAAATTAGATTTTTTGCATTTTGTACCACATTTG
>VDFB02353493.1:341655875-341763705 GCA_007258455.2 Sequoia sempervirens | reverse complement strand
TGACCAACTTTGACCACCCCTTTGGCTATTTTCAACTCCTCAAAATATGAAACCATCTGCACCATTGCTTTTCTTGTCATCAAATTGACTTATCAGGACACTTTCCAAAAAATTTTGTTGCCAGGCCAAAATTTGAAAATTCTCCGGAGGGGGAATAGATACTTCATACCTTCTATGTGAACCCCAATCCCAACACCTATAAAACAATAAGAACAAACACATTAGATGTTAGAATGCAAGTAAGAACAAGGATTCCCCATGAAATCCATTAACATAGCTCAAATTAGGAAAAAAGCAATGAAGAGCACAATGAAATACAATAAAAGAGATTGAATCCTAATTAAACTAGCAAACTTATGATCCCATGGGGGAATTGGTGCCAATTTGATGTGAAAATTGGCCCTTTCCCAATTCCTATGATGCAAGCTTGATGTATTGATGATAATTGATCCACTTTGATGAAGGATGGTGAATGCTCCAAGCTAAAAACCTGCATAACCTAACTATGATTCAAGAATGATGGATGAAATTTGATAGATATTTGAGCATGGTAAATTTGCATAATTTTTGGATGATCAAATGAGGAATGAAGCCTCTTATTTATAGATGAGATTGAAGGATGAATGTCTAAAATTGAGCAATGTGGGACTAACATTCATCCAATGGCAAGATCCCACTTGTCAATCTATGAGTGGATGGAGGATGTGCAAGTTTTGAGGATTGTACCAATAAATGCTTATTTTTGAATTTCAAATTTGTTGAAATGACTTGCAAGAGGGAAGGGAAAATGCATTAAATGCTACTTGGCTCAAGGAAAAGGACATGTACTATGGAGTAAATGCCTTATTGGATGTACATGTCAACTTGGATTTTTGAATTCAAACTTGGAGAATATTCCAAAAAGATGCCTTGTTGAGGAAAATAGGGATTTTATAAATCAATTAAATCTATTTTCATGTGCAAGTGGTAAAAGCTGGAGGATGGGGCATGATATGAGATTAAATTAATGAAAGGTTAATTAATTTAATGAGAGATTAGTTGATGTGACAAATTTGACTTAGATTTGTGGATTTATTTAAATCAAATATGAGAGGATTGTGATAAGAGATTAATTAAATAAAGATTTTGATTTATTTAATTACAAGAGATGATGTTAGATTAAACTAAATAAGGTTTTAATTTATTTAATTTAATAGATAGACTTTAAAGATTTAATTAATAAAATTAATTATTTAATTAAATAGGGATAATTAGATCAAGATGATTAATTTAATTAACAAAAGAGAGACTTAATTAGATAAAGTGATTTATTTAATCAAGGGAAGGAAAATTGATGAATTTAATCAAATAAGGAAATTTGATTAAATGGTTAGACCGAGGGATAATTTAGGATGAAACGATGTTAGTAGTCGGGATCAGATGCACAATGTCAATCGGTATATTTTATGTGTATAAACCTTCGTTGGGGCATGTTTTTGACTAAATTTTCTTTGTCACAATGCAATAAGTTGCATTATGACAAAGAGGGGAAAATTGTAGACACATAAAAGTGACTAGGCCTACAAGCTCTATTTTTCACCACTTTTGTCCTAGCATAATTAAGACATTTTTATTATGTCCTTGGTCCACTTTTGACTATTAATTAAATAATTCATAATTATTTAATTAATTCATGTCTTTTAATTGTTCTTGATTATTAAATAAATAAATTTTATTTATTTATTTAATACATCACTAATTTTCTAATGTCTTTCCATAATTAAATAAATTTCTTAATTTATTTAATTATACTTGTCCACCAATTCCCCCTGATTATTTAAATAGATAAATTTTATTTATTTATTTATTTAAATACATCATTAATTCTTTCATGTATTCTTATAATTAAATAAATTCTTTAATTTATTTAATTATTGCCACCTTGACATTTACCCTATTTTAAATAAAATTATTTATTTAAAATGATCCCACTTTCTAGTTTCCCTTTTTTAAGTAAATAATTCAAATTAATTATTTACTATCATGTGACCCCACCATTTTGAATTAAATTAATTTTTAATTCAAAATAATTTGTTTCCTCAAAAAATCAAGTAATTTCTAATATTGTTTGATTTTCTAGCCACCTCTTTCTTTGTGCCAATCTTATCTCTTGTCGCATGCATTGTCAACCCTTGATTTGATTTTCTAAAAGTCAATCATGTTCACTCATTTTAAATTTTCCCTAATGTTGCCCTAACCCTAATTATGGGTTGTCACATTGAATCTTTACCATTGATTCTAGGGCATTTGTCAACTTTTAATCTTGGCCATTCAATCAAAATTGCATTTTCTATAAAATGGAAATTTTGATCTCATTTGGACATCTCATGCAATTTTGTTTTAGGAAACTTCATGTCATCTTGCAACCTTACGCTCATATTTTGCCATCTCATGCTTTCGCTATCTTGTCATTTTAGGCTATTTTCTACATACTTGATAGTTTTCTAGTTGCATTTTTGAGGTCATTTAGGTTAAAATCCTTCAACATTTGCTTAGGGCTTGTCATAGTCATTAGATTGCTCACACAAAATCTGAGGGAAACATCATATTTTCAGCAAGTTGCGAAGGTATAATGGAGGTCAGTCATGGGGAATAAAGATTTTTTGGGTGATATCTTTCATTATTTTTCATGTTATTTCCTTTGCACTTCATTATTGCTTTGGGTTTTTTGTGTTTATGCATTTTAATCTGCTATCCCTAGGAAAATTCCCTTAGTTACAACTTGCTTTCAAGAGCTTGATTTTTGTGTGGATTTATATGCTTATATGTTATTTGGATGTCTCTAAAGTGGTTTTTTATGATATTCAAATTGAGTGTGTTGAAATACATTTAATTTTTGAATGAACATTTGTTGTAGTTGTGTGATGTTGTTGACTAATTTCTATGTGCAAAAGGATTAAATTTCTTTTTAAGAAATAAAATTTGATAGGTTCCTATTTGGATTAAAGTCATTTTGAATAGGTTGTCTTAATTGGTTTCCTTTCACATTTAAATTAAATCCTTTCACAAATTCATAGTAGTAGAAGGGGATATCACTAGGATCACTAAGAAGAGTCCAAATATCTAATATACTTGCACGTTTGCACAAGGTGTAAACATTTAAAAGTGCCTAGTTGTTCGAGTTAAGTTGAAGAGTAAATCTACCCATCTTATAAAATCCTATCTCTAAAATCATCATTCACCTCTCAACTCCATTCATCCAATGATGTAGGAATTGGTCATTTTAGAATAATCTCATATAAACCTCATTTATATACTCGATTTTCAAAATATTTTCAATAGGAAGTAGTAATTAGCCTTGCATCTACATCACCACACATGCAATTGTGAGTAGATTGCTTAATTTTGAGGTTGTAGCCTTCAAAATATACTTATCATTCAGGTACACCTGCCTAGGTTTAGTAGAGCCTGAAGAGTAGGAGGTGATCAAAATCTTTGCTACCTCGTTCATGGGCCAAAAATGTATCAAGAGATTGCCACCCTCTTGTGGTTGAAAAACTTTCATTTTTGAGACCTGACAGGACTCATACGCCACCTTGGGTGTATGGTTCCTACCTAGGTCTTGGGACCTAATTTTAAATTGCACTTTGAACAAGACACTCCTAGAAATTTGTGTCCTGGGTTTTAGCTAGTGGGACTCATACGCCCATCTGGCATATGAGTCACACTTTAACTTAGACCTATTTTAATTCAAATTCTTGGTGGGATTTTATTATACAAGATCTTATATCAGCTTGTAGTGTTATAATTCAAGGAAATTTGGCATAAACATGTATAAATATAAGCTCATTTCACCTATTTTCACCTAGAATTTTCATGCAAGCATTCTTGTAGCAAAGATTATGATCAAGAGTGACTACAAAGCATTGAAGAGAAACTCATCAAATATTTGGTGCATCATTCAAGATTCAAGCATCATGTGTGTTTGTGAGCTAACATTTGTGATGTAGGTTTTCATGATTCAATCAAGCATTCAATATAAAGTTTCAAGTATTCAATCAATAGTCAAGATTCATATCCATTGGAGCCATTTCACATAAGCTTGGAACCTTTATTTTAAGATTTTGGTGAGTTTTTTCATTTCAAGGTTTAATTACCAAAATGAGGTTCAACTAATGCAAACCCCTATTCCCTAACACAACATTTTTCCCTCTTGATGTTTGATTGCATATTTAGGTGAATTGGAGCTTAAAGATCCTTTGAAGGAAAAGTTGCCAAAGTTATCAAATTTATCATAAGAATTTTTCAAGGCTCATAGAAATTTAGATCTAGAGCAAGATATCCAACTTGTTTACATGAAATCAGTGGGAAAGTTCTTATTTAATCCATCTTCAGAGGCTCACAAAGTTTCAATTTAAAATTTTGCTCCTATGACACTTCACTTTTTTGGGACACTTTGCAATTGTTTAGGCATATGAGTTCCAATTTCCCCTCTTTTCTAGTCTTTTGCAGATCTAGATCAGTCACTAGGAGATTCCATATTCTACCTAAAAACCCTAGACTAGGACAAAATTTCCCAACTTGGTGTATGAGTCCCAGTGCACTTTAAAACAACAATTTTCAAGTTTTTGATACGTTGTTTCCACCTCTCCATTCTCCCAAGTATTTTTCTATTTCATGTTGTTTTTCAAACCAATTTCATGTTCTTAAATTTCTATGGTTTTGTGCATAAAGTTTGCATTTCTCCTTTGAAGCTTCATTTAATGGTTAGCTCCTATCCAATCAAAAAAGATACCACTATTCCTTCCCTCAATTGAGTCACTTGGTCAAGGGATCTAGGTTTCCCAATGATTAAAGTGTGAAATAGCTCCCAAGTTCCATCTCCCAAAAGGTGGAATGCTATTTCCATTTAATAATTTCTATACCTTTTATGATGTAAACATGATACCCTAAATGAGAAAATCAAAAGAACCAATGCAATGTTGGAAATATTACATTGTATGTAGTTGGAATGAGAGTATGCAATTAAACTGTTTCAACCACCTCCACCTTTGTTTACTCGTTCACTTGCTTCACCACCTTCATTCAACCACTTCCTTTGTTATATAAATGCATATGTAATTATCAAATCAATAACACTCAGATTTATTCCCACATATGGTGTCAGAGCCTATAAAATCCATGGGTATATTGTAGTGTAGGGTATGTGTAGGATCATCATGGAAAAAATAGGACCTTAAGTGGTGAAAAATTCAGAAAAATCAAAGTTAGGAAACTTGACATAAAAAATTTGAATAAGTTATCTATATTATTTCAAAAATATGTAATAATAGAATTTGTAGCAGATTGAATGTAGTTTCTAAACTACTAGGTTTATTTAAAAGAAAAAAATCTATTTGGTGAAATTTTGTAATTTCAATGTAGTAGTACTTAAAATTTAGGGAAAAAATAAGAAGTAGGTGTCTATCTGACCACCCTAACCACAATAAAATGATAATATTTTTTAATAATAGTTTAGATATAAGTAGAGGAATCATGTCCTAATGTGATGCATATGTTTTTGTAAATTTTTCCAAGTAAATAATTAATTATGAATTTTTATTACAAGTTTTAAAAAATATAAAAACATATGTCTAACCAGCTTAACTGGTCAAAACTTCATGAAATTCTATTTTTTAATCCTATCATATGCAAAGCATAGAATGTGACACTTGTTTTAGATTCAAAAAATGTGATACCATTTGAAAGCTATAGATGTTTTTCAATCAACCTATCAATCAGGACTTTAGTCGTAATTCAAATAGAAAATGAATAATAATTATTTATTAAATTCAAAGTAAAGCATAATGTATATTGGTGGAAAGCTGATAATCTCCTTTAAGAAACCTTTTCATTTCATCAATTTTGGGTAAAAAAATAGTCATCAACCACATACCCTACACATACCCATCATATTGCCACTTTTTGGCCCATCATGATTTTGCACATACCCTGTAGTGATGAATAGTTGGTATCTATAGAATGGCAAAGGATTCTATTCAATTTCGATTCTTGGAACATCTATGGTGTAAAACATTTTTTTTCAACATCCAAACTATTGGAAGAAGCACAAAAGGTGAGTGGCAATTGATTTGGAGCAATCTAAGCACATAAAGGTTTCTAAGGTCATGAACGGGTACAATGACCTGTATTGGGTTTTGATCAGCAAGATTTACTTTGAGTTAGTTGACCACTAAAGAGTAACCTTATAATCATATACATGCTTCTCAGAATATCTACTCACCATTTCCAATCATCATAGGGTAGTGTTCTTTTTTCTTAGTTGCAACATTCAATCTCTTAATGTTTGGAACAAGTTTATTTTGCCTCAAATAAGTTGGTGAAAATATTACTTGGGATACATTTTTTGGCCATTTTTAGAGGAATGAACAAACTATTGCAAATGGCTTGAGAGGTTATAAGTGTTAGAATTTATGTCATAAATATTGTAGATTTTATGTGTATATGGGTCCCTAGGTAAAGTATTTGTTTGAAAGTTTGTTAAGATAGATTAATCAACCACATCTATGAGATTTATCTCAATGAAGTCTATAGGGAGTTGGTGAAATTTGTGGAATTTTAATTCAACCTTGATTATTCCTCTTAATATTATTTTGATTACTTTGTATGTGAAGTGATAAGTTTAATGTCAGGTGTGCCAAGTGTGCATTTGTGCACTAATATGTTGGTGAGCAAATTGACGAAGGGGAGTTATCCAGAGGCCAAGGGGATGAGGACTCGCCAATTATTTATTTGCAATATATGAAGATTCTTAAATGGTCACATAGTCATTTGAAGGCATATTTTATTAGTGGTAACTTTGAGGTAAGTGGTTTTGGAAGAAAATATGTTGTAAGTGAACAATGTGGAAAATGGATGCTTTATATCCTAGGTCATATAACACCACTATTCTCCAATTTTCATTCAATAATGTCCTAGGAACCGTAATTGGATTGACTATCAACCTCACAAGGTGAGTCAATTATCAACAAGGAATACATAGTAAGGGGTTCTTTAAGCTTTTAGGGGTTCACCACCAAACAAATGTTTGGAAAAAATAAATAAGAATTCAACCTACAAAACCTAATAATGCAAGCTAAATGAAGGATGCAAATGATGAAATAATACAACAAAAAGTTAGGATATGTGTACTTGGGAAGTCTAAAAATGTGACAAGGATTCCAGAAATGAAAAGAAGCTATCAAAATTTGCTATGGAGGACTAAGACACCCTTACTATTGTCTTAGTCTCGTTGCCATTTTTTGGGGCAGATGCAGAATCTTCAAATGTAGGAACCAGATCTAGAAGTATTTTTGAAAAATAACTTTAGGAGGACTAAGACACCCTAGGTGGCAACTTAGTCCCATCTAGAATCTATGGATTCTTTGAATGTGGTCCTAAGGCTTGATGTTTTCACTTCCTTCTTCTTTGATCTCAGACTCTAAAACTTGCAAATTTTTCCTATAGGTGAGTTTCTGTGAAGATGACAACTTTGAAATGCAACTTTGCATCTTTACACTTCAAATGAACTTCAAGTTTTCAACCTAAATCTATAATCAAAAACATGCAAGAGGGTAGAAACTTTTTGATTGTTAGTGAATGGGGGCTTGTCTTGGTCAAACCCCTTATTGGTAATTAAACCTTGAAATGAAATGAAATCAAGGGAAATGATGAATGAACAACATGCAATGTTACAACTCACCAAACCCTTATTGTAAAGTCTACAAACTTGTGTGAAGTTGCTATCTTGGATATGGGTCTTGAAATGCTTGATAGATCTTGACTTGAATTGATTTCTTGAATTAAAACCCTACAACAACAAATGTTAGCTCAAAAACACATGATGCAAGAAGATCTTTTATATGATGCTTGAATATTGATGATCGCTCCAAATGCTTGATGAAATGCTGTTGAGTTCTCTTGTGAACTCAATTATGCTATGATGGATTCTCTCACAAGAGAATTGATTTGAAATGAATGAAGGAATTGTGTATTTATACTTATCTATGCTTAATATCCCAAAATTACACCAAACCAAGCCGACCTATGAATTCATTAATTAAAGGAGGCTAAATCCCACTAGAATTTGAAATTAAATCCTGAAAATATCTCAAGGGGAACTAAGATGCCCCCACAACATGCCCCATTTTACCTCTTGGAAAAGGGTATGTGCAGGATCATGATGGGCCAAAAAGTGGCAATATGATGGGTATGTGGATGATGACTATTTTTTTACCCAAAATTGATGAAACCAAAAGGGTTTTTAAAGGAGATTCTCAAATTTCCACTGATATAAATTATGCTTTACTTTGAGTTTAATAAGTAATTATTATTCATTTTCTATTCAAATTATGACTAAAGTCTTGATTGATAGGCTGATTGGAAAACATCTATAGCTTTCAAACGTTATCAAATTTTTTAAATCCAAAACATCCATCACATTCTATGCTTCACATACTATAGGACTAAAAAAAAGAAAAATTGAATTTCATGAATTTTTGACCAAGTTAAGGTGGTCAGACATATGAGTTTTTATATTTTTTAAAAAGTTGTAATAAAAAATTCATAATTAATTATTTACTTGGAAAAAAATTACAAAAAAATGTGCATCACACTAGGGCATGAGTTATCTACTTAGATATAAAATCTTATAAAAAAATATTATCATTTTATTGTGGTTATGGTGGTCAGACAGACACCTACTTATTTTTTCCCTAAAATTTAAGTACCACTGCATTGAAATTTAAAATTTTCACCAAATAATTTTTTTTTATTTTTTAAACATACCTAGTAGTTTAGAAACTACATTCAATTTGATACATATTTTATTCTTACACATTTTCAAAATAACATAGATAACTTATTCAAATTTTTACATCAAGTTGCCTAACTCTGATTTTTCTGAATTTTTTGCCACTTAAGGGCCTATTTTTTCCATGATGATCCTACACATGCCAAAAAATGTGGACCCCTTTTTTATTTTCTTTTCCTTATCTTCTCTTTTTTTTTTGGTTGCTTCGGCATTGTTTCACTGCTTGGCTAGTTGCTAATTTCTTTATCACTTTCACTTGGCCTTTTTGTTTTTATATCCTTTTGCTTCCTAGATTTTGTGTTTTGGTCTTCTCACAATGTTTAATATGTTACCAGAAACCAGAGTCCTAGAGTCTTGCGTTTGTATCAAGGGAATTTGTATCCTCATATGATTCTAGTTCCACCAATTGTTTATTTACTAAACAAAAAGTTGTCAATCCTGATAATTTCCTTTTTACCAGATTCTGATATTTTATTGTTTCCTTTTCCGAAAGTCAGAAACCAAAGAGTTTATTTTGAATTTTGTTGATTTATCTTTTAGACTTGGTTTTTTATTTTTTTTCTCTCGTTCTAATTTTTCTTTCTCTTTCCTTAGAGAGTATTTCTCAGATACTGGTGTTTTTTTTGTTTTCAAGGCAATACCAGAAAGCTTTAATCCTAATGATCATTAATTGATCACATATCTTTAATGAAATATACCTTACAAAGAATCAACATGACATCTAATTTCCACACACAATCACCATGCTATCTTCCTTCTCAAATAGTGAGCCAACACAAAAATCTAGGTGTTTGTGATTTGGATCAGAATTCATAATGATTTCACCTTTATTCTAGGAATTAATGCAAAATAATAGGTAATTAATGAAGGTGGCAAACTACCTATGTACTTGGCACCACCTCAAGCATGCAATTGCTTTTGCAATACTCCACTTCGCGTCATATTGCAAATTTTCTAAGGACATTGAATTAATGAAATGATATTGGTGCACAAGGAGAGGTAAATTTTGGGAAACCAAGACACAACTACCGAGGGTTTTGAAGTTGCATTCTAAAAGATCACAATTATTAACTAGAACTATATATGTTTTGAATAACTGATACTTTGTTAAGTGTTTCTCAAGCTGTAAAATCTTGATAATGGTATTTCCATTTAGAAATTGAAATGTTGATTTTCTCTAATTTTTTAAATTTAATAAAAATGAATTGAAAATTTTATAAAATGTAAGTTTTGGTTAAATTTAACCCTAAATCACGCACAAGACACATATTCTAAACATTCCATAGCACATTATATACAAAATGAGCACTTCTCATGCAAGGGTAGAAGATGAATTCATGTCTTGCAATCCACAAGCTGTACCCATTAATGTAGTGGTTACAGACACTCATATTGGATGGTCTTATGAGATTCAAATCCATTCATGGCTATTGCAAGAGAATGCTTCTCAATGCACCAATAATGTTGTGGGAAATGGGTTACTTCCTGTGGGAGGGTTTTCGCCAGCAATGGAGGCTCTTGAATTAGTTATGCAATGTATAAATCATTACAACCCAACCAAGAGGATTTTTGAGAAGGGATAATTTACATAGACATGGCATAGAAAGGAATCATATACACATTTGGTCCCCCCATTTACTCACAGATGTTCAATGTTGACATAAAGTCTAAAGCTAGGACATATCAAAGTGCTAAAGAGGGTAATAGAGAAATTATTTTTTCAAAGGTTTGAGAGGAAGGAGAATTGCTCCTATATTCTTAGATGATAAAAGGAGGAAGTAAAGAGACGAGATAGCATTTGAAAGTGGAGATCCTACCAAGAAGAAAATAAATACTAGTAAGGCGGCTTCAGGTATTAAAATTAAAGAAAGAACCCCTAAAATTACAAGACAAGAAGTTCCCATAAAACCATATGATAAAAAAAGAAGATGTAGAGATAGATAAAGACAAATCAAAAGTGAGACTTAAAGGTGCATCTTCCTCTATAGCTAAATCAAGAATAAGAGTGGTTAGTGACAGAGGAATGAGTAAAAGAAAATGTTGGTGCACAAACCAGGTCTACATCTCAAAGGGTTATAGTGTTTTTTACCTCTCCCACTTCTATTAATATGGATAGTATGAAACAAGCACTATGAGGGACTCCTATCACTTTAGAGGAAATCTCTGAAGAAGATGAAGCTAGAGCTAAAGAATAGATGGATAAATTGGGTACTATGTGGTATAAGGTAAAAGAAAATAATTCTAAAGACAAACCCATGGTACATACAGTGATAGAAGAAATTTAGGATGAAGGTTCCAACCCCATAAATGTTCCAAAAGAAGAGTTTATTCGAGGAATGCTCACCTCAGAGGTAGGAAACCCTAGCATACTTGAAATGGAAATAAGGGAAACTATAGAGCATGATCGTATTGATGAAAGAATTGTTGAGGATACTTTTGATTCCAATCCTTCACTTGGGAATGTGCCAAATTTAGTAAACATTTTTAGGTCTTTGAAGAACCAAAGAAAGGCCATGCTGAAATTGAAATTGAAAATGTAGAAGATGATACGACACAATTTGCAGGAGACGAAAATGAAAATGAAGAGAATCCTTGTGTAGCAATAAATAAAGAAGATAATGTTTAGAGAGATGAAGTAGAAAATATGGATAGAAAGAAAAATATAAGTCTTCAAATAGAGGAGGTAGTGTCAAACCCTACCAATCCCGAATCTATGCTAGATATCATTGAATAAATTCCCATTTTATAAAATGTGACAGGTCAAAGAGAAGAAGTTCCTGAAACAAGTAGAAAAAAAGAACAAAGAAATGTTACATAGGTACAACAAGATGATGGTACACCTGATTGGTTAATTGGGGAATTAGCTTCTCTAATGGAAGTGGAAGTACAACCTCTGAATCTTAATAATTTTATACAAGAAGTAGATACTCCTAAACCTAGGTACAAAGCAAAGGTAAAGCATGTCATACAGAGAAATGTAGATGGCAATAGAACTATTTAGATAGCTACTCCAACAGTTGATAAGGACAGACATGAAATAACACCTAAGGAGTATAAGATAACAAGCATTAACCTTGGACACTCATCTTGGTAGCAAGAGTTAGAAGAAATAAAAATGAATTTAAATGCTATTGTTTCCAGAGTATAGAAATAAAAACATAAGAAAAGAGAGTTGAAAGAATGGCTTGCTACCTTGGAAAATTTTAAATTAAGTCATTAACTTTATCTGGCTGAGAACAAGTTGAACTACCCCAACATCTAGTGTTGATGTCATAAGAGCAAGTAGATGCAATTGCAGCAGTTCACCATAAAATGAACATGTTTGAAGAATGGATTAAGTACTCGGTAAAGAAAGGAGAATAATTTATTACAAATGCAATACGAAAGTGCAAGGAAGCATACCATCATTTGAAGAAATAAAAAATATTTGAAGATGAATGTAGATTTTTCCATGAGCAAGTCATTGAAGAAAAGTGAAACATTGAAATTCTCATGTAGTCATATATCCAAGAGTTAATATAGAGTGATGTAATATCAAGACATGAACTTCCATTGCTAGAAAAATGGAAGAAACAATTGAAATGGGAAGGTGACATGTTAATACCATTATTGAAGGATTTGAAGAGGTCACCGTCAAGTGTAGAAAATTGATTAGTCAAAATCAAGAATTCATTGAAGTAATAATATGTCAAGGTTTTGATCCCTGAACATTAGGATAGGGAGGGAAAGAAGGTAAAGCCTTCATGGAATGGATAGAAAGAATAAATAGAGATCATGTTTAGTTGTTGATGTGGGAAGTTATTGATGAGATAATACAATGCATAAATATTATGGTCAAGTATGAAGCAGACAAAGCACAAAAGAGTGATATCATGCTCCAAGTAACTAAAGAATATATTAGGCTCAAGCTCACTTGGAGAGTAATATGAAGGATTTCAAAAGAACACATGCATCAAGTATTAAGTGATTTCCATGAGTATATGTTGAAGAAAGGTGAAAGAAGAATCCCAGATCTTGAATCATGAGAAAAACAAGAGAACCAGATATCGGATACTAGAAGCGTGAAGAAGTTTATTTTGTTTCAATTTTGAGTTTGCAAGTTGATCTCAGTCCTGATAGATGTTACTTATCCTTGTGTTTTGGAAAGAAGCTGATAGCCTTGAAAAATGTAAAGTGATTGTGTTGAAGTATAAACAAAGTGTTGTTGCACGTGAAGTCAAAACCTTGATTTATTCTAGAATGTTCTTGATGACAATTGGTAGATGCCACATGCCATATTTTAATTTGTTATTTTTGATTCTCTAAATAGACTCTTAAGTTGAAATTTTGGGGCCTTATTTCTAGAAAAGGATAAATACTCGCTCATTTTTATTTTTATTTCAGAATTTGTGGATGTCACAGAAGCATAAACTTTTTAAACTTTTTTTCTTTTTTCCTATTTTTTGAACCATTCCAGCATAAAACTTTGTATGCACATAGACATTAATTAATATCAGTGCTTATTAGATAGTTACCTATATATGCATAAAATTGGTCATGTCTAATTAATCCTCACACTTAATTAAATATTTATTATTTAATTAATCTCTCTAAAAGTCCTCTACATATGATTAAATTTAATTAATTTAATTGTATTATTCATTCACTTTATTCTTCTTCCATAATTAAATAAATCAACTTTATTTAATTATTTCACATCCATATGTCTACTTGATTAATTAAATGAATACCCTTTATTTATTTTAATTAATTATCACCTTTTGAATTTAATTAAGTATTTTGATTTAATTAAATTTAAATATTTCCTTTCTCCTATTCAAATCTTTCTTCTAATTAATTAAATATTTTATTTAATTAATTTCATTTACATATCATTTCTTAAAAAAATAATTAAATAACTTTATTTAATTAAATACCCTTGATATCTTTTCAAATCATAATTAAATATTTTATTTAATTATAAAATATTTTATTATTCTCCAAATCTTAATTGAATATTTTATTTAATTAAGAAAAATCTTCCATCTCACCAATAAATGAATAATTGAATTTATAATTCGTTATTTATCTTCAAAATCTTTCCAAAATCTCACAAAAAGATGATTTTTACAATTCATCTTTATCAGCTCATCCTATCTCTTCTACGAAAAAGGAAACAAATCTTGCTTTCTGGTTTTCTTCTATTTTTCTCTCCAGTCTTATGCATCTTCAACCGTTTGATCTGCCAGGAATTTTCACAGCCGTTGATCACATCAACCAATCAGAATCTTTCAAAAACTCTATAAATACTCCTACAAATCCAAGCATTGGTGACACACAACACAAACACTAACATACACGCACGCATTAGTGATTAATTGCATTCTAGCATTCTAGCATCTTAGCATTATCATTATCATCTTTAGCTTTCATAATTTTGTAATCTTTCATTCTCAGAAATCAAGTATAGTTTAAGCATGCATTCATCTTCAAATCCCGTTCTCTAGGAAGACCGTTTGTTGAGCCTAACACACAATATGAGGGCAAGATGGAATCGACAAAAACACTGGAGATAGAGGATGATAGGATGACATCAAAGACAAAAGATTGAGTTTGAATTCCTTTTCATTTTATTTTATGTTTTGATATAATGTCTTATTGGTGTGTTTGATTTATTGTTTTTACCTATTGATACACTTAAAAATCCATCACACATTTCTGGTGCCCATCGTGGGGCCTTTGCCCCATTTTTGACATCCACTTGCAGGCTTCTTGATAGGATTTTGTGTTCTGGAATTCGACTTTCCGACAAAAATTCCCTTTTTAGCGCATACATGACTTTCTTTAGCACATCTAGGGCTTCTAACAATGCTTTTGCAGGTCTTTCGATGCATCCAGGAACTGTTTCAGTGCATATAGGGAACAAAAAAATGCTTTTAGGGAACATAATGGTGCATACACTCAGCTCACTTCATTAAAATTTTGTGAAAAAAAAATTACATTTCTTTTAGCGCATTTAGGATTTCTTTTAGTGCATTTAAGATTTTTTGCAACACGTTAGCTATCTTTTTTTAGCACATTGACTATTTTTTTTAGTGCTTTTATTTTATCTTTAAGCACATATAGTGTGTAATTAAACAAAGCTCTAAGTCTAACGCCTTCCGCAAACAGAGCTTTTTTGGTCATAAAAAGAACCAATCTAGGATAGTCACATCTAGTTTTAAAAAACAAGAAACCCTAGGGTAGACATGGATTAAAATGAAGCAATCTAGGGTAGTCACCACACATTGATTTTTGTAGTTAAAATGAATCCCATGCTTTTTGTGAAGCAACATCTTCACATAGATTAAATCATTGTCATTTGGGCTCTAAAAAGAATAGTGTCTACTTTGTCTGTGGGAATAGGTCTATGCTCTCCCCTTAATTGGGTGATCAGAATACCAGACTTTCCTTTTCAATCTTTGAAATTTTAATTCTTTATTACATCTTGTAGAGGGCTTGCTCTTGATCAAAAAAGTACTCACCCAAGAGGAATGACCCTAGTGGGTTCAAGCCAAAGCCAGACTATTCCACCCCACTATAAAATTTAATGCAAATCTGGGGAAACCCACTTTTTCTAGGAGTGTGCAAGATAACCATCCCAAAGACTTTGTTCTAAAGGTTGGGAGGTCTCCTAAGGGAATTTATTATTACTGCACCGATCAGAAACCCTTACTACGAACCTAGGTAGTAGCCAACCATGTCAATTTCTGAACATCCTAATAATCACAGTGCAAGGGGAGGGAAGAATCTACCCCCAAGAAACTCACCATATAAATGCCAAGGACTGTTTGCTCAGGGGATCCGGTATCCACTTCTGTCACTTTGAGTACGTGCTTGGAAAAGACAAAAACAAAGGTGCCCCTTCAGGGGTGACACGACTGTGTGAGTTGACACAGTTCTAAGATGTGGGTTGTGGTTATTATGATGACCTACTTGAGTACTAAGAGTGAGTCTTCCTAAATTGTTTGTTATGTGTGAAACCTATGAAAATACTTTTTGAAAAAAAAATTTGAACATACACTTGATGTTTAGTATAGGGCTTAAAAAAAATTGTTTTCATAATGTTTGTTGTGTTTTCAATCACATTAATTCAGATAAAAAATCATCCAAGATGAACATGCAAAAATTTAGCTGAAATTGTTCAAAAACTATTTGGAAAACTACTTTGGAAAACTATTTTAGCATCTGTGGGTATATCTTAGCACATATGCCCTGTTTCTAGTGCATTCAATTAGTTAGTTCAAATATTAATGGCAGCCCGCCAAATGGTTGTGGCCAAAATATTCTGGCGTCACCCTGGCCAACGCCGCGCCATTTTCATAAAAAGCAAATACAGCAGTAATATATCTGTTACATCATTTGTTATTTTGACGATGGCAAATATCCGGCTCTCGACACGGAGAGCACCAACATGTCTGGCGATCGCAGGCACATCACTGACTGAGACCATATTGTTTCCTATCACAATGACACAATCACAACCAGCCTCTCAACTTTGATTATCTACCACAACCTTCTATTGAATATCCAACACATCCCAGTCAAATCCTTCAGTGAGTTTAATTAGGCTATTTGATATACTTATCATTCTTCAAAAATAGTTGTCAAAATCTTAAAAGTGCACCTTTTCAAATAAATTTCTGATTATTGATTCAACTTCCCCAACACGATTCTGATATCCTTTATCATTGGAAGCCACAATCAAGAATTAGGAACGTATTTTGATCATATCATAACATTTTCATCTTATCGGATCAAGACATCATCATTTTTGCACTTATCAAATTATGATCTAAGTCTAGAAGAACATTTCAAAATCATATGCCTATTTTTATGAGATATCAATACAATAAGCTGAAAGAGAATATTCAACAAGAAGATCGTACCCAAAGAACTCAAGAAGAAGGTGAGAATAGTAATCCCCTTTATAATGTGAGCCGAAATCCACTTTTTAACGACAACATGGGTGAAAGAGAAAAAAATCCATTCCCTTGCAACAGAGACATGAGAAAAAATCCTGTAGATAGTGATGATGAACAAGATGAAGAAAATCACCTTGGAGAAGCTAAGCAAGATCCTAAATTTCACAAAGCCTTATAAAATATCTTAGAGAACAAAAAAGAGAAATATTTCTTGTATTTAGCTGACAAAGGAGCTAAATTGCCTCATGATTTTGATACAACTTAAAGAAAAGTCTTGATGACAAGCCCTTGTCTGATATTAGTGCATTGTCTCAATAGGTTAAGTCACTTCAAGGACAAATTAAATTCCTACAAGGGAGAATCATAATGAAGACATATGCTCTTGATGAGATTTGTCCTTATCCTTTTGATCGATGACTCAACATGATCCCATTTCCTAAACATTGTGAAATCCCAAAGTTTGATCGTTACAATGGGAAATTAGATCCAATTGATCATAGTAGGGACTTTTGAAATATGACTTTAGAGTTTGACCATGAGGACACATACTTGATGCACTTGCTTCCTAGAAGTCTTAGAGGCTAGTCTATGGAATGGATATCAAAAATCACATTGCCTTTCAAGACATTTGAGGAATTGATTAACATGTTCATATCACAGTATTCCTACAACATACAACATCAAATAACCATGATTGATCTCTGAAAGGCTAAACAAAAGCTTGGTGAACCATTCATTACATTTCTTCAGAGATGGAGAAGATTGCTCACTAGATACTTGCGTCATGTTCCTGAAAAGGAAAAGATCACCACTTTCATAAACAACTTGGATAAAGAGATGAGCTATCATCTTAATCTTCATTGTTCTCCCTCTTTTCAGAAATTGATTGAAAATGCCATCACCATTGAAAGTGCCTTCATCTAGAGAGGGATAATAAAACTTGATAAGGACAATCCTAGCTTGTCAAATCACCACAATGACAAATCTAAGTTTTGGACTCACAAAAAAAACATGGCAAATGATGGTGTTGTAGATGCAAATAATCTCTTGACTAAGCCTTTTGTTCTTAGTTCTCTAAGTGCTCCTCACAAAAATAACTATAACAATCTCAATTGGGTCATAAATCAGGGAAACAACCCTCCTCAGAGGAATAACGTGAATACAACTTCTACTCCCAATCAAGGGAATGCCAACAATCAAGGTTACTGTGGAAACAATAATAATGGCAATGCCTTAGGAAATACCCCGAACACAAATCCACAACGATCTTCATTCTTCTCTAGCAAAAGAAATTTTACTCCATTGGGTCAATCCTTAGAATTTGCATTCAAAGAATTGATGGCTAAAAATGTTCTTACTTTTCTGCCTCAATGCAATTTTGAACCCAGTGTGAAACCTCCATAATGGAATGATGCATACTATTGTGATTATCATCAGTGCAAGGGCCGTCACACAAATAATTGTCAAGCCTTGAAAAATAAAGTCCAAGACTTAATCAAAAATGGCACCATCACAATAGAAGGACACCAACAATCGAACGATGACGACCAAGCATTTCACAACCCTTTTCCCAACTATCAAAAGGGTGAGTCTTCTAGAAAAAGTGTGAATCATATTAATGATCATATAATAAATCATATCTACACTGATGATGAGTAGGTCAATGTTATAAAAGTTAAGGAAAAGATGGAATATAGACAAGTCAACAGAACAACAAGGGAACAAGCTAAAGTTTTCATAAAGGGCACTTCTTCAAAATCCACTATGCCCCTACCTCCACATCAATATGACTTAGTCAATCAACTTGGAAAAACTCCTACTTAGATTTCTATCTTAGAACTCCTGAAGATTTCCCTAGTACATAAGGAAATTCTAGAAAAGGCCCTTGTTGAAACAACTGTATCCACTGATCTGGATGTGGACCTATTTCAAGCCATGGTGGGACACTTTTCCTCACCCACATGCCTCTCATTCTCTGAAAAAGATGACATTTCCATGACTCATCCCCATAAATCATCACTATACTTAGAAGTCATGATCCACAAGTTTCGTGTCAGACACGTACTAATAGATGGAGGAGTTGGCTTGAACATATGTACCATGAAGTTAGTTCAGGCTTTAGGATTTTATGAGGACTCCATTGATCCCAGAAGAAAGGTAACTATTAAATCCTATGATGATGAGGAAAGAGGGTCCAAGTTTTTAATAATACTACCGATTAGAGTGGGACCTTTCATCAAGAATACTTTCTATCAAGTACTAGACCATGATCTTGCATACAACATATTGTTGGGTCATCCTTGGATCCACGAAATGCAAGCTGTCCCATCCACATATCATCAATGTCTTAAGTTTCCTTATGACGGATAGGAGATCACAATACCAGCTAATAATTTGAATAGTCAGACTTGTGCCAACATCAAAGCTATTCAAGATACTTTGGTCCCTAACAATTGAGAAGCTCATGTTAGTACTTCTCCCAAAGTTGATACACAAATCAGTCAATTAACCAAAAGCTTTGACAAGCAACTATGGTTCAAGGACAATGGAGTAGGGGAGTACTCTCTCTATCTTGCTAATCTACCTGCATCGCCTCGGTCACTTGGACAACCTTCTATCACATAATAACAGATATCTATAGCATCAACATCAATGCAACCACTAATAGAGCCAAATACTAAGCTTAATGAACGATTTATCAAAGAAAAATTCCCCATGGAAGATTCTAAGGATAGAGAAGCTCTAAGTTGGCTCTATAAAGATGAAGATGAAATAGTTCTCAATGTAAAACTACCAACTGATCAATATGGTAAAGGATATTCAATCATGCAAAAGATGGGCTATGATGGTAATGGCAATATTGGGAAAAGAAAAGGAGTAGTTGAGCCTATTCACCTTCTAGGACTTGCTGCCAAAGATAAAATAGGACTAGGCTATGATACTAACTCAAAAGAAAGACCATCCAAGCAGTTGCATGATACTCTCCTCACATTGCACGAAGGTTCTGATACAAGAGCAGCAAGTTTGACAACAATTCAGAATTTTGTGGATAATAACTCTAATACAAATTCTGGTGAATACGAATGGGACACCATCTACAATGATGAGTTCTAGAGGGACAAAAATGTCTATGTGGTAGACAAGTACACCCCAACTCTAATTGAAGGTGAAGGGTTAGGGTCCCAACTGTAAGGATTTGAACTACAAGGTAACTATGACTCTAGTCATACCGAGTCAGATTTAATCAAACAAGACTATCGTGAGAACAATATCATCATTTATCTACCCCATACCTTAGATTCTATAGACAACTTCGTTATGACCATAACTATATGGTATGTGCAAGATCATCATGGAAAAAATAGGCCCTTAAGTGGCAAAAAAATCAAAAAAATAAAAGTTAGGCAACTTGACACAAAAATTTGAATAAGTTATCTATATTATTTCAAAAATATGTAAGAAGAGAATCTATAGAAAATTGAATGCAATTTCTAAACTACTAGGTTTAGTTTTTTTTTTTAATTTATTTGGTGAAAATTTGAAATTTCAATGCAGTAGTACTTAAATTTCAGTGAAAAAATAAGAAGTAGGTTAATGTTAGACCACCCTAACCACAATAAAATGATAATTATTTGTTATAATATTTTAGACATAAGTAGAGTAATCATGTCTAGATGTGATGCATATTTTTTGTAATTTTTTTCCAAGTAAATAATTAATTATGATTTTTTTATTACAAATTTTAAAAAATATAAAAACTCCTACGTCTGACCACCTTAACTTGGTCAAAAATTCATGAAATTCAATTTTTCTTTTTTTAATCCTATAGTATGCGAAGAATAGAATGTGATGCATGTTTTGGATTCAAAAAATGTGATACTGTTTGGAAGCTATAGATGTTTTTCAATCAGCCTATCAATCATAAATTTATTCATAATTCAAATAGAAAATGAATAATAATTATTTATTAAATTAAAAGTAAAGCATAATTTATGTTGGTGGAAAGCTGAGAATCTCCTTTAAAAACCCTTTTCATTTCATCAATTTTGGGTAAAAAAAAGTCATCAGCTACATACCCTACAAATATTCATCATATTGCCACTTTTTGGCCCATCATGATCCTACACATACCCTATAGCCAATTTCACATAGCCCGATGACTTGTTACCAATGATCCATCCCGATCTTTTTTACTAGGATCTATCTTAACCTATCAATATACCTATGTTTCCAAGTGATGAATCTATCGTGAACTTCCTTTCCATAGACAACACAAATGATTGTTCCACTAGCGATTTTTAGCATAGAGTCTTTAATCAGGAGAGTGTCAAGTCTCCTAGCTACAAAAAGAAAGATCTAATGGTGAAAACCAAAGTCTAGCAGTGTTAGATCAAACAAAAGATAAAACAAAGAGTGTATTAGATGGTGAAAACCTTTTTAAGGCACCTGATGAAGGGATACTTGACACTCTCCTAGAGCATTATCATGAGCAATTGCCTATCTTGATTGAGCCTACAAAAGTAGTTAATCTTGAAACTACAGAAAAACCAAGGATCCTATAGTTAACTAAATCAATGACAGATAAAGAAGTACTTGAGTTCATGGAATTTCTCATGGAAAATCAAGTCAACTTTGCCTAGTCTTATGCAGACATGCCAGGTCTTGATCCTGATCTTATAATGCATCACTTGTCCATCAAACTAGGAGTTAAACCTTTGAAACAAAAACTCAGAAAGTTGCATCCTCATGTTGCACTACTAGTCAAGGAGGAACTCAAAAAAATCCTTGATGTGGGATTTATAAGATCAATCGACTATGTAGAATGGATCTCTAACATTTTTCTTGTGTCTAAGCCCTACAAAACTATTAGAGTGTGCATAGATTTTGGAGATCTTAATAAGGAATGTCTGAAGGATGACTTCCTACTTCCAAGCATCGATACTATAGTTGATATGATAGTTGGTCATGCCATGTATTCACTAATGGATGGTTTTTCGAGTTACAACCAAATCAAAATTGCATCTGAAGACTAGGACATAATAGCTTTCACATGTCCATGGGGTACTTTTTGTTGGAACGCCATGCCTTTCAGTCTAAAGAACGTTGGGGCTACATATCGAAGGGCTATGACTACAATTTTTCATGACATGATGCACACATTCATGGAAGATTATGTAGACAATATATTGGAAAAGTCATACACAAGAGAAGGACATCTTGAAGTATTATCCAAAATCTTTGCAAGGTTAGAAAAGTTCAAAGTTTGCCTCAACCCTAAGAAATTTGTTTTTGGGGTCACATCTGGAAAGCTCTTGGGATACATAGTATCAGCAAAAGGAATTGAAGTAGATCCTACCAAGGTACAAGCAATCATGGAAATTCCTCCACCAAGGAATATCATTTAGTTAAGATCATTACAAGGACAACTTCAATCTATACAAAGGTTCATTGCATAGCTAGTAGATAAGAGTCTATCTTTCATGCATCTACTACATAAGAATGTTCCTTTCAAATGGGATGACATGTGTGAAATGGCCTGTCAAAAAATCAAGCAATACCTAATGGACCCATAGTTCTAGTACCACCAAATCTGAACAAACCTCTAATCTTATATATTGCCACAATAGAGACATCTTTGGGGGCATTATTAGCATAGGATGACTCTACAGGAAAGGAACGTGCAATTTATTACATCAACCAAACACTAACAGGTCATGAGCTCAACTACACTTTCATTGAGAAAGCTTGTCTAGTAGTAGTCTTTTCCTCACATAAGTTTTGACACTACATGTTAACTAATACA
Source organism: Sequoia sempervirens (assembly GCA_007258455.2). NCBI lineage: Eukaryota > Viridiplantae > Streptophyta > Pinopsida > Cupressales > Cupressaceae > Sequoia > Sequoia sempervirens. Next base: position 341,741,129 of record VDFB02353493.1, on the reverse strand, counting down.
ATCAATCTTGTTGCAAATATATATCCACTCAAGTATCTATTAAGAAAAGCTACATTGATAGGAAGGCTAGCAAAATGGGTCATGATCTTAAGTGATTTTGACATCCATTATGTTGATCACAAAGCAATCAAAGGACAAGTTATCGATGATCAACTAGTTGAAGTACCACTACAAGTAGAGCATCCCATGCACATTGAATTTCTAGATGCTGATGTCTTCACTGTAGAATAAAAAACAGTTATGGTCATTATATTTTGATGGTTCTTCAACTCAACATGGATCAGGGGTGGGCATACTCTTTGTCACCGCTCAAGGATATACCATTCCTCAGTCATATAGGCTAATGTTTCCATGCACTAATAGTCATAGCCAAATATGAAGTTTTAATCACTAGACTCAAGATCGCATTGGAATGGAGGATCACAGAACTACAAGTTTATGGTGAATCACAGTTAGTCATTAATCAGATCAATGATGATTATCAGACCAAAGATGACAAACTATTGCCATATAAGAAAATGGTTGACGATTTCAAGAAGTACTTCATGGATATCAAGTTCATACATATTCCAAGACTTGATAACAAGGCAATTGATGCCATGGCCACGATTGCATCATTATTACAACTCCCAAAAAATCAAGCTCACTATGAATTTCTGGTGGAACAATCATTTACACCTACCTATGACACACCTAAAAGCCAAATCATTTGCCACTTAGTAAGATTCGATTCACCTTGGTATGGGAAGATTTATGCCTACCTAAAAGATGACATCTTACCACCTAACTTATCTCGTAACCAAAAGTGACACTTTATTCTCCAATCCTCTCGCTATACTCTTATTGTTGACATCCTTTTATCCCTATGGTCTTGATGGTACTTTACTTCAATGTCTTGAACATGACTAATCTAACAAGGCTTTACAAGAAGTTCATGGTGGCATTTGTGGTACTCATTCAAGTGGACTGACCCTATCCAAGAAATTGATTAGAATGGGTTACTACTGGCCTACAATGGAGAGGGAATCATTCAATTTCATGAAGAAGTGCTCTAAATGTTAGATTCATGGGAATCTCATTCATGCTCCTGCACAAGAACTTCAACCGTTCACGCCAACTTGGCCATTCTCTCAATGGGGGTTAGATCTAGTTGGCAAGATTCATCCTTCGTCATCAAATAGACTCAAGTTTATCATCACAATGACAGAGTACTTTACCAAGTGGATTGAGGCAGTACCTCTTGCTAAGATTATCGAAAAACAAATTTCATTGTTCATACTCAACTATCTCATTTGTCGGTATGGCATTCCCAACTCCGTCATCACAGATAATGGACGGCCATTCAAGAACCAAGATGTTGATGAGCTTTGTGAGAGATTCCATATTCAACACAAATATTCAACACCTTATTATCCACAAGGGAATGGCCAAGCAGAGGCCTCGAACAAAACAATACTAAAAATCTTGAAGAAGATTGTGAATGATGCAAGGAAAGTTTGGCATGTTAAACTCAATCTGGCATTATGGGCCTACAAAACTAGCATTAGAATGCCAACAGGAGCAACACCATACGATCTTGTGTATGGAGTAGAAGCCATTTTTCCACTAGAGGTTGAGATTTCATCACTAAGGGTATCATTGAAGGGTCTCACAATAGATGATGATGACAACATTTCCTGACTACAAGAGCTGGAACTCCTTGATGAGAAGAGACAATGAGCAACTAATCATTTGAAAGCATATCAATAGATGATGTGTAGTAGCTATAATCATAGAGTCAAGCCACGTAACTTTTAGGTTGGTGATCTTGTTTTGAAAGAAAACTCACAAAATCAAGAAGATAGAGAGAAGAAAGGAAAGTTTGAACCAAATTGGTTGGGTCCGTACGTGGTCATCACAGTATATGGTTCAGGAGCATACAAGCTGTCAACACCAGAAGGGGACCTATTTGATGAACCCATCAACAACATACATCTAAAAAGGTATTATGTCTACAATAGTTATCATCACCGAAAAAAAATCTGGAAAAAATAACAAAAACAACATAAAAAGTCTTGAAAAAAATAACAAAATAGCATAAAAAGTCCTAAAAAAAAACCAAAACAGTAGAAAAAGTTTTGAAAAAATAACAAAAACAGCAGAAAAGGTCTTGAAAAAAAATAAAAATCATCATAGGGTGAAAACCTGGCAACAGGCACTCTATTGACAAGAAAAATACAAAAAAAAAATTTAAAAAGAAATCAGAAAAATGCAATAAAAACAAATAGTGAAAATCTTGAAAATAGACGCTATTTGTAACTCTCCATCTATTAGCTCATGTTCTGCACTTTGCTTCTCAGCCTTTATTTTTTCATCTTAGAACAATAACATCATCATACTGCCATCATTTTCCTAGAGCGATAACGTCTTACCATGGATTGATCATTGTACATATCCATTTTAGCAAGTTGTGTCAATACTAGGGGCAAGCGTTGATATACTAGGGGCACTCAACTTTCAGGTTCTACCAAAATAGCTAGACAATGACATAAATGTAAGAGTTGTTGATGAACTCGAGCATGTAGGATCACCTGCAAAACCAAGATAAGCCTTCTACACTAGAGTAGCAAGAGATAAAATGTTGGAATATGGTGCAATAACAAAATGGTGTTATTATCACACACTAAATGATACAATATGCCTCATCTCTCGCTTGAATTGATCGAGCTGATCTAAGCTCATCTAAACTTCATAGGAGGGAGAGGTGAGTGTTGATTATATAGCACAATATGGGAAAATAATTCCAAGAGGGGCAATAAATCCCAAATAAGCAAATTAGGTGGGAGTTATGCCTACTTGGAAAATGCCAAATAGGTGGCATAACCTACTCAGAAAGAGACAAATGAGTGGTTTTGTGAGGTGGCATAAAAGGCCAAAAGAAGGTGTGAAATTCAACCACCCGAGTGTGGGTGAGAGAAACACATGTAATTGATGGATTACTCCATGTGTCCTCACATGAACCATGTCTCCTATAACCTAAGGTATGCTTAATAATGTGTAGGAAAAATAATATTAAAAAATCTACACTAACACCCCCGCTTAAGCATAGCTTAGGTGGGCAAAAGGATGAAACAGTGCAAAGATGGGTCCCAGCTACAAGGCCACGTAAGGTACCCATGTATATGATGAAACCTCTCAAAACATGAGAAAGAGAAAACCCGTAGGACAAAACTCTCCCCCAAGAGAGAAGAAGAGAGACCATATAGTCCCCCAATGTAGAATCTCCTGCATTGTTGGTGAATGCTCGACACAAGAAGCTGAAGATGATCCAAGATCACTAAACACTATTTCTCTCCTTAGGAAAAAAGAAAACCAAGGATGTATCCAAGATATCTTCCCATTCCTAAAAGGAATATCAAGGAAGAATGTATGATGTCTTTGAATTCTATTTAGGTGTCCCCATGTCGGTGTTGAAAGTTGTCACCATCAAATTAGGTGTTCTAGGCCACACTGTAGAAGATGACAATCCAGAACCCAGTGGAGATGGATGTAGAACAAAATCTGAAGAAAAAGATATCTCCTTTGAAGAAAAATGTGCCTCCTCCAAATGCTTCTCAAAAGTATCCACAATCACGTCAAACTATGATGAATGATCATGTGGAGAATGAACAAGAGGATCCAAAGGTTCCTCCACAACAACTAAAGAAGAATCAAATTCATCAAAGAGGAGATGGATGTCATGAATAGTGTCTCCCAAGTCTAAAACATGAGACTCCATAAATAAACCTGCAATGTCTATCAAGTATTCATCTGAAGTAGCTATATTTGGAAGACAATGTGTATCCTGCTACATTGAATCGCAAGAGGCCATGAATGTAGCAACACAAGTATCTTCAGATGCAACAGTAAAAGGAGAAGGAATGCAAGGCTTGAGAATTGGATCACATGTGAGAATACCCAAGTTCAAGTAACCAAAGTTCTCCTCAAAATCAAAGCTCACACTAGGAGTGTGATCAACAACCAAAGGATCAAAACCATCATCAGGTGGAAAGTCTAAAAAGGTATACAACCGAGATACATGATCAACCACCCTAGTAGCAATTATCTCTTTTCTCTCCAAGTCTCTGATGATAACTAAATCAGGTGTGAATTCAACAGTCTTCCCCATTCCACCATGAGTGATCTGATAGATGGAAAGAAGATTGTTTGAAATATGACGTACACACAAAACATCATTGAAAGTACCATCCCCAATATCAATATATCCTTTCCCAATTACATCCATGTATGTATTATGTCCGATCAGAATAGGTGGCATAGCACAAGGCTCAAAAGAAGAGAACATAGACTATGTAGAAGCCATGTGATAAGAAGCACCAAAATCTAGGAGCCATCTTCCTGATCTAGGACCTGTAGAAGCACAAAAAGCTTTACCTTTTGATTTTTCTGCCCTTGTAGTATGGTCTTTTTCCTTATTAGATTCTAACTGTTTTGAATTTTTGGAATTATAAGAAGAAGCTGAATCAACCATTCGAGAAGGAAAATTGGTGTTGTTCTTTACTAAAAGATTCTTCAACTCATCAATTTGTTTTAATTAGCATTGATGTTCATCATGCCCAGGTTTCTTGCAATATGCACAAGTGGGCTTCTCCTTCTTAAATGAATCCTCTTTTGAAGATAATTTAGAGTCTACTTTATAAGTAGATGAATATTTATCTAAATCTTTCTTTCTATCACCTTGGTTTTGTTGTTTCTTGTTTTTCTTATTAGTGCCTTGTTTTGCAATCAAGGCTTGAGACTTGGAAGATTTAATAATTCCCATTTGAATAAATTTATCTTTCTCCTTTGTGAGATCAACTACAAACTCACTTAGAGTAAGGCATAGTAAATCATTTTCCTAAGGCTCTTTTCATTGCATGAAATGTAGAAACAAACACTGCATAATTAGGACCAAGTTTTGAAAGAATACTTAAAATAACTGTGAGTCATCCTTTTTAACTCCACACTGCTCTAACTGCAATCTTATGACATTCAATTTAGTAAAGAAATCCTGAATGGTGTCAAAATTGCATGGGCTCAATCCTATGAGCTCGTTCTAAAATGAATGTGCTCTCAAATCATCCTGTTTACCAAAGAGAGTATTCAAAGTATTCCACACTTCAATTGGTGATTTTGCAATCATAATATGAAAGCGTAAATCAGGAGATACAACCATGCATAAGGTGCCAAAAGCTTCATCACACCTATTGAACCATTTAGGCTTATCTTAATCTTCTGTAGGTTCCTTATCAATACCCATTGTTATTCTATACAATTTTAACTTTCTTAAGTGAATTTACATTTCATTTTTCCACTCAAAGTAATTGTATGGTGTGAGTAGAGGAACCTTTTTATCCATTTTAGATTGTTGTTGCAATGTGAGAAAAAAAATGCAAGAGACACACAGAGACACCCCTCTTTTTCACTCAATAAAGAATTCCCCCCAACAAAAAATGATTTGGCACTTTATAAATTAGTGTGTTTACAATGCTGGAGTTGTTTTCCAAAGTTTTTCAAGTGTCCAAAATGGACTCAAATACTAAAAGTACAATCAAATCTCAAAATGAGAACCTCAAAATAGCACCAATGTATAGTGCTAAAAAAATATCAACTTTCAAAAAAAGAATCACCTTGATCTGAGGTCATATGTGAAAGTTATAGTTGTTTGAAGTTTCAAAAACAAGAATTGTCCTTTGGATCTTCTGAAAAACCTGATTTTCTAGAAAATATGGATCACTTGAGAAAAAATAAATCACTCCACTGTGAAGCCTACAAAATTGTTCCCCAAATAAAAAAAAATTACTTGCAAAACGGAGCCCAGATGACTGAGTTAGAGGCCTTTGAAGCTCAGATACAAAATGCAAAACTCCAACAAAGAGGGGGTCTATAGAAATTTTCTAATTTAGTTTCTGAAAAATATATAACCTATGTACAAAAAATAGCAATGACCTAGATGGTGGATTTTCTTTAAAATATACATAAAATGTGGATCTAGTGTAAAAATGATGCCTTTAGCAACAAAAAATGACCCCAACAACAAAAAAATGGCATGAAAATATAGAATTAGTTACCTAAGACAAGCAAGGACATTCTAAAACCTGTAATACTAATTAAAACACTCACAACTCTCTAATTTGATAAGGGGCTTACAGATCTGACACTCTGATACCATGTAAGAGTTGCTAATGAACTTGAGCACCCAAGATCACCTACAAAACCAAGATAAGCCTTCTACATGAGAGTAGCAAGAGATAAAATTCTGGAATATGGTGCAATAACAAAATGATGTTATTATCACACACTAAATGATACTATTATCACCTAAGATTGCACCCTGTTGAACTTGATGTTCAACACCTCAGTGTAACATGGGAAAACCTCTAAAGATGTGGGTTTCTTGTAAATAGAGGTCAACCTCCAGAGAAGGTTGGCTTCCTATGGTGTCACCTAACTACTGATCTTGTAAGGAAAAGGGGAAGAAATAATACTTGTGATTAAACCTAACTCTATGGTGATACACCAAAATTTACTAAGAGGACATATAACATAGTTACACAAACGATTTCAATCAATGACAAAAGATTTGTCATACACAACTCAATCACATATGTTTTCTGCATAAACATTTCATGAAAAGGTTCATATGGCTATACCTCTAGAAAGAAGAAATAACTTCACAACTAGAGAATACTGCATTATAACACATCTCACAACCTACAAAATACATATTGCTCTACGGAAAGGTGCTGAAATAAGACATAACCACAAGAAATCATACAACTTCACAAGCAGTTTCATCAATTATATGAATGCACACAATTTTAATAGAGAGATTGAAAAGGTAAAGCACTTATACTCATTGATTTCAATGGTGAAACAATGATATACATGCTTGTCATGAGTTACAAAACATAGCCTCTCTTCTGCAAAGAACTCCACAAGTTATAAAAGCAAAAAAGCACCAGGTAAGAACTCTCTACAAAAAAGGAAAAAATGCCATATATACGAAAAGATGTCGGCCCCTAGGGCTTACAAAAATATCAGCCTCTAGAAAAGATCTAACTTTAGATCTTTTAAAAGAAGTTAATGTTGCATTCAAGTGTATCCCTGCTGTCCATGTTGGTGTGAAGGATCGCCCTTAGGAGGAGCCTTCAGATCTTATGTAATACTTGCATTTACTCCTGACTTCCATGTCTATCTTGGAACTCCCTAAAGAGGTGCTTGAATGCTTTGAAGCCCTTATCATTAATGTCTATCCACCCTTGCTAGTTGACATCCTAGCTATCCCTATGGTCTCCACCTTTCTGTTTACCGATGACACCTTCTGGATATCAAACTGATCCATTGCTTTATTCTCAGAGCATATCCATGTTGCTTACGTTTTGTTGATCTTCTTCACAGGGGTCAAACTGCCATGGATATCCTGTAGCTTCCTTTGATTGGTTGAATAGATGTTACATGGGATCTCCATATGGTCAAAGGTCATTTAGACTGAATCGCGTGTCAGTGAGACACTGACCGTGTCTCCCTGATGTGATTATGCCTTTTAGTGGTTATCGGAGTAGCTCAGGACTGTCGGCGAGACCTCATGTCAAATGCAAAAGTTATATCGATCCCACAAAAATCCATTGGCAAGAAAGTCGTTATCGGTCAGAGGTCATGGTGAGCTCCCATCAGTCACACCAATATCCCCTTTCATTGGAAAAAACATCGTTGTTGGCATCGCTGTCGGCAAGACCCTATCCTTTCGGCATGACTTCTTGTAGATATCAATCCATCTCGGTGAGACCCTATGCCGAAGGCAATCCCCTTCGGCGAGCTGAGACCATTTCAGCAAGACCTTAGCAGGTTGGGAAAACCTCTCGCTGAGCTCAAGATCTTTGGGCGAGCTCATTTTATATTGAGGAGACCTCCATTGGTTAGGGAGACATCATAGCGAAGGCACCAACTTTCACTGAGACCCCATCCTTTCGGGAAGACATCTCCCTGAGGCCATTCGCTTCGGTGAGACATTTGTCATTAGTGAGACCTTTCTCCAAAGCTACCACATTACGTTGAAGTAATTCCACTTTCCTCGAGCTCCGATCATTTCTTTCAATGAGAATCCCATGTTTTGGTGAGACATCCTGGCGATGGCACCTCCTTTCGTCGAGATCTCCTTTCTTGTCGGCCAGATCTTTTGCCAAAGGCAATATTTTCCTCCCTGCCGACGGCCTTGTGAACAATTGTTGGTGAGACTTTTTTCTATTGGCAAGACTTCACGTCGAAGCCTATATCTCTTAGCAAGCTCGGACCTTCTTTCAGGGAGAGCTTATTCTTGTTGGGGAGACATCATGCGGTTGCTGGGACTTTTCACCAAGCTCCAATCATTCACCGATGTCATTTCATCTCGGCAAGAGTCCACCCTATCAGTGAGACTTCCCCTCGAAGCCACCTCTATCACCGAGACCTTATCCTTCGGCCAGACCTTATGTTGAAGGCATAACCCTTCACCGAGACCTCCTGGTGATTAAAATGTCTAGCCGACCGAGACATGTCAAAAATGAATAGAACCCTTGCCAATCGGCAAGACATCTGGAAGGTCTTGCCAACTTTTTCCTTAAAGGAATTTTATGCCAAAATTGACTAAGGCATGCTTCAACTGAGTTCCTTAAGAAATGCATCAGGGGTATGATTTAAACAATATTCCCATTTGGCCTTCATGAACACCTGAAACACAGATTGCCCTGCTTGATTGAGCCTGTAGGTGAAAATTGGGTAATAGATACAATATGCCTCAACTCTCCCTTGAATTGACTGAGCTCATATGAGCTCATTTGAACTTCATAGGAGGGAGAGGTGAGTGCTGATTATATAGCACAATATGGGAAAATAATTCCAAGAGGGATAATAACTCCCAAATAACCAAATTAGGTGGGAGTTATGCCTACTTGGAAAATGCCAAATAGGTGGTATAACCTACTCAAAAAGAGACAAATGAGTGGTTTTGTGAGGTGGCATAAAAGGCCAAAAGAGGGTGTGAAACTCAACCACCCAAGTGTGGGTTAGAGAAACACATGTAATTGATGGATTACTCCACGTGTCCTCACATGAACCATGTCTCCCATAACCTAAGGTATGGTTAATAATGTGTAGGAAAAATAATATTAAAAAATATACACTAACAATAAAATCCAATCATGCGAACAAACAATCGAATCCTATGAGCACCTATCCAATCATTAATCCTTATCACGATAGTTTTCAGCAAGTACCATATCATAACACATATCTAGATGATCTAAAATCTGAATAATGTTTGGAATAGAAGTCTTATCTTTTGAACAATGGTTGTTTGACTTTCAATATCATTCCTCTAGAGCACACTCGATGATGTCCTGAACTAGAATGATGAGGAAAGATGATGTTTTTTCTTTGTCTGTTGTCTTGAGGTTAACTATCAATCTATTGCAAATATGTCATGGGACATGATTTCCAAAACGTATCATTCATGATAGTTCCAAATTTGCATCAAAAAGTGGTTAATCTTTGTCTGTTTATGCAAGAAATACTCAGGTCATCTCGGTTCAATTATACCTCGATGCTTGTGTTCACTTGGTATATCAAAAATCATGAAAGTTGTACTCGGGTCATCATTGGTGCTAATTTCCCCTCTGATTCTTGTACATAGTTCCAACATTTTAAAATGCTCTATGATGATTCAAGAAAGCTAACAAAAGGATCAAAAAATGGTTGGTTTCATTTTGTTGCATTTCATTTAGATTATTGTACATATCTACATACTGGATTTGCATTAGAGTTTTAAAAGGCTGAACAATAAGGGTATGTCCAGGATCATCATGGAAAAAATAGGCCCTTAAGTGGCAAAAAATTCAAAAAGATCAGAGTTAGGAAACTTGACGTAAAAATTTGAATAAGTTATCTATATTATTTCAAAAAATATGTAAGAATAGAATCTGTAGCAAATTGAATGCAGTTTCTAAACTACAGTTTATTTTAAAAAAATCTCTATTTGGTGAAAATTTGAAATTTCAATCAAGAGTACTTAAATTTTAGGGAAAAAATAAGAAGTAGGTGTCTGTCTAACCACCCTAACCACGAGTAAAATGATAAAAAAAAATTTATAAGATTTTAGACATAAGTAGAGGACTCATGTTTGGATGTGATGCATATTTTTCTGTAATTTTTTTTCAAGTAAATAATTAATTATGAATTTTTTATTACAACTTTTAAAAAATATAAAAACTCGTATGTCTGATCACCTTAACTTGGTCAAAAACTCATGTAATTCAATTTTTCATTTTTTAATCCCATAGTATGTGAAGCATATAATGTGATGCATGTTTTGGATTCAAAAAATGTGATACCGTTTGAAAGCTATATATTTTTTTCAATCGACCTATCAATCAGGACTTTAGTCGTAATTGAAATAGAAAATGAATAATAATTATTTATTAAATTCAAAGTAAAACATAATTTATATTGGTGGAAAGCTAAGAATCTCCTTTGAAAACCCTTTTTGTTTTATCAATTTTGGGTAAAAAAAAGGTCATCAACCACATACACTACAAATACCCATCATATTGCCACTTTTTGGCCCATCATAATCCTTCACATACACATAACATCAACAAATTTCATGTCTCTTTGGCCTAGTTGTTGAGGACATTCAAACATTTGTTTCATTCTCATCCTTCATCTTCACCATCATTTCATTATCATTATCATTTATCATTCATTTATCCATTAGGTATTCCATATCACTTTCACTATCTATCGTCTTCATCTCATTAAACATCTCACTTATCCCTTTCTTATCATTTCATTTTCATTCTACATAGTTGCATCTCATTTATTATCTTCATTATCATTTCCTATCATTTCATTTTATCATTATTTTAGCATTATCATTCCATCATTTATCATTTCATATCATTTCCATTTATCATTATCATTCCATCATTCATCATTTCATATAATTTCCATTTATCATTATCATTCCATCATTTATCATTTCATATCATTTCATTTATCATTATCATTACATCATTTATCATTTCATATCATTTCATTTATCATTTCCTTTCATTTTCATTTATCATTTCATATCATTTTCATTTATCATTTCATCATCATTATCATTTCATCTCATTATCATTATCATTTTATCTCATTATCGTTATCATTTCATCATCCCATTTTTATCCTATCTTGCACTCATCTATCATTTTAATATCATTTATCTATCATGACAATTTTTCCTATAAACATTTGACTCTTTTCACATATCATTTCTTTTCCTAAAATCATATGCATACTACAAATTCATGATGCATCTCATCAACATAAACATCCATTTTTCGGCACATCTATTTCTTGCATTTGAAATATCCAAAAACAAACATTCCATGCATACATTACATTTCCACATCATTTTTTATAACCATATAATATATCTCTGTGCACACTCTCCTAATCAAACATCCTAGGTCATCCACATACATGCCATCATTAGTACACATCACAAATCATCATCATGACATGAATCATCCTACATATCATGTTAGTCATCAAATCAATATAATGCATATCAAAATCCATACTACATCATACAGAAATACATGTATATCACATCAAACATGCACATCATCAAAACTCATCACCACTGCATATCATCGCTCATAAAAAATACATACAAATGTCCAACATCCAATGAAATTGAACAACATAGAGAGATACATGAGATATGATAAAAAAACAATGTACATGCTCCAAAAATAATATACATCAATGATACTGCATCAATAAATCACGGCTAGTTGGTGGACCCCCCTGATGGAGATGGTCTAGAGGATGATGGCCTACCACTACCCCCTGCATCAGGATCCTGTCATGGCCCTGTGACCCCTCTGCTATGTGTCATCATTTGTGATCTGCTCCTGGTCCTACTGTGAGACAGAGGGTAAGGATCTTTGCAGTCAGGAGAACACAACTCCTCATACCTAACCCGGTAGTACTCAGCATCCCTAGAAATCTCAAATCCCTCTACAATGGACTCTCACAAAGATGCACTCTCAATAGTGCCCATAAGTCTGTTTGCCACATCCTCTGCCTCTACTGCCCTCTGTCTAAAAGAATCCCTCTCTACTATCAATTGGGCTACCTATGGGTCTGAGGTAGGTGGAGATACCTGTGACTGTGCATGTGTCTGCACAAGCTATGCCTATAACTGTACTACCAAACTCTGAGCCTGAGCCAACTGGCTATGTAATTGCACCTACTACCCCTAAAGTGTTTGTACTTGGGCTTGTAGAGTATCTATATGTGGCTATTGCACTATAGAGGAGACCCTGATCACTGTCCGTCGTCTGGTATCACTGCTCAGCTTTCACATGACCTGAGCACTGTCCATGATATCCATCCTTTACCTCACTAGCCTCTGCTCCTCTCGTCCACCATCTCCACCGTCATCCCCATCACCATCATCGAAGCTCTCCTACCCATATCCACTCTCCTCCTCATCTCCACTATCTCCCTCCTCTCCTCCACCAACTGCATGCTCCCCACCTACCACATCCTCCTATCTCCTAACCCCTACCTGTGGTTCCACCAAAATGGGTGCCGACTCATCTAGACATGTGAACCTAGGAAATGGGCATGTATGATAATAAAAAGAGTACTCCTTAGACATACTTGCATCAACAATATCGGGCTTTCCATCCCATACCTCGGGCTATAAAGTTGTATACTATGTATATGCAACCTGATAAGAAATGCAGGACCCCCATCTAGGCTCATCCTTGCACCATCCATAGTGTGCAATGCCTTGGGGCATCCCTTGTGTGAATCTGAACTATCTCTATACTTGCAATGCTAAAAATATCTCTATAATGAATGTAGTACGACCTATCAAAAATTGGGGTATACATACAAACAACATATCCAACTGATTTGTATCCCACACCTCACAATCCATGTATGGCCTCCACATCAGTGAATCCATATCATCTAGGGTCCGTCTCCAGTACTCCAACTTGCCTAGCTTGGGTTGGACAAGTGAAATAGAATATGCATACATGTATGGCCTACCTAGTGGCCTAACTCTGGGACAAAGTGGTCTCGTAATCATAATATGCTCCCATGCCGAGATCTGGAGCAGGGTAACACCATAAGACAAGCTAGTTGATCCTCTATATACCACCTGGTGCAAGTCATGATATAAATGTGCCAACTTATAGCTCACACAAGCATATCTCCATGGCTGCCCCATCATCAGCTCAATAATCCTCCCCCACCCAACTAATAGTCCCTTTGATCAGTGATCCGGACAAAGGAAGCCTCCAATGAATGCACCGAACACTCTAGGTAAGGCCGGATATCCCCTAAAATGTTCCCATGGCACCCAATATCCTACTATATGTGCATCCCAAAACACCCTCCTAAGTGCATCTGTACCACCTAACTCCTTGTTGTCATAGAATGCAAGGGCACCTACCACTGGGATCCCCAAAATCCTTTATACATCCTACGGGGTAACCGTCATCTCACCCATTGGGAAATGAAAATTATTATGCTCAAAATGCCATCTCTCTGCTAGTGCGGTCAACAGTCCCCTGTTGACCTGAATAGGAGGCATAGACAACAATGGTCCTAACCCAGATCCAACTATCAACTGTACATCTGTAGGTGTGAGATCTCGTATCTGATCCCAACCTACAGGGAAGTTCTCTCTAATCTAGAGGTTTTTGAAAGCCTCCTATTTTTGGTCATTATAAGGACAATCAATCAGACTCATATCATCGACTCATATCAATGCAATCTATCTACTTCACATCATACATATTAGTGATCCATATCAAATGACCTATATCAATCAGATTTATATCAAATGACACATATCAGACTCATATCAAGTGCATCATATCACATGAACCATATCAAGTGTTCTATCTAAGGGACTCATATCATGAAGTCAATGCAAAATCTATCTATCTGAACATCAAATCAATCTACTATTTGTTTTTTCTTTTTTAGGAAAGCAAATTTGTCAACAATCAAATCATCATCCTATTTGTACTTTAGTCACGAATGCAAATATTTTTTCAATTACATCATCTAGTATTAGTTTTCTATCATAGAAAGCAAATATATCAGAAGTCATATCAATCATCTACTCTTTGTTTTCTAAAAAAAAGTTATCAAGCAAAATGCAATCAATCATTCTACTCTTTGGAAACAAAGTTATCAGCTATCTACTCTTTGCTTTCTATTTTTGGAAACAAAGTTAACAATTCATCATTTATCAAATTTTCTATCATTTTTATCCATATCAACATGATGACAAGACAATTTATTTATCTATTGACCAAAGAAGTAATAATACATCATCATTTTCATCATATAGTGCATTTTGCCTAAATTTCCTAGATGCACTAATCTACAGCCTATAAGCGCTAAAAGCCTAAATGCGTTGAAGTTTCTCCCTGATGCACTAAAACCACAGATGCACCATTCTATGCCCTGAAAGCACTAAATCAATTCCTTTATGTGTTATTTCCCTATATCCACTAAATCCCTAATTGAATGTGCCATTTCATCTACCTGATGCGCAAAAACCCTAAAAGTGCTAATTTGTTTCCAATATGCGCTAATGTACCAATTTTCTACCAACATCCTATAAGCACTACTTTGGGTATCAGATGTGCTAAACTACCTCCTACCTAAATCATACCCTATATGCGCTAGAGAAAACATTGAAATCGCTACTCTATTTCCTAAATCCGCGTAAAAACATCACAAAAATTGACTTAAATTGAAAAATTTCAAAAGCAAAGAGCGTTGAATCGACTCACTGGTGGTCCATACATGGCTAGTCTCTGGTATCAACGGGCCCGCTTGAATCTATGCCTGTGATAAGGAATCTCCATCTCGCCAAGTCACTGTTAGAGAAAAAGAAAGTTTCTAAAGTCAAAAGGTGAAAATGACTTGTCCTTTTTACCCCTTTTACCTTTTAAAGGTCAACCAAGGTGGGATTTTTGTTGCATTTTATTTTTATTTTTATCTTTTTATCAAATTCTGACTTTATTTTTTCAAACTGGGGCATCTTTTAATCAATTATCGGGAGCTAAACCATTGCGTCCCTATCATCATCTGAATTTCATCACCAACTCAACATTTTTCTCATCATTAGTGATTTATCTCCCAAGGGGGCATCATCAATATCATACACTTTTTTTTTTAATCAGGGGCATATCAGCTAAAAATTTTCTGATAAAGGGAAAAAATCAAACACAACAAATTTTTAAATTAGGAATATTTTCTTTGAAGCAATGTGTTTCACACATCACTTTAAAGAGGGACAAAATGTATATGCATAAAATTGGTCATGTCTAATTAATCATGGCACTTAATTAAATATTTATTATTTAATTAATCTCTCTAGAAGTCCTCTACATATGATTAAATTTAATTAATTTAATTATATTGTTCATTCACTTTATTCTTCCACCATAATTAAATAAATCAACTTTATTTAATTATTTCACATTCATATGTCTACTTGATTAATTAAATAAATACCATTTATTTATTTTAATTAATTATCACCTTTTGAATTTAATTAAGTATTTTGATTTAATTAAATTTAAATATTTCCTTTCTCCTATTCAAATCTTTCTTCTAATTAATTAGATATTTTATTTAATTAATTTCATTTACATGTCATTTCTTAAAAAATTAATTAAATATCTTTATTTAATTAAATGCCCTTCATATATTTTCAAATCATAATTAAATATTTTATTTAATTAAGAAAAATGTTCCATGTCACCAATAAATGAATAATTGAATTTATAATTCATTATTTATCTTCAAAATCTTTCCAAAATCTCGCAAAAAGATGATTTTTACAATTCATCTTTATCATCTCATCTTATCTCTTCTACGAAAAAGGAAACAAATCTTTCTTTCTGGTTTTCTTCTATTTTTCTCTCCAGTCTTATCCATCTTCGACCGTTCAATCTGCTAGGAATTTTCACAGCCGTTGATCACATCAGCCAATCAAAATCTTTCAAAAACTCTATAAATGCGCCTATGAATCAAACCATTGATGACACACAACATAGACACTGACATACACACACACATTGGCGATTAGTTGCATTCTAGCATTCGAGCATCTTAGCATTGTCATTATCATCTTTAGCTTTCATAATTTCATAATATTTCATTCTAAGCAATCATGTCTAGTTTAAGCATGCATTCATCTTCAAATCTTGTTCTCTAGGAAGACTGTTTGTTGAGCCTAGCAAACAATCTGAGAGCAAGCTGGAATCGACAAAATCACTAGAGATAGAGGATGATAGGATGACATCAAAGACAAAAGACTGAGTTTGCATTCCTTTTCATTTGATTTTCTATTTTGATATAATGTCTTATTGGTGTGTTTGATTTATTGTTTTTACATATTGATACACTTAAAAATCCATCACACACTACCTATCTCAGTATCTTTTGTAGCTAGTTTTGTTAGTTTGTCCAAATAAGACTATATGTTGCATAGTTTAAGGGTGCATACTGAACCTACTCGGTGTCGAGAAATGAAATCCTTCTCTTTAAAAGCTTGCACCATTTTATATGTAGTTGTGAAGCAGTCTGGTGAAGTATAAAGCGGTTTGCTCTATTTTAATTAATTCTTTGGGGCATCCATTAGGAATAACTAGGAGAAACTTTTATTTTTTCAGTGTTTTTTATACTTTTTTTTAGAATAGATGTTTAAATATTTGAAAATGTTCCAAAAAATTTAAATGAATGGAAATAATTTGTTGAAAATCCTTTGTTTTCCATATGATTTTTGAATGCTTAATGCTAAATCTACTTAAATTATAGCAAGGAATTTGTGATATTCATGAAATGTTATTGTAAAAAAACCTTTTTATTTCATGATGTTATTCTATGAATGAAGTTAAAATTCTATGTGAAATGCTTGTAATTATTAGCAAAATTAGAAATAACCGTAATCCCTTTGAGATTAATAGCAATATCACATCATTACCCAAGAGAAACCCTAGTGCAACCATGACCTAGTTATCAGAGACTCAGGATTGAATGAAAGCCAACCTTTGTCTTGTAATGCAAAATTTCCCCTTAGGATGTCTTTGTTCCATATCTTTCAAGAAGGATAGGCTCTTTGCGGTATTTTTTGTGAGGAATTTATTTACCCTATTTTTTTGAGTAAAACCATTGTCAACAAGAATTGATGCTAGAAGGAGGGCTGATTGTTGTTGTTTTTCTTTGTTTTGTTAAGGTTTAACTTGTATTTCCGTAGAACCACTAGATCTCAGTCTGGTGATCCTCGAGTGACTTTAGTCAAGCTTAGTAGTCGAACATCATCTAGACCTAAAAAGTATAGAAGTTTGAGTGCAAGTTCAAAGATTCCAACTACTTTTACACCAACACCTTCCATCTAGTGGTGGCCTTTTTTAATGTAGAATCACCGATTCAATTTTCTTTATACAACAATTTACCAAAAAATCCTGACAAGTTGTGTCCTAAATATTATTTTCACAAAGATGCAAAAGAACATATCAATATATTCAAGGATACATGCTTTAGATAAAGGATTCAACATGAAGATGTCATATGTAGTTTGTTCCCATATACTTTGAGTGATGAATTTTACCAGTGGTATATCAACCTACCTCGTAATTCCATTAGATGATGGAAAGACATGGAAACTCAATTTTTAGCTAGGTTTAGAACATTGACTGACCCTACTTTGTTATATCATCACTTCACTCAAATCAAAAGGCTCGAAGGAGAGCCTATAACCACTTTTAATGTCAGATTCCAAAAGGATTATTCTAGGTTGCATGCATCTTATGTAGTGGATAATTTGTCTACTATAGCAGTTTACTATACAACAGTAGACCCTTTAACTGTTATGTTTGTGAAGCGAAGAGAAAATCCTCCTAGTACTTTACTAGAAGCCTATGTCAAAGCCATAAGTGTGAATTTAGAAATGAAACATCTTAGAAATGGATCATCTGTGAATGGCGGAAATTGACTGAACATTTACCCTACCCCAAATGAAAATGGAGTTCCTATAGGTCATCCTATAACTCCTAATGTTTATCCTACAACTTGGTCCAAAATGGGACATTTCATGAAAGTACTTTCTTGCAACAAGGAAATAGTCAAACTTTAGTCCCTCACCCTGGTCCAGCTATTACAGAGCTACGTCCTAATGGAAATTATTTTTTCTTGCAAACTCAAGAAAATCAAAATGTCAAAATTTTTGAGGAAAAAGAAGATATGAAATAAATTACAGCTCAACTCAAAAGGTTAGCCACAAAGGTTACATAATTAAGGAATCAAAATTTCTATGCTTAGAATAATAATCAAAATTTGCAAAACTAAATGTATAATGCTCTAGGCCATTGGAATATATGCCCTAATAATGGGGGAATATCAACACCTTTCAATAATCTTGATTCAACTAATGAAAAATCTACATCAAAAGTGAACTTAGCTGACCTTGCAATGAATAATTGGTGTAGAATTCATAATAAAAATGCTCATGCTGAAGTACATTGTTCACAATTCAAAATCGCTTTGGACATTTTCCTTGCTACTACACATTACAGTGAACATTGTTATTCTCATCCTTCTAAAGGAAATGAATTAGCTCTGGTAGGATATGACTCTGCTCTAGTCCTGGAAAGTTATGAATGTTTTAGATCACCCACTATTATTACAAGTCAATCTCATTAATATGAAATAAATAATTTGATTATGACCTTGGAAATATAAACTTTTCCTTATCAGGATGAAAATGAGCCTCAAGAAGAAATAGATGAAATACATGGCTTCCAATAATATTAGAAGGGACATAATTACAACATGAGGAATAACATTAATAGTGGAGGTAAATTAAATTGGCCTTTAATGACACCCATCCCACCTAATAACTTCAACACTCCACTTGATGAAAAATCAAGCAATAACCCAGGGTTGCCCAAGTTAACCTCTTACTACAATTCATCAAATGCTTCAAAAGGTGAAAAGATAGATTTCACTGACCAAAAAAATTTGACTAATTATTTAGCGAAAGAAATTAGGAAGGTAAAGATTAGCCTTTCACTATCAGAATTACTTAAGACACCTATGATCAAGAAATATTTCTTAAACACTTTAGAAGATTTTCTTAAAGAAAGAAAATTCAAAGATGTTCAAGTGAAAGATAGTTAGGCTAAAGCAAGAGATAAGAACATCGTTCCGATAGAAGATGTGCAAGTAGCCTTTTATAAAGAAAAAATAGAGTCCCCACCATTTTTTCTCACTTCGAGAATATTTGGTAAGAATCTTCATAAATGCTTAGTAGACTCTGGAGCATCTAATAACGTGATGTTGTTATCCATATGTTAGACATTAGGGTTAACTCCTACAAGCTCTTTAAAGAAATTCACTCAACTCAATAAGACTGAGGTGAATGTAGTAGGGGAGTTGACTAATACTCACATGAAATTGGCTTTTGATCCTAGAATCCAATATTATATTGACATTCAACTCATAGAGATACCTAATACTTATGGCATGCTTTTAAGTAGATATTGGTCTAAAATATTGAATGGATACATGGCCACTAACTTCTCACACATATGGTTACCATGAATGGGAGATCCTAATCAAATCAGGATTGAAAGAGAACCATGCATGAAATACATGATTACAAATTATAATTAAAAAAATGAAGTTTTATACATTGATGTAGAACCAGGAGTTTACAAAATATGAAGTTCATAAGTAAAAATTGAAGAAGTTTTCACTTGTGATGCTTAGAAATCTAATGAATTAACTCCTAGAATAGATGTTTTAATTGAATCAAATTGTGATTCTTATGAAGAAGAGAATGGTACTTATGATAAATTTCAGAAGAATATTATTGCAAAAGCTCAAGACAGTGGTAAAATCAAATTTTCACTAAAAAATTTGTTGCTACAAGATTGGCACAGATTGCATAATGTTGCACATGCTGAAAAAAATTGTATGATGTGTTTGGAGATAATTCATAGAATTGAGAATTGATATTGTTCAAAACATGATAACATCAAAATAATTGAACCAGAAACATGTAGAGATAGAGATAAAGACATATAGATGGAAAATAATTATTCGATGGTATAAAAAAATGGTATAGTATTAACTATAAATGATCAAGCTTGGATTCTTAAATTTGATGGATCAAAATCTAAACAAGGAATTGGAATTGGAGTTGAGATTATTAATCCACAAGGTAAGACTTTTCTTGCTGCATATCGACTACAATTTCAATGTACTAACAACGTGGCAAAATATGAAGCCCTCATACATGGCTTGATCCTAGCAATCAAGAAGAAAGTTAGAATCCTTAAAGTGTTTGGTGATTTAGAATTGGTTGTTAAACAAGTTCGAAAGCAATATATTTTCCACTACAAGAAATTATCCAACTACTGACATAGAGTATGGGATTTAATTGAAGAATTCAATGCATTTAACATTACTCATATTCCTAGAAGATTCGATTAGAGAGTTGATACTTTAGAAACTACTACCAGTACTTTGGAACCTTTAGAGACCTCATATTTGAAAAGATTCATAGTTGAACTAGTATAGTTACCTTCGGTTCTAGATAATGGGTATGTGCAGGATCATGATGGGCCAAAAAGAGGCAATATGATGGGTATGTGGCTGATGACTATTTTTTTACCCAAAATTGATGAAATGAAAAGGGTTTTTAAAGAATATTATTAGCTTTCCACTGATATAAATTATACTTTACTTTGAATTTGATAAGTAATTATTATTCATTTTTTATTCAAATTATCACTAAAGTCCTGATTGATAGGCTGATTGAAAAACATCTATAGCTTTCAAACGGTATCACATTTTTTGAATCCAAAACATGTGTCACATTATATGCTTCACATAATATAGGATTAATAAAAGAAAAAATGAATTTCATGAAGTTTTGACCAAGTTAAGGTGGCCAGACATATGGTGTTTTATATTTTTTTAAATGTTGTTATAAAAAAATCATAATTAATTATTTACTTGGAAAAAAATTACAAAAAAATATGCATCACATCGAGGAATGAGTCCTCTACCTATATCTAAAATATTATAAAAAAATATTATCATTTTATTATGGTTAGGGTGGTCAGACAAACACCTACTTCTTATTTTTTCCCTGAAATTTAAGTACCACTGCATTGAAATTTCAATTTTTCACCAAATAGATTTTTTTTAAAACAAACCTAGTAGTTTAGAAACTACATTCAATTTTCTATAGATTATATTCTTACATAATTTTGAAATGATATAGATAACTTATTCAAATTTTTACATCAAGTTGCCTAACTCTATTTTTTTTGAATTTTTGGCCACTTAAGGGCTTGTTTTTTCCATGATGATCCTGCACATACCCTAATGTAACTAATTTCTAGGTATTCAAAGATACCTAACATATATTGGAATTCATCACTAATTCTAGTATTTTCAAAGCACAAATAGTTAAGGAGATAGATCACTCTGATGGTGAAATTCAAGATGAAGAATTGACTCAAACCAGAGATAATAACATTCTGAAAGGAATAATTGAGTTAGAATGATTGTTTGATATTGACCAAATAGTTAGACAAAAAAATTTACCTCAAAGTGATAGAGGAATATCTGAGTTATGCAATTTTCATACTAGAGAAGATCCTAACAACGTACTCATAGGAAAGGTTTATGCTGAAGAAGAAAAGAGAAATATTGCTCAAGAACTTAAAGATTATTGGAAAGTCATAGTGTGGACATATGAAGACTTGAAGACTTATGAAACTTCCATCATTACACATACTATACCATTAAAACTTGATGCAAAGCCTTTCCAATAGAAACAACGTCCAGTAAATGCACTCTTAGAGCTTTTAATTCAAAAGGAAGTTCAAAAACTTATATCAGCCAAGATAATTTTTCCTATCAGATATTCTACTTGGGTGGAAAGTTTAGTCCCCATAAGGAAGAAAAAAAGAGATATACAATTGTGTTTAGATTTCTGGAATCTCAATAAGGCATCTAAAAAAGACAACTATCCACTACCCTCACTTGAATAAGTGCTACATATAGTTAATGGTTCACAAATGGTGTCTTTTTTGGATGGATTTTCTCGATATAACCAAGTAATGGTAGCAAGGGAAGATCAAATGAAAACAAATTTTACCATTAAGTGGGGAACTTTCAATTATAGAAGGATGTCATTTCGATTAATAAATGCTAGGGCTACATTCCAAAGAGCCATGGACTATGCTTTCCGAGAATTGATAGGAAAATGCATCATTATTTACATGGACAATCTTATAGTATTTTCCAAAGATAGGAGAGATCATGTTCAAGATCTCAGAGTGATACTATAGAAGTGTGAAACCTACGAAGTTTCATTAAATCCTAAGAAATGTATTTTTTGGGTGACTAAAGGTAAGTTACTGGGACATATCATTTATGAACACAGTATTTCCATTGACCTAGATAGAGTGGACACATTACTCAAGTTACAACCCCCGGGAAGCAGAAAAGAATTGAAGTCATATTTTGGAAAGATTAATTTTGTTCAAAAATTTATTACAGGATTCGCTGAAATAGTGAAGCCATTGAATGACATGTTAAAGAAGGCTATCTGTAGGATCATGATGGGCCAAAAAGTGGCAATATTATGGCTATTTGTAGGGTATGTGGCTGACGACTCTTTTTTTACCCAAAATTGATGAAACTAAAAGGGTTTTTAGAGGAGATTCTCAGCTTTCCACCAATATAAATTATGCTTTAATTTGAATTTAATAAATAATTATTATTCATTTTCTATTAGAGTTATGACTAAAGCCCTAATCGATAGGCTGATTGAAAAACATCTATAACTTTTAAACGGTATCACATTTTTTGAATCCGAAACATGCGTCACATTCTATGCTTCACATACTATTGGATTAAAAAAATAAAATTAAATTTCATGAAGTTTTGACCAAGTTAAGGTGGTCAGACATATGAGTTTTTATATTTTTAAAAATTTGTAATAAAAAATTCATAATTAATTATTTACTTGGAAAAAAATTACAAAAAAATATGCATCACATCCGGATATGAGTCTTCTACTTATATATAAAATTTTATAAAAATAATTATCATTTTATTGTGGTTAGGGTGGTGGACAAACACCTACTTCTTATTTTTTCCCTAAAATTTAAGAGTACTGCATTGAAATTTCAAATTTTCACCAAATAGATTTTATTTATTTTTAAATAAACCTATTAGTTTAGAAACTACATTCAATTTTCTACAGATTCTATTCTTACATATTTTTGAAATAATATAGATAACTTATTCAAATTTTTATGTCAAGTTGCCTAACACTGATTTTTCTAAACTTTTTGCCACTTAAGGGCCTATTTTTTCCATGATGATCCTGCACATACCCAAAAAGATGCTAAAATAGAGTGGACGAATGAAGCTAAGATTTCCTTCGAGACTATAAAGACTACTATCATAGAAGCACTAGTATTGGTAAGTCCGGATTATGTTAAACCTTTTTATATTTACTCTTTTGCTTCTAGTCATACTTGTGCAATAGTATTAACATAGAAAGGAAAAGATAAAGAAGAAAAACCAATTGCTTTTATGAGTGCTTTGTTCAAGGAAACATAATTGAGATATACAAATATTGAGAAACAAGCCTTTGCTTTGGTCAAAGTCGTATGCAAGTTTAGACATTACATCCGTAAAATTATAGTCAAAGATGTTCTAGATTCGACAGTAAAAATGTTGTTAACATAGAGCGAGCTCGAAGAAAAGAGAGCTAAGTGGGTCACCATTTTACAAGAATATGATTTAGAAATCATACCCATGAAGTTATTCTGGGGATAAGCTTTGGTTAAATCTATTGTAGAAATAGACACACAAATCTCAAGTCAACAATACACTTTGGATAAAAAGATCAAGAAGATTGGTATTTAGACATTTGGCATTATTTGGTCATTCATACTTGCCCTGATCATACGCAATGAAATCAAAGAAGAGCCCTTAAGATAAAATCATAGAGTTACATGATTATGGGAGGCGCTCTATTCAAAATAAATCACGAAAGAATTTATTTAATATGTTTAAATAGAACAGAAGCTGATAAAGTGTTGTAGGAACTACATGATAAATTTGGAACAACACATGGAGCACCCCTAGATACTGTACACCTCATTTTGAGAGCTAGTTACTACTAGCCAACAATTTTTAAAGATACTTACAAACACATCAAACATTGTTATGCATGTCAAACAACATTAGATAAAGGAAGATTCAATTCTCAAACATTACAGCTGGTGATGGAGATGTATCCCTTTTCACAATGGGGACTAGAATTTATTGGAACCATCAATCCTCCATCTTCCACTAGTCATAGATTTATATTGACTACTACAAACTATTGTACTAGATGGATAGAAGCATGTCCCAACAAGCAATGCACTACAAATGTGGTCATCAAATTCTTGGAAGACAATCTCATCACCAAGTTTGGAATGCCATATGCATTAACTTATGTGATAATGGCCCTACTTTTGCTCCATCAAAATTTTCCAATTGGGCATTTGAATATGGCATAACACTAAAATTTTCATCTAATTACTATCCACAGGGAAACATATTAGTTGAATCATCAAATAAAAATTTGTTTGATATAATTAGAAAATTGATTGAAAAGAACCCTAGGGAATGGAATTCTTTGTTAAAATTTTCCCTTTGGGTAGACCGTACTAGGATGAAAGTTACATTAGGGAATTATCCTTATCATTTAGTCCATGGGGTAGATCTTATACTACCAATAAACTTAAAAATCCCTACTTATCATTTTGCACAAGAATATATTAGATTAAATGACCAAACAAAAGCCAGATTGTTGCAATTGATGCATTTAGATGAGAAACATACTCGAGCTATAGATCACTTTGCTAGACATCAATCTATGGTAAAAAGATGGTTTGATAAATAGGCTAGATTAAAGACTTTTAGAATATCTGATTTGGTCTTGTATTGGAACAAAGCTCATGAACGTAAAGGTGAACATGATAAGTTTGACAAATTATGGAAAGGCCCATACCAAATTTCTAAAATTTTGGGTGATAGTACTTATAGATTGAAGTTTTTGACTGGGGAAGATATCCCATTTCCTGTGAATGGGAAATTCCTAAAGCATTATTTCCATTCATAAGTAAATAGTTTTTGAGCATAGTTTTTTTTTTTGTAAATAGTTTTGCTTGTAAATATTTTCTATTTGTTTTTTTTTTTCTTGGGTGTTGCGTCATTGTACTTTATAGTAATTGGAAACCTTTGAAGGTCTACAGGTCAATAGAATGTCAACTCTAGAACTTTAATCTGTATTCTGACTAGAAATAGTTTTCCATTTATAAATTTTTTGAGAATTATTCAATTATTTATACTTTGATTAGCATGAATCATTCAGTTGATGTTGAGCTACAAATGAATACATTTAAATAATTCTACTAAAATTTGGGATAGTAGTTGTTTGCATTAATTGAAAAATCAAATACTACCTTTTCTACCATTGTAATTCCCAACCTAACAACGGGCTTCATTGCTTGCAAGTTGATAAATGAGCTATCATTGAAATATAAAAAGTGAAAATGAGCTATCATTTCTATATCTTAAAAAAAAAAGGAGAGAGAAATGTCAACTCATTAGGCCATCCAAATAACTCTATCGGGGCTATGGATGCCTGACCGATAGTAGAGCTATGTTTGGGGGAATTACAGAGATAACCTTGTTGGGGTTATAGATGCTTGACTGGTAGCAAGGCTCTATCCCTAGTTTGCTTAAAATGAATTTTCATATTATGTAGATTAATGCAAGAAGTTGCTATTTCTAAGTTTAATGTGGCAGAAATAATCAACTGCACACATGTGAGCTTAGTAATACTTAATCTTGCATGCTAACCTAAGTGAAATCTGAATGTGGAATAACAATCTTATGATTTATAATTGGAATACTAAAGAAATTTGAAGCATTCATGTTATATTTAGAATTGAATTTCTATTGTTTTGTTTAGTTTTGTTGGTTGCTAGTTGTTGTGTGATCTCACAACATGCCCCATTTTACCTCTTGGAAAAATGTGGACCCCTTTTTTTTGCTTGCTTCAACATTGTTTTTCTTCTCAATTGGTTGCTAATTTCTTTATCACTTTGACTTGGCCTTTTTGTTGTTATATTCTTTTGCTTGCTGGATTTGGTGTTTCGGTCTTCTCACAATATTTAATATGTTACTAGAAACTAGAGTCCTAGAGTATTTCATTGTATCAAGGGAATTTGTATCATCATATGATTCTAGTTTCACCAGGTTTTTTTACTAACTGAAAAAGTTGTCAATCTTGGTAATTTCCTTTTTATCGGATTCTAGTATTTTACTGTTTCCTTTTTCAAAATTCAAAAACCATAGAATCTATTTTGAAGTTTGTTGATTTATCTTTTAGACTTGTTTTTCAATTATTTTTCTCTTGTTTTAGTTCTCCTTTCTCTTTCCTTAGAGAGTATTTCCCAGATCCCAGTGATTTTTTTTCAAGGCAATACTAGAAAGCTTTAATCTTGGTGATCATCAATCAATCAAGTATCTTTAATGACATATAACTTACAAAGAATTAGTGTGATATCTATTTTCCATGTATAATCACCATGTCGTCTTCCTTTTCAAATAGCGAGCCAACACAAAAATCTAGGTGTTCATGATTTGAATCATAATATATAATGATTGCACCTTTATTCTAGAAATTAGTGTGAAATAACAAGTAATTAATGAAGGTGGTGAACTACCTATGTACTTGGCACCACCTCAAGCATGTAATTACTTATGCAACACTCCACTTCACGTAATATTGCAAATTTTCTAAGGGCATTGAATTAATGAAATGACATTGGCACGCAAGGAGAGGTAAATTTTTGGGAAACCAAGAAATAGCTACCAAGGGTTTTGAAGTTGCATTCTGAAAGATCACCATTATTAACTAGAACTAGGTATGTTTCGAATAACTGATACTTTGTTAAGTGCTTCTCAAGCTATAAAATCTTGATAATGGTATTTCCATTTAGAAATTGAAATGTTGATTATTCTCTAATTTGTTAAATTTAATTGAAAATGAACTAAACTTTTTAAAAAACATAAGTTTTGGTTAAATTTAGCACTAACACGCACAAAAGACACATATTCTAAAATTTTAGAGAACATTATATACAAAATGAGCACTTTTGATGCAAGGGTAGAAGATGAATTCCAGTACTGCAATTCACAAGTCGTACCCATTAACGTAGTGGTTACAAACACTCATATGGGATGGTATTTTAACATTGAAATCTATTCATTCCTATTGCAAGAGAATGCTTCTCAATGCACCAAGAATGTTGTGGAAAATGGGTTACTTCCCGCAGGAGGGTTTTTGCCAGCAATGGAGGCTCCTGAATTAGTTATGCAATGTATAAATCATTACAACCCAACCAACAAGATTGTTGAGAAGGAAGGGATAATTTACGCATAACTATCACAAAAAGGAATCATATATACTTTTGGTCTCCCCATTTACACACAAATGCTCAATGTTGACGTAAATGCTAAAGCCAGGACATATTAGAGCACTGAAGAGCGTAATAGAGAAATTATGAGCACTCAATTGTGCCAATAACTAATTACACAATAGACCAAGGTAATTTAGAGGTCTATGCTTAAAAAATAAATGCAAGATATTATAACTTTGCTGAGTAGAGTGGTTGATTTAAAAGATGCAAACAAATTCAAACCTTGGATATTTGTGATAATATCCTGCATGATAGAGGGTCCTGTGGAATTGCATTAAGGAAAATTGATAAGTGATGGTTTAGATTAATAGATTACTACATTTCCCAAAACTAGAAGCTTCTATATGTCATCATATGTTATTTACTCATGATAACAAGGGTTGAGATAGGCTGGTACTCTGGGCACAAAGGTTGGTAACAATTTCATAAATGCACATCTACCCCAAATCATCGTACATGGGTATAAACATGATTACAAGAAATTTAATGATTTGTTCTCCATGAAATCAGTAAGAATAATGGAAGGTGATAAAGCTTAAAGATTATCCCTAGAAGCAAAAAGTTCCATTTGACCAATGGGAGGCTGGTATATATAGTTCCCAACTTACTCCTACATTAGACTGGAGGGATTTGATGGACACCCATTCATGTTGCTCTAGTATCCTATACATAATTTTTTTTTATTGGAATTAGTGAGTTAGTTAAAACCATCTCAGGCTCTTTATATCCATGCTCATAAAAAGGCCTCTTTTAAATTTCTCATTACAATAGGAAATTATAAGTGCAATGCATTTAAAGTAACTGATTTGTCTGAAGAAGAACTGAGGAAATACCATTTTGAAGAGTTCCCACTCAAGAGAGTCTATTATGATATTGAAGGAAATATTTCTAAAAATATAGCTAGTTTTTGTATTCATGTGCCACATTTAGAGGACTATTGGCTTAACTGTGAAGACAAGCATGTGGTAAGAAGAAGAAAATATGAAAGAATGTCTCTATGATTTGCTTGGATACTCACGCTTTATGATATCCCAGATCAACTGGATGAAGATGATGGTCAGGTGTTGAACCAATTCTATTATGATGACAAGGTATATGATGAACCCATCCCAGACCCAGGTGCTAATGATGAAGATATGACATCAATTGACAAGTTCACTAGACTACTCTTAAGGTATACTCAACACTGGCTTGATGATTTTTAAAAAGGTTTGACAGAAAGGGGAATTGAGCCTATCTTCTTAGAAGATAAAAGGAGGAAGCAAAGAGATGAGAGAACATTTGAAAGTGGGGATCCTACCAAGAAGAAAAGAAAGACTAGTAAGGCAGCTCCAAGTATTAGAATTGAATAATGAACCCCTAAAATTACAAGACAAGAAGTTCCCATAAAACCATTGGATAAACAAAAAGATGTAGAGACAGATAAAGATAAATCAAAAGTGATACCTAAGCGTGCATCTTCATCTATAGCTAAACCGAGAACAAGAGTGGTTAGTGATGAAGGAACATGAGTAAAAAAAAATGTTGGTGCACAAACTAGGTCTGCATCTCAAAGAGATGCAACATTGTTTACCTCTCCCCCTTTTGTTAATAAGGCTAGTATGAAACAAGAACTAGGAGGGACTCCTATCATTTTAGAGGAAATCTCTGAAGAAGTTGAAACTAGAATTAAAGAACAAATGGATAAATGGGGTGCTATGTGGGAGAAGGTAAAAGAAAAAAACTATAAATACAAATCCATGGTACATCCAGTGACAGAAGAAATTCAAGATGAAGGTTCCAACCCCATAAATGTTGCAGAAGAAGAGTTTCTTTGAGGAACACTTGCCTCAGAGGTAGGAAACCCTAGCATAATTGAAATGGAAACAAGGCAAACTATAGAGTAGGATCCTATTGATGAAAGAATTTTTGAGGATAGTTTTGATTCCCAACCTTTTCTTGGGAATTTACCAAATATAATTAAACATTACAAGGTCTTTGAAGAACAAGAGAAAGGCCATGCTGAAATTGAAATTGAAATTGTAGAAGAGGATGCTACACAGTTTGCAAGAGATGGAATTTAAAATGAAGAGAATCCTTGTGTAGAAATAAATAAAGAAGATAATGTTAAGAGAGATGAAGTAGAAAATATAGATAGACATGAAAATATAAGTCTTCAAATAGACGAGGTAGTTTCAAACCCTACCAATCTTGAATCTATGCCATATATCATTAAAGAAATTCCTATTTTAGAAAAAGTGACAAGTCAAAGAGAAGAAGTTCCTGAAACAAGTAGAAAACAAGAACAAATAAATGTTACATAGGTACAACAAGATGATGATACACCTAATTGGTTAATCAAGGAATTAGCTTCTCTAATAGAAGTGGAAGTACTACCTCTAAATCTTAATAGTTTTATACAAGAAGTAGATACTCCTAAACCTAGGTGCAAAGCAAAGGTAAATCATGTCATACAGAGAAATGCAGATGGAAATAGAACTATTCAGATAGCTACTCCAACAATTGATAAGGACAGACATGAAATAACGCCTAAGGAGTATAAGATAACGAGCATTAACCTTGGACACTCATCTTGGAAGCAAGAGTTAGAAGAAATAAAGGTGAATTTAAATGCTACTATTTCTAGAGTATATAAATACAAACTAAAGATAAGAGAGTTGAAAGAACAGGTTGCTACCTTGGAAAATTTTATTAAGTCATTAACTTTATCTTGCCGAGAACAAGCTAAACTTCCCCAACATCTAGTGTTGATGTCACAAGAGCAAGTAGATGCTATTGCAACAGTTCACCATAAAATGAACATGTTTGAAGAATGGATTGACTACTAGGTTAAGCAAGGAGAAGAATTTATTACATATGCAATAGGGAAGTACAAGGAAGCATACCATAATTCAAAGAAATTGAAAGGATTTGAAGATGAATGTAGATTTCTCCATGAGCAAGTCACTGAAGAAAAGTGAAACATTCAAATTCTCATGCAGTTAGAAATCCAAGAGTAAATACAGAGTGATGTAATATCAGGACATGAACTTCCATTGCCAGAAAAATGGAAGAAACAATTGAAATGGGAAGGTGACATGTTAATGCCATGTATTGAATTATTTGAAGAGGTCACCGTTGAGTGAAAAAAAATGATTAGTGAAAATCAAGAGTTCATTGAAGTATTAAAACATCAAGGTTTTGATCCCCGAACATTAGGACAAGAAGAAAAATAAGCTAAAGCCTTCAAGAAATGGATATAAAGAATAAATAGAGATCATGTTCAGTTGTTGAAGAGAGAAGTCATTCATGAGATAATACAGTGCAAAAATATTATGGTCAAGTATGAAGTAGACAAAGAACAAAAGAGTGATATCATGCTCCAAATAACTGAAGAATATATTAGGCTCAAGCTCACTTGGAGAGCAATATGAAGGATTTCAAAAGAATGCATGCATAAAGTATTAAGTGCTTTCCAAGAGTATAAGTCAAAGAAAGGTTAAGTAAGAATCCTAGAGGATGAATCATTAGAAAAATGAAAGAACCAGATATCAGATACTGGAAGTGTGATGAATTTTATTTTGTTTCAATTTTGAGTTTGTAGGTTGATCCCGGTCCTGGTAGATGTTACTTATCCCAGTGTTTTGGAAGGAAGCTGATAGCCTTGAAAAATTTAAAGCGATCTTGTTGGAGTATGAAGAAAGTGTTGTTGCGCATGAAGTCAAAGCTTTGATTTATTCTAGAATGTTCTTGATGATAATTGGCAGATGCCACGTTCCACATTTTAATTTGTTATTTCTAATTCTTTGAATAGACTCTTAAGTTGAACTTTTGGGGCCTTATTACTATAAAAGGCCATCTATAGCCTCATTGTTATTTTAATTTAGGAATTTTTGGATGTTAAAGGAGCATAAACTATTTTAAGTTTTGTTCTTTTTTCCTATTTTCTTAACCATTCTGGCTTAAAAATTTGTATGCACGTAGAAATTAATTAATATCAGAGCTTATTATATAGCTACCTATCTGAGTATCTTTTGTACAGGTAGTTTTTTTAGTTCAACCAAAGAAGACTATATGTTGCACTGTTTAAGGGTGCATACATAACCTACTCTATGTCCAAAAAAGAAACCTTTCTCTTAAAAAACTTGCATCATTTTATAATTATTCGTGAAGAAATCTAGTGAAGTATAAAGCGGTTTACTATGTTTTAATTAATTATGTGGGGCATCCATGGAGAATAATTGAGATAAAATTTTATTTTTGTTAATATTTTTTATACTTTCTTTTAGAATAGATGTTTAAATATTTGAAAATGCTCCAAAAAATTTAAATGAATGGATTTTTTTTTGTTGAAAGTCCTTTGTTTTCCATATGATTGTTGAATGCTTAATGTTGAATCTACTTAAGTGATAGCAAGGAATTTGTGATATTCATGAAATGTTATTGTAAAAAAACCTTTTGATTTCATGATGTTATTCTATGAATGAAGTGAAAATTTTATGTGAAATGCTTGTAATTCTTAGCAAAATTGGAAATAACCGTAGTCCCTTTGAGATTAACAATAATATCACATCATTACCTGAGAGCAAACCTAGAGCAACCATGACCTGGTTATCAAAGACTTGGGGTTGAAAAAAAGCCAATCTTTGTCCTATAATGTAGAATTTCCCCTTAGGTTATATTTGTTCCATATTTTTCAAGAAGGATAGGCTCTTTGAGGTCTTGTTTATGAAGAATTTATTCACTCCATTTTCTACGAGTAAAACTGTCATCAATAGTCTTGATGCATGAAAATCGGGGCCCTGACTCCAAAAAGGGACCTATTTAGGTGCTTTCAAAATCAAGGTCCTAAAACCTTTGGGGGACAAAGACACCCTATGTGGCATGTGAGTCCCTACCCAAAAATTAGGGACACTTAGACTCAATCATTAAATTATCATTTACCCTTTGAAGTTTGTCGGGATTAACCAACAAAAGATATAATTCATTGGGCTTATGGATGAAAAATAGGACCAATTAAGATATAAATAGGGATAAATAAAGCAAGGTAGGCCAAAAAAAGTGTGAAAATTCAAGGGTATGAATTTTCCTACACTACATTTAGCCCCCACTTTAGTGAGAGGATGAACTTTCTTCAAACTCACACTAAAGTAGCCAACCATGCAATCAAGAGGGGTTCAAATGTACAAATTTTAGTAAGGTAGGATGAAAATAACCAAGATGGTGGCCAAGCCACAAGGATAAAGATCCTATGATATACCAACATAGGCACAAAGGACACATGCATGCAGATGATATATGAAGCCATAATTAGATCACAAACACACACCATCAAAGATAGAAAAAGAAACAAGAAAAAGAAAAATGCAATGGATCATGCTTCAAATGGTTGTCCAATGGTTTGTGGATTGGGTATAGGTTGTTTTTCCAAGAGAGGGTTACAAGTGGAATGCATTGTCCACTATGCAAACAAAGAGCACGATCACAAGGGCTAGTGAAGCTAGCTGTCCAGTAGGTGAACCCCAAGAGGTCCATATCAAAGTCATATCTCCATGACTACATGATAAGGACAAAAAGAAAATTGTGTGATCACAAGGGCTAGTGAAGCTAGTTGTTCACTAGGTGAGCCTTAGGGGACCATATCAAAGCCATACCTCCATGATTTTAATAAGGTATAAAAGGAAAAAAAATGCATGCAACAGTAAAGAGGGATTTTCAAAGGGATTTTGCTTCATTCATGCAAGGTCTCTTCTTAGGGAACATTATGCTTAATATCTCCAAGAGAGGATAAATACAAGGTCTCATCCTAGGGAACATTGTACCTAACATTTCCAAGAGAGGGAAAGGAAATATCACATTCTTAGAGGAAATAAAACCCAATGACACCATTGAGAAAGGATGCATCACAAGGAGGAAAATCACACAAAGAACATGAAAGAAAATACAAGTGAAATAATGCCAAAAAATAATGCCAATGTATGCCCCCACTTCAAAGAAATTGCTAACAACATGCTTTGAGAAATTACTTTAAAGTAGCCAAAACATGAAAAATAAAAGAGGAAAAGAGGGTTGCCCCCCAGAAGCACATAAGGGATCTATGGATTTGCGGTCAGTATCTGTCTTTGTTGCAATGATATTAGAGAATTCAGAACTATCAACATTCCCAAAATACACATAGAACTAGAAGAATGACACAAAGAGAGTAAAAATAAAATGAAAGAAATCTTTTGGGTCAACATGGAAGAGACATAGGGTGTCTCGATGCCTTACATCATCCCTAAATGGAAAGCACATTAAAAAAGTGAGAAGATAGAAAAGATAATGAAAAATATTTTGGGTCAACATGGAAGAGACATAGGGTGTCTTGATGCCTTGTATCATCCCCAAAAGGAAAACACAAGACATAAATTAAAAAGAAAGAAAAGATGATGAAAAATATTTTGGGTCAACATGGAAGAGACATAGGGTTTCTTGACACCTTGCATCATCCCCAAATAGAAAACACAAGACAAAAATGCAAATGAAAAGTAAATATCAACAAAAAGGAAAAAGCTTACGACAGATAGAAGAATGAAGGTACAAATGGAGGAATACACATAGAGAGAGGAAACATCAAACAAAACATCATGGGGGATCACATTACACACATGCAATCAACATAAAAAAAGAAAGAAAAAATGAAAGAAAAAGAAAAAGAAAAGATAAAAGACTAGTAAAGCACATGCGATTCAACCATCCAGTAGGTCATCTACATCCTTGTCTTGTTTAGTATATGTAGAATGTAGATCACTAGCCAGAGGGACAACATCAAGTGTTGTTCCATGAGAATCACCAGGTTCAACACATGGCGCATCACTCGGTTTAGGAGGATCATCACAGTTTTTGTTTAAACTCATGGAAGAGGGAAATAATAAAGTCAATTCATTATGCACTTGCTCATCAATTTTAGTGGTTTCTTCACCATCATCCAAGTTAACCACAACAAGAGGATGAATGATAATATCCATAGAAGGTGTTAGTCATTGTTGTGTTGGAGACATAAATTTTTCTTGTTCTTGTAAGAGAGGAGGGTCATCGTTTATTGCTTCTGTCATGTTAGGATTTTGATTGTCAATGTTGTTCTCTTCATTCATCTTTTGAGCAATAGCACAACATATATTCCTACACTCTCTAGCATTTTTGTTTCTTTTTTTTATGGTTT
Organism: Sequoia sempervirens; assembly: GCA_007258455.2. Lineage (NCBI taxonomy): Eukaryota > Viridiplantae > Streptophyta > Pinopsida > Cupressales > Cupressaceae > Sequoia > Sequoia sempervirens. The sequence continues at coordinate 341,706,290 of VDFB02353493.1, read as the reverse complement.
TCAAGTTGCATTTAGGTAGGAGTGGGTTTCTCAACCATAGGTTTCTTTTCTTCTTGTGAGGGAAGAATGGAAGAAACCATGGAAAGTTGTTCAACCACTTTCTCTTTGGCTTTATAAATTTTCTTAGGAGAAAGACTAGGACTTGTTTGGTTTTATCTAGGCATTTTGTAGGAAATAGGCAAGGGACTTTTGATAGATGGATGTTGGTTTGTTGGAAGGGCTTTAAGCTTACTGTTTTTTTCTTCAGGGAGTAGAAGTTCAAGCATAGACAAAGGAAAATTCTCAAGGGATACCTAGCTATGCATTTTTCTTTGAAATTTTGGTAGGATAGGAAAAGGAAGTCTTCATGGGGTCTTATAGATTCCATGTATCAATCCAAAAATAATCTAAGGAAAAATTTCCATTGGAAGACAGAGGGATAAAAACACTATGTTTTACTATGAATATTTCATTGTGACTAGAAAATTTAAGCACTTATGGAAAATGGATGGGACCACATTCATGGAGTGAAGCCATTTGTAGCCTAACTTCACATGAAATTTTTCCAAATTAGAGATGATAGAGAATGATACATTTAATTTCTTTGGTCCTACTTGTAAGGGGAGTGTGATCAATCCCATTGTAGCATGAGCCAAACCATCATGTTTTTTAATCCATGCTTTCAGTTTATCATATCTATCTTGAGTAAGTTCATGCACATATAAGAGTTCTTCTATTATCACATTCTCTCCACAAATGGGATCAATTAAAATCCTAGGAGTGGACCTATTATTGATTTTTATGGCTATGTAAAGAGGATCATTAGGTACATGTTTGATAGTTTCTTCTAAAGAGAAAGTAATGTCAATGGGCATTGTGGTTTGTTGTTTATGAGGCTTGATGTCAACCATGCCTATCATTGTATTAACAGGACCTTGGCCATTAGCATCCTTAGGATTTTTTTAATCATCATCTAGAGGATTTTGTTCATTTTTTCTCATGTTCTCATCATCTGTGTCAACGCTAATCACATTAGGCTTAGCTCACTAGCCTTAACAAATGAAATATTGTGATTAGGCATGGGATTGGTAAAGATTTGTAAGTTTTGGTTTGGAGGAGATATAGACTTATTAACCTTTTCATTCACACCCTCAATTTGGATATGATTAGAATCAATGAAGTCTTGCACAAGATGTTTAAGACACTTGCAATGTTTTGTATCATGTCCTTTTTGTTGGTGATCAGGACAATAGGCATTGTGTCTAATGCTCAAAGGTAATCACTTGGTAGGGTCAAGAGGTTGAATGGGAGGCAAGGTAAGCATGTTTTTGTTTAATAGTTGAGTCATGATATTATGAAGTATGTAGAGTAAGGGAGTAAATTGTCTTTGCGGATCCCCAAATATATAAGGATTACTCTTCTTTATAGCAACTACTTGGGTATCAACTTGTTGGGTAGGTTGGGAGGTGGAATTTAGTTGAAGGAAACTTTTATTCTATCTTTTGAACGGTTGGTAAGTGTTTTGGTTTGAAGCTTCAGACTATCTAGGATGGGTAGAGGTGGTTTTCAGTTCACTACTACCTACAGAATTATGATAATCTTGAAGGGTGGTGCATGAATGCATGAAGGAAGGGAATTTCATCATGGTAAGCTTGTCTCTTATCTTCGTAAATTTTCTATGAACATCTTTTGATCATGAGAATTAGGAATCTTCACATTGATTTGGGAATAAAGTAAATGGTAACGTGAAATAAAGTCAGTAAATTTTTCACCCTCATTTTGCTTACATCTCATCAAATCATCTAATGTCATTTCAAGGACCATATAAACTTGGAAATGGTTAATAAAGGCCTTAAAAATTTCATTAAATGAACAAATTGAGTTATTCAGTAATGCAGAAAACTAGTCCAAGTCAATGTCTTTCAAGGATTAGGGAAAAAATTTAGCCAAAAGTTTGTCCTCAATGATAAAGTCACTACATAAAGCGGTAAAGGAAGTAACATGATTTGGAAGATTTCTCTTTCCTCCATATTTCTCAAATCTAGGGATCTCTATACCTTATGGCACCAGAGTTCTCAATATCTCCAAAGATAGTGGGCTAATTTTTGGTATGTACAAGATCATGGTGGGCGAAAAAGTGGCGATATAATGGGTATGTGTAGGGTATATGGCTGATGATTTTTTTTACCCAAAATTGATGAAACGAAAAGGGTTTTTAAAGGAGATTCTCAAATTTCCACCAATATAAATTATGATTTACTTTGAATTTAATAAATAATTATTATTTATTTTCTATTTGAATTACGACTAAGGTACTAATTGATAGGCTGATTGAAAAACATCTATAGCTTTCAAACGGTATCACTTTTTTAAAATCTGAAACATGTGTCCCATTCTATGCTTTGCATACTAGATGATTAGAAAAAAAATTGAATTTCATGAAGTTTTGACCAAGTTAAGGTGGTCAGACATACAAGTTTTTATATTTTTTTAAAAGTTGTAATAAAAAATTCATAATTAATTATTTACTTGCAAAAAAATTACAAAATATATGCATCACATCGGGACATGAATCCTCTACTTATATCTAAAATCTTATAAAAAATATTATCATTTTATTGTGGTTAGGGTGGTTAGACAGACACCTACTTCTTATTTTTCCCCTGAAATTTAAGTACTACTGCATTGAAATTTCAAATTTTCACCAAATAGATTTAAAAAAAAAAAAATCTAGTAGTTCATAAACTAAATTCAATTTGCTATAGATTCTATTCTTATATATTTTTGAAATAATATAAATAACTTATTCAAATTTTTACATCAAGTTGCCTAACTCTGATTTTTCTAAATTTTTTGTCACTTAAGGGCCGTTTTTTTCCATGATGATCCTGCACATACCCTTTTGACATATTATAAAGGTAGACCATTTTTACTTTGATTTATGGTGGAAACTTTACATTGAATGGATGAAAGGATTTCTAAAAGGCAGTTAATGATAAGATCATTTTTTGTTGTTTGAGATGGAGGTGAATATGGTGGTGGTGTGTATGTGTTGGAAGGACCATTGAATGGATTGCTTATAGGAGGAGATATAAGATTAGATGCCACATAAGTATAAGGAACACTAGTGGAAATATTTGTGGTTGAAAAGATATTGCTAGTTGGTTGCATCATTGTGGTCACTTGAGGATTGGTATAGCTGGGAATGGAGGTTATGGTTGAAGGGAGAGGAGTTTGATTTCCTCCTTGGCTTCACACATTGTTTGAAGCTTGAGCACCATTAGTGGTGGAAGGAAGACTTTTTCTAAATATTTAAGCTATGTTATGTACAACTTACATTCCTTCATCACTTTCCATCATGTGGTGAATACTATCTATGGCAATTATAAAAGTGTTGGAAATGCTTCTAGTACACACGCTATCTTGTAAATGAGCTAGATCTTCATGCATTTTCATTATGTTTTCTTGACAGATATGATCAAACATTGTTTGAACACTTGGCATAGAAAAAGAGGTATCAAAGGTATGGTCCATACCTAGTGAACTAATACCAACACCAAAAGTAAGAGAGCTTGATAATCCAAGATCCATAATGAGTGTTTTATCGTGGGATGCCATGAGTCTCACACTTCATCTAACCACAATATTAGTAGGACACCAAGTACTACAAATCATACAAGGGATAAACCAAAGAAAGTGCAGCCTAGTGATCCCACAATACTAGTTCACAGTTTTTGGCCAAACTGGACACTGAACTAATTTTTTCTAACTAAATCTTCACTTTTGGGCACCTATAGTGGCTAAACCGTCAGGAATTTGAAGATGATGAAAAATAGTGATTTGTGAAATTTTATCTATAGATTCTAAATATTTTTTTTCAATTTTTTTGGAATTAGATTGTGCTTCTTTTTCCATCTCCTTCAAAAACTAGTTTTTTCAGTAAACACCATTTTTAAGGAGTGATGCTCACCGTATACAACTTAACTTTTTTTCCACGAAGGATAAACTATTTTTTTTTTTTGAATTTAGATTTGTAACTATGATATCTAGTGATTTCATTTGGTTTCATAGTGTTTTATTGAATATTTTTTCCTTAATCAAATTTCAAAGTTAAACTAATTACAATTCAGACATAGGAAGATTGTATACAACATAACTATTTTTTTATGTATTGAAATTAAATTTTTCTTTTGTTGGAACAAGGAATTCAATATCTAGTGAACTAATATTTTTCATTTTTCTTTTTGATAATCTGCTATTTTTTTCACATGTGCAAAATAGAGAGCTTGTTTTTTGGTGAAAAACCTACATTCACAAGAAATTTAAAAAAAAAATTTAATTAAATTTATTTAAAATTATACTTTTTGGGAAGCTTATAATAAGGAATACATACCTACAAAAAACAAATTTTAAACGAATTTATTTGATCCCCCAAAAGGTAAATCAAAAGTGGTTTTTAATCATCATTTTGATAGGTGTAAAGGAGACTCCATTATAGGTATGGTTTAAAACAAGACGGGTTCTATCCAAGGGGGTTTGATCTAAGGTGGTTCGTTCAAACCCTCTTCAATTGGAATCCTTTTAATGGAACTTTTCAAGGCTTAAATCATTATATTTTCTAAAAATATTTGATTTCAACAAAAATCAGGATCTCCTAGAAATTGTAAACCAGTATTGTGGGATCACCCTGCAATGAACACAATATCTTATGCTTGCAATTGCACTTGAAATGAAAGAAATTGAGATAACAACAATTTTGCAAACTATAATAGAAAATTGAAAGTAGAAAATAGAAGCATAGAAATGTAATTTCAGATCCTAAAAATTGGAAATTCAAAGTCAACAGGGACTAAGACACTAGTAAGGGTGTCTTTGTCCTATTGGTGAAATTCTGAGGTTCCAAGGACTAAAAAAAATAGTGTGAAGTAATTTTGCAATAATATTGTTTTTTATTTTTAGATTTTATATGTTTTTGGCTTTGGGATGAATCCCTGCTTAAAGAAAAAGTTGTTCTAAAAGATGTGCAATGCGCCACATGGTGGTTGTATGGCATTTGTTAGTCATCTTCCTTTTGGGAGAAAGTCGGGGCATGTATCAGCTCAGTTGGGATTTCCTCTCAGGATATTTTCATAAATCTATGATTTCTCGCCCGCTCAACACATCATCTCTTCACTTTGGGTAGGTTGCGCTTTAAAGGTGCAATCTGTTTATGGAGTTTGTTGAAACATGTTGGGTCTTTCTTATTTTTAGGTTGAAAACTTCAAATTAGTGTTGTAAATCTATGTGATTGGTCAACCAAATTTTTCCAGGCTATTTTCTAGGATCTGATTATTTTCAAATAGCAATATTTGCTAAAATATCTAAGGGACATTAGTGCGACAGTTCGAAATTAATGACCAAAGATTGTCATGACCTAACCAAAGATCTATGATCAAATCATGAGCTATTAGATGTTGGCATCTGACAGTATTTACTACTGGGATGTTGGCAGCGGTTCTCCCTTTTCAGCTATAAACAAGAGGCAACAATAGAAGAAAAGAGTTCCTAGGAAGTTCCTTTTTTGGTAAAGGAAGTTCTTTTAGTTTTCCTTAGTTATAGAATTATTTTCAAAATTTTAAATTTGGTCGAACATTTCTTTTCTTTGGCATGTTATATTGTTTTAACTCAAACTATTATCAGATTGGCATCCAACCTTTATTTTTTAAGTTCATTTGATATTTAAGTATGATCTATTTGGAAGAAATATTTGAAACTATACATGTTATTTCCTTTATCAATTTATTTCTTTATGCTTTTGTTCAAAATAAACCACTCTGTTAAGCTAAATTCAAATAGTTTGAGTAGTTGATTTCCATGTTGTAGGCTTCTATCATATGATTATAGCTTGCAGAAATAGGATTATGTCTATTGAACTTCATTTTATTTAAGGGTTTTTTTTTTCCTATTATGATGTAAAAAGAGGAAGGGTTTATGCAATTTCTAAATGTTTTCTTTGTTACACTTTGGAACTTTTATGCTTGATCAGACCTTAATGAACACTTCCTATAGGGAGACTTGAAAGACTGCACTATGCTTGTATTTAGCCTTTGTTGCTCGTTCTCTTCCCAAAAATGAAGGGTTGTGGCATTCTGTGTCTACTATATCATTGATAGAAAAGGAATTGGGTTTGAAATGTTGCAAAACCTTTGGAACATCGCCATTTTCATGTTTTATAGTTACATTTCCTTCTACCTTTTTCTCCAAACTCAGAGAAGACGTGGCTTTCTATAAAAATCATGGAGGTATTCAGTGAGGTACAAATTGCTCCCCCACTTATTAAATTTCCCATAAGGTTGTTGGAGAGGTGCAAGCTTTGATTATCAACAGTTCTTTTTATGGCATGCCCGGTGGGACCCAAAGTTTTCTGAATGCCTGATTGGAAGTTCAAAATATTTCTTAAATTAGGGAAAGGAAAGAACTTGGAAATTTCATGCCTAGAATCCAAACAAGAGTGTCCTCAAGAGGCCATTTCTATTACTCCTAGTTACCCACCTCAGTGTTTAGGAGAAGAAGGCTTACATGTTTTGTATCACCTATAAGGAGTAATAGAGTAAGAAGTGAAAGCCTAAGGTCTAGATCCTTATCTACTCCACATGGAGGCCAAACTTTCCAAATCAAAATACTAGTATAACCAATTCATAGGAATTTTTTCTCCATGGCTCAAGTAGCTACCCCTGCTCCTAGAAATTTTGTAACCTGGGATAGTGGTAGTCCACTAAAACTACCCACACCCCTAGATGTATGGCCTGCCATACCCACTAATGCCCTCAAGGCTATTCCACAATTTTTTGGAGAATACTTCAAAAACCCCTTTGAACACCTCCAAGATATAGTACAGGTATGTAGGGTACATAACATAATAGAGGAAAATATCACTCTTAGGCTATTGGCTGCTTCGTTCAAAGGAAAAGCTTAAGATTGGTATTAGTCTTTAGCTTTCGGTTTATCCGCTCCTGGGATCAACCCAGAGAATGGTTGTTTGAATGCTTCTTAGAGAAGGGAGATCACTCCTCATTGCTACATCAATTATTCATTGTCAAAAGAGCTTCGCAGGAGGCCATAAGAAACTTCAACACCAAGTTTCATAAAACCTGGCAAAGAATCCTTGTAACTGCCCAACCCCCAGATGCAATCAAATTTATGTTCTACCTGAAGGCTTTCAATTCATACATCACATTTATTATAACCTCTATAGGAGGGGATATCTTACCCAATGCATACAATTTGGCTGTACATGCAAAGAGAAATTTGATCAATGCTAGAAAGCTTCGACCACAACCTTTGATTCCTGTATTCATAGAAATCTTTGGTGGTCCTTGGGAAGAAGCTACTCTAAGCACTTTTGCTACAAAAGTGGTGACATCGGCCACACCACAATCCATGTATGTGTACCCTACCATACAATCGAGCACATCAAGCTCTTTCGGTCTAGTAGCGGACATTGATGATATGAAGATTCTCATGCGGTCTTTTGCTAAAAAGTTAGTTCTCATCAAATGGTAGTAGGCAGCATCTCTAAAGCAAGCCACTCATACCTATCATGGCGGAAGGCCATCCTATCAATAGAACATGTACCAAGGACCCTCAAGAGGAGGAGGTCAATAAATGACATTCACAAACCAGATAGTTCCAGTCATTATGCCACTATAGACAGTTAAGGATAGCCAGAGTAAAGAGTTAATCCCAGGCTAGAACAACGTGGTAGAAGATAGAACATATGGTGCATCCCATGCAGTGATAGTCACATTCCCTAAATTTTTTGGGGGGAAAATATGCAACAAAAGAGAGTGGAACAAAGAAACAAGGGCATGCTCCCAAATGCAGAAGAATATGAGTTCCCTAAAATGGAAAATTCCTACTTTAGAGCACAAATGAAAGGAATGTCTTTAGAACAAGAACTGGATATTGTGCCAGACCAAGTGCAATTTTCATGGATGGAGGAAGAAGATGTGGTAGTCATGAATGAAGCTCTGGTGATTAGTTCTCCACAAGTACAATTAGACTACAACATCCCAAAGAAGGTTCATGGGAGAATACATACAAAAAGCTCTATCATGACCTTAGTTACGTCAACCGTAATCACAAGAAAATTAGGCTCCACAAGCAACTAACTGAACTACTCAATAGTGGCGAACTCTACCATTGCCCACAAAGGAGTTGGATAAGATTTCAAGCTCATTCATGATAAATTGTTTTCCCTTGAAGACAAGAGAGATACCACCACTTAAGCCTAAGGTCTAGCCAATCAAAATGTTGAATGTGGTGGAACAATTGAGGAAGGTGCCTACAATTGTATCTCTATGGGATTTTGTATCCATTTCTAAACAAAAGATGTTTTTTTGGGAAGCATTAAAGAAGGAAGAACAAATATCATAGACAGATGCAACTCCATTGTGTGATCAGGATAAAGATAAAGAACCCACGTTGGGCCCTCAAGCTTCAAAAGCTACAACTTATGTGAATGATGCAAACAATGCAAAAGAGAAAGATGTAAGAAAGCTAAAGCCCATGCCTTTCTTTTTAACACTTATTACATGGGAGATAAACTTTTGCATAACATGATTGATTCAGGAGATAGTAAAATGGTCTTGCGAAAGCAAGTGGTCGATGCCCTGAAGCTTAAGTATGAGCCACTTGAGAGGGGAATCATGCAATTAGATGGGAAGAGGGTTCTAGCCATTAGTCTCATTAAAGATCTATCTTTAACGCTCTTCTCATGTCCAAGCCAAATGGTCACACAAGAAATAGTGGTGATAGGCATTCCCCTGGTCTTTATAATGTGTCTTTCAAGATATTCCACTGCAAAGCTTGGCGGATATTTGGTGCTTGATTGGTTCCACTTTATATTGAGGACCAAGCATGGGGTGAAGATGAAAATCCTATCTAAATATTTGAATATAGAACACATAGTGGACAATGCAGTCCTATGCTTTGAAGAAGCACATACCTCCTTCTCGTAAAGGGAGATATATTGTGTAGAGATGCTCAAAGACAAAGAAAACACGAGTGATTGGACTCCTGAAGAGGAGGTCCTCCTTAACCAATTCATCAACCCTAACCTATTCAAAAAAATTTATGTGACGGGACTAGGGACCTATGTCATCTTTGATGACAATCAAGTCTTTTTGAAATTGATAAAGGACCACGAGGAATATGATGATCTGGGTGACAACTATTTGTGGACTTTATATTTTGATGGCACCAAATGCAAAACTAGATCTAGAGTGGATTTCCAACTAGTGTCCTCAAGAGGAACATAAACACTCAAGGCTTTTCATTTCTAGTTCTCATGCTTGAAAATTGATGTGGAATAAAAAGCCTTGGTTCATGGTATAATTCTTGCAAAGTGAATGGGAATAAAGAGAATGCAAGCATTCAAAGATTTAGAGCTAGTTGTCAGTCAGGTCCATGGGCAACTAGTTGCAAAGAATATAAGAATGATGTCATACAGACATCAAATATGGGATTTGATTGAGAGTTTTGAAGATTTTAATATACAAGTCATTCCCCAATCTCAAAATAGTATCATCAATTGGATGCCTTAAATCGGTTCACAATTTGAACTAGTTTTTGATTCAACAACAAAGTAGAATGCAGTATAGATCATCATCTAACCAACAATTCCCAACAATGATCAAAACTAGCAAGTATTTTGGAATGATATTTAGATCACCACCTTTTTACAAAAATCAGGAAGAGTTTCTAATTATTTATAGCCATGAGTAGATTCTCCTGAAGGGTAGGTTATCTAGTTAAAAGGAAATAAGTTTCCTCGAGGTTTAATATCCTTTGAAAATGTTTTTTATTGTGAGGATGCAAGAAATGGAAAATAGAGGTTCACTTCAAACATGAAGGATTATTAAGAGCTTGATGTCAAAACTGGCAGAAAGTTAAAATTCAGAAGGGATGTTTCATGGAAGGATAAGGAAAGGCTAAGGGATCTATGTTCTAGATATGATAGGTTTGTAGCTTGGAGCTACGATGATCTTAGAGGGTATGATCTAGGCATAATTCATCATACTATTGAATTGGTTGAAGTGTTGATGGTACAAGATCTCACCAAGTTTATTGAATCGAGGATCATATATCCGATTAAGAATTCCACTTGGGTGTCAAATCTAGTACCAGTTTAGAAAAATAATGGCAATATTAGGCTCTGTGTAGATTTTAGATATTTTAATAAATCCTCGCTAAAAGACCACTACCCTTTTCCATCAATGGAGAATATCTTGCAAACAGAGACTAGATAGGAGATGTTTTCATTGCTCGATGGTTTCTTGGGTTTTAACTAGGTATATGTAAAGGAAGGTGACCAACATAAAACAACATTTACCATTAAGTGGAGAACATTTGCATATTCAAAAATGTCATTCAGACTTTCAAATGTTGGTGTGACATTTCAATGAGCAATGGATATTGATTTCAAAGGATTAATTAATTAGATTATTTTAATATATTTGGATGACCTAATGGCATTTTCAAAGTCAAAGGATGATCAATTTGATCATCTAGAAAAGTTTTTCTAGAAAAATCAATAGTTTGAGATTTCCTTGAATCCCAAAAAATATGTTTTCAGAGTGCCCCAAGGCAAGCTACTCCATTTTGCAGTATCAAAGGAGGGAATAGAAATAGATCTTGAAAGGGTGAGATATATAATGGAGTTCTTACTCCTTAGTAAATTAGAAAGGGATGCAGTCTTTCTTATGGAAGATGAACATTTTCAGTAGGTTTAGTTCATATTTCGCAGGCATTGTGAGGCCCATCATGTTGATGCTCAAAAATAACCTAATTTCCATATGGACCCTTGAAGGCAAAGCAACTTTTGAGTAGATAAAGGTAGCTATCTTTTCTGCTCTGGTGTTGGCTAACCCAAAATTTTCCAAATATTTTCTACTCTATGTATACAATGGCCAAGGAAGCATAACTTCAGTACTCACTCAACAAGATGAAGGGAATAACAAAGAGAATCCTATCTCATTTCACTCGAGAATTGTTAAAGGATATGAAGCCAGGTATAATTTTGTTGAAAAGAAGGCTTTTTCCATCATTAAAATCCTAAAAAGATTTCAACACTTGGTGTCAGCCAATAGAATCACCATTCTCGTTGCTCATCCTAGTGTGCAAGAGTATATCACTGAAGGTGAGATAACTAAAAAAAGGGCTGACTGGATCACCAAGATCCTAGACTATGATGTCGACATTAGGCTAAACAAGCTAGTTCAAGGAATAGGTTTGTATGAATATCTTGTGTAGGAATCAAGTTTTGTAGCTGAGAAGGAGACCGATCAGGTCTACACAAACCAATTCGAGTCCGACGAGTCCTGGGTGATGAATCAAATATAGTATATGCAAAAGGAGTAGTACTCAACCAACCTTCCATCTCACAAAGGCGATACTACCGACTACAAGGCCCTATGTATGTATTAATAAGGTATCTTATTTAAAAAGAATTATGATGGTGTTCTACTCCGATGCTTGAATAAGCCATAGGCAGGAAGAGTTCTTAATGAATTTCATAGCAGTCCTAAGGGTGGACATTTCTCTACCAAGACTACCACCTTAAAGATAATGAGAGTAGGGTATTATTGGCCCTCCGTATTTTCTAAAGCGCACCATCTAGTGCAAAAGTGTATGCAGTGCCAATATTTTATCAATAAGCAAAAGAGGTTCACCTTGAATTTGAGCTCAGTTGTAACTAAGGAGCCCTTTTCTCAATGGGGTTTTGATTTCATGGGTATGATAAATCCTATTTCCAGTGCAAGCCATAAGTGGATCTTTATGGCAACCGACTACTTCACAATGTGGATCGAGGCTATCTCCCTAAAAATGCTACAAAAGGTGGGACCATCAACTTCCTTAAAGAGCTAGTAACAAGATTTGGTTTGCCAAAAAACATCATATCTGACAATGCACAACCTTTTGTATGTTTAGGGATGTCAAATTTCCCTATCAAATATGGGGTTTAGCTTAAAACTTCTTTAAATTACTACCCACAAGGAAATGGGTTAGAGGAGTTGACCAACAAAACCCTAATAAGGTTAATCTAGCACATCGAGTCAGAGTGACAAAGGGATTGGAACAAGCACCTGCAAGCTACTCTGTGGGTAGACTAAATTAGACCCAAGCAGATCCTAGAGGCCTCTCCTTATTTATTGGTATATGGAAAGGAGGTAGTTTTACCTGTATGATCAATTTTTATGCATGTTAAATATGTAAAAAAAATGAATCAAACACACCAATAAGACATTATATTAAAAATAGAATATTAAAATAATAGAGATGCAAACTCAGTATCTTGTTATCAATGTCATCCTATCGTCCTCTATCTCCAGTGTTTTGTCAGTTCTAGCTGGCTCTCAGATCTCTGGCTAGGCTCAAAAAATGGTCTCCTAGAGAACGAGATTGAATATGAATGCATGCAATGCTATGCTAAGACATGATTATTCTAATGCTTCACATGATTGCTAAAATGAAATATTATGATAGTGCTGTGAATAATAAAAGCTATAATGATAATGCTAGAATGCTAGAATGCTAGAATGCAATTAATCTCTAATTCATATGTTGTGTGTTGTAACCATTGCTTGGATTGGCAGTGCTATTTATAGAGTTTTTCAAAAGCTTTTGATTGGCTAATATGATTAATGATTGTGAAAATTCTTAGCAGATCAAACGGTTGAAGATGGATAAGACTGAAGAAAAACAAAAGAAAACATAAGGCAAGATTTGTTTTCTTTTATGTAAAAGAGGTAAGATAAGATGATAAAGATGAATTGTAAAAAAATCATCTTTTTGTGAGATTATGGAAAGATTCTAAAGAAGATAAATAATGAATTATTAAATTCAATTATTTATTTATAGGTGACACAGAGCTTTTCTTAAAATAGAATATTTACCCCAGATTTGAAGAATAATAGAAGATTTCATAATTTAAATAAAATATTTAATTATGATTTTGAAAAGATATGGAAGATATTTAATTAAATAAAGATATTTAATTAAACTTGTAAAATGAAATTAATTAAATAAAATATTTAATTAATTAGAAGAAAGATTTGAAAAGAAATATTTAAATTTAATTAAATAAAAAAGACTTAATTAAATTCAAAAGTGATAATTAATTAAAATAAATAAAGTGTATTTATTTAATTAATCAAGTGGACATATGAATGTGAAATAATTAAATAAAATTGATTTATTTAATTATGACAAAAGAATAAATTGAATGAACAATATAATTAAATTGATTAAATTTAATTATATTTAGAAGACTTTAGATAAATTAATTAAATAATAAATATTTAATTAAATGCCATGATTAATCAAACATGACCAATTTTACTCATATATATTTTTCCTGACATGACCAATTTTATGCATATACATTTTTCCCCTCTTTGAAGTGATGTGTGAAATGCATTGCTTCAAAGAAAATATTCCTACTTTCAAAATTTGTTGTTTTTGACTTTGCCTCTTTTTGAAAAATATGCCCCTGATCTGACTCTGATATGTTTCCGATTGGAAGATGTTGCTGGTGTTAATGATGCCCCCTCATGAGGTAATTCACTGATGAGGATATTAGTTTTGGATAATGTTTGAAAAAGTTGATTTATTGATGAAATTTTTATTTTGATGTAAAGTCAGTGATTTAGCTCTCAAAAAATGATGTATATGGATGCCCTAGTTTGAAAATAAGGTCAAAGTGAGATAAAAGATAAAAAGAAAATAACTTGCCACAAAAACCCACTTTTTTTTTTACCTTTAAAAGGTTAAAAGGGAGAAAAGGACAAGCCATTTGCACTTTTTGACCTTTAGAAACCTTTTGCTCTAATAGTGACCTAGCGAGATGGAGATTCTGTACCACAGACATAGATTCGAGCAGGCCCACCGATACCAGAGACCAGCTGTATATGGACCACCGGTGAGTAGATCCAACCCCTTGTGCGTTAAAATTTTTCCATTTTAGTGCTTTTAGGAGTGTTTTAGCACTTTCGATGTTTGTTTGAGCACATATAGGATGCACTTTTTTTTTTGTATTTTCACTAAAAAACTAGTTTAGCGCATCTGATAGATAGAGTAGCACTTACAGGATGCCATAGGAAAAAGTAGTACTTTAGCGCATCTAGGAAATAGTTTAGCACTTTTAGGGTTGTTGCACATCCAATGAATAGAGTGGCACTTTTGATTAGAGTTTTAGCACTCTTAGGGAAATAGTACATAGAGGAAATGATTGAGCACTTCTAGGGAAAAGAATGAAGCATCCAAGTTTTAGCGCATCTAGGAAACAAAATAGTGCAAATGAGTTTTAGCGCATAGAGGCTGCAGATTAGAGCATCTAGGAAAAAGAGATAGAATGTGTGATTTGATGAAAGTGATGAAAGAATGATGATGTATATTGCTTCCTTGGTCAATAGATAGAGAAATTGTCTTATCATCATGTTAATATGGATAGAAAAGCTGATAAATAATTGATAACTTTGTTTCCAAAATAGAAACCAAAGAGTAGATAGCTGATAACTTTGTCTCCCCTATACGAAAAACAAAGAGTAGATGATTGATAGGACTTATGATAAATTTGCTTTCGGTGATAGAAAACAAATAGTAGATGATTGATTGAAAACATATTTGCATTTGTGACTAAAATACAAATAGAATGATGTTTTGATTGTTGATAAATTTGCATTCTTGAAAAAGAAAACAAATAGTAATTGATGATATAGCAAATTGATGTGATATTCAGATAGATAGATTGTGCATTGATTGTATGATATGAATCGCCTAGATAGAACACTTGATATGGGTCAACTAATATGAGTTTGATTGGTATGGGTCACTGATATGGGTCTGATTGGTAGATAAACATGAGTCAAAGTGATTTGCTTGATTGATATTGAATCATTGATATGATGCTGATTGATTGTCTTTGTAATAACTAAAAATAGGAGGTTTTCAAAAACCTCCAGATTAGGGTGCGTCACTTTGCGGGGTGGGATTGGATACTAGAGATGACACCAGATGATATAGAGCTGATAGGGGTATGTGGATTGAGATCTTTGTTGTCCATGCCTATGATTTGGGTCAACAGAGGATTATTGACCGCGCTAGCAGAGAGGTGGCATTTAGAGCATAACACCTTTCATTTGCCGATGGGGGAGTTGACTGTGACTCCTGAGGATGTGTACAGGATATTGGGTATTCTAGTGGTAGGAACCTTTGTGTTCTATGATCACAAGGAGATAGGTGGTACAGATGCACTGAGGATAGTATATGGCAATGCATAGATAGCAGGGTATTGGGTGCCATGGGCTAAATGCAGGGGGTATCTGGCCTTACCTGTAGTTTTCAGTGCATTCATTGGAGGTCTCCTTTGTCTAGATTACTGGTCAAAGGGACTATCAATGGGATGGGGGAGGATCCTTGAGTAGATGTTGATACATCCATTGATATATGCCTAGGGGAGCTATATGTTGGCTCCCTATATCATGATTTACATCAGGTGGTGTACAGAGGTTCATCCAGTTTGTCATACAGTGTTACACTGCTCCAGATCTAGGCATGGGAGCATATTGTTGTGACGAGACCAACGTGTACCAGAGTGAGGCCACTGGGCAGACCATATGTGTATGCATATTCTATGTTCCTTGTCTAGCCTAAGCTAGGCAAGTTGGATTACTGGAGACAGTTCCTTGATGATATGGATATAGTGATATGGCGGCCATACATAAATTGCAAGTCATGGGATATTGATCATCTAGAGGTGCCATTTGTAGGTATTCCTTGATTTTTGATAGGGAGGACCCCATTCATCATAGACAGATTCTTGGCATTGCGGGTGCAGCGATAGTTCAAATTTACATAGAGGATGCCTCAAGGTGTTGCTCATTATGCACGGAGCAAGGATGAGGTGGGATGGGGGCCTGGTATTTCATAACATATAGCATACAAAAATCATACTTCTTTAGCACCCGAGGCATGGGATGATAGGCAGGATATTGTTGATGCTGGTATGTCTAATGAGTACTCTATTTATTATCATACACATCCATTTCCATGGTTTACATGTCCTAATGAGTCGACGCCCATTTTGGTGGTACCGCAGCCAAGGGTAGGAAGACAGGAGGATGTGGTAGGTGGTGAGTAGGTAACAGTTGGGGGAGAGGATGAGGAGAGTGGAGAGGAGAGCTTAGATGGGAGTGATGGAGATGACAGTAGAGATGAGGGAAGAGGTGGGGAGCGGAGGCTAGTGAGATCGAGGCCAGACTTATTAGGTAGTGTTTAGATCATGTGGAGGTCGAGGACTAGGTGGTGTATGTTTAAACTTCAAGGGTTGCTTGTACTGTCTTCTAGGAAACTCTCCACTATATCCTGCTTGGAACTTGCTACCAAAGGTTCCTTTATGGGCTTAAAAGACTACTCTTACCCTATTTCAACTCTTCTCAAAGAGTTTTCATCCTTGTACTTTACCCTTGAAGATTCAACACCTCTTGTAAATTGAGTGCTCTTCTTAGGACTTAGAAGAATCTAAGTGCCCTGTTCTCAAACTGACTTGAACTCCTTGCAGGGGAACTAGAGATGCTGGCTTCTTGCAATTCAGCTCCAAATAGGTACATCTTGCCTTAGGTTCAGACTTCAAATCACCCGTTTTGTTAACTTACCTTGGACAGTCCAAACACTCTTCTAGCCTTTACCAGTCAGTATTTAGCTTTTTACTCTCCAATTTACCACATAACCTATCAAACAAAGGTCATTTCCTGATACGCTTTTTCTAGCTTTAAATCTTGCAAAAAAATTTAGGTCACCAAATGCTCCGTACAACTGTCTCCTGAGATCTTGGAGAGGAGGGCTAATTGCCCTATTTCCTAGGGCTTTTCTGTTTGCTTGATGATTTCTCCCTCTAAAGAATTGCTCAATCCTTCATCACTCTGATTTCCTTGTATTTGGACCTAATCTACCTGGAAATGTACCTTGGCTATACAAATTGTACTTTCCCCTGCCTTGGTTCCTTATTCTCCACTCCCAAAGCCCTAATCGGGTCCTAAGCTCGCCTAGGGTTTGGGATTAAGACTCAATGCTTGATTCCTCACCTCTCCTATCTTTAGATATGTACAATAGGATGGCCCCTCTCCCATATTCAACTATTCTCAGGGGATCCCCAGGGACAGTGTCTATGGGAGGGCCATTTGATGTAACACTGCTCAAAACAGGAATACAGTCCCTACTTCCTAGTTTTTATAAAGAACCAACAACTCACTTCTAAACCTACTTGAATACCAGAAAGTTTCTACTTAAATCTACCTAATGAACTCAAATACTGAGAGATCTATGCACACAATGCCTTTTCTAAACTCTGCTATTCAAGGTATGCGGGCAGACACAGAAATGCAGTCTTCAGCTATCCCTGACAACACAAAACTTATCTACCCTGCATGCATCTTGAATCCACAAGTTATGTACAAGAGGAAAGATGTTAGTTCACATTAAATAATCTCTATTCCAATATCAAAAAAAGCATATAGTTCACAATATCCTATTTTCCAGAAAACACATGGGATTTTCCAAAACATAGAAAATCTTTCCAATCTGCTAACTATTTTTCATTCATGCTCACACTGACTGATTACAATGATCTTTCTATCCTACTACGAGTCTCTTACAACCACTTTGATGCCATTTGCATAGTTTAAGGGTAGTGGCTCGAGGTTCTTTCCTGATTTCAAGGGATTTCAAGGTAATGGAATTGCATGCAACCTAACAATGTTGCCATGCAATTTGCATTATTCTTGCAACTCTTTCCATCTTCCTACTCTTTAGGATCTCTACTCCTTTAGTCCGAGCTAACAACCCTTAACTAACCTTTAGCAACTCCAAACATGGAGTAAGTGACATTAATACAAACACATGCTGACATATGTTGTCCTAAGTTTAATCAAACAACATTTCATACTAATGATGACCTAATGAAGAATTCAGTCCTAGAGACTAACTCTTCCCACACAAATGCTAGATCTACTAAACATAAAACAAACCTAATGAAATCCTGATTTGGCCAAGATCAGGTACAAGCCAAAATTGCACAAACTTGGTGGAGGTCAGCCTAGGTGCTCCTGTACCATCCTCCCCAAAACAGAAAACTTCAAGCCATCCTTGGATTGAGTACATTGGGATCAACTCCCAGCTTCTTGAACTCTGCCTCTTTAATCCAGATTGCATCCACTTCAGTTTGTCCTGGTCTTTGGATCAGATGTTCCTTATATTCCTTTGTCCTGGTTTTCTTATAAACTCTAGTATCTAAGACTTTATCAGCTTGCTTGACTGCAGTGGAGGGCAGTTTGAGTTCTTTAACATCTTGACTGACTTCTTGGAAGGTCTTATCCAAGTTGAATGATGGTCCTTTGTAGTGTACAATGTCTACAACATTAAAAATAGGGGACAGTCCACTGTCATCTGGTAATTGTACTTTGACTGCATTATCTCCATACTTCTCCAAGATAGGATAGGGACCTATCCTCTTCATTTGCAGCTTGTGAGGAACTCCTTTCTGCAACCTAGCCTTGTTCAAATGCACCATGACTAAGTCTCCAACATTAAACTGAACCTCTCTTCTATGCTCATCCACCTTAGCTTTATGCTTCATGGTATTTTCTGCCAAGGTCTTTCTGACTGTCTCATGAATTTCCTGCATAGCACAAGCAAAATCATCTGCATAACCACTTCCCTTGACTCCATCCTTCAGTTCTCTCAGCTCATAAACACCTCTAGGGTGTAGTCCATAAACAATCTCAAAGGGGCTCTTCCCTGTGGACCTATTCACTGTATCATTATAAGCATATTCTGCCTGGCCAATAATCTGATCCCATTGTTGACCATACTCCTTGGTCAAGCATCTAAGAAGGTTTCCAAGTGTTCTATTTACCACTTCGGTCTGACCATCAGTTTGGGGATGGTATGCAGATCCAAAGGACAGATTGGTGCCCATTCTCTGCCAAAGTGTCTTCCAAAAGTGGCTCATAAATTTAGTATCCCTGTCTGATACAATGCTGATTGGCAAACCATGAATCCTAACTATTTCCTTGAAGAAAAGTGAGGCTATTTGACTGGCATCATTGGTTGTTTTGTAGGGTATAAAGTGAGCCATTTTGCTGAATCTATCAACCACAACATAAACACTATCCATACCTTGCCTTGTCTTGGGTAAACCAACTACAAAGTCCATGCTTAAGCATTCCCATGGCCTAGAAGGGATTGGTAGTGGCTGGTATAAGCCTGCATTTGAAGAAGTGCCTTTTTCTTTTTGACACACTACACAACTCTCTACATATTTCCTGACATCTAAGTTCATCTTAGGCCAAAAATAAAACCTTTGGACAAGCTCTTGAGTTTTGGTAATCCCAAAATGACCACTCAATGCACCATTGTGCTTTTCTTGAATTAAGTTCTCCCTAATAGAACCTCTAGGAACACAAAGTTGATTCCCCTTAAACAACAAATCACTTTGCAAGGTATATTCAGCATACTTGCTATGGAAATGATTCTTAAACTCAAGGCATACCTTATAAATTTTGGCAAAGTCTTCATCATCTGCATATAGATCCTTGAAGTGATCTATTCCCATGCTCTTCAATTGGATTTCTTGGATGGTAAGAACTCTCCTGCTCAATGCATCAGCAACTTTGTTGAGAGCTCCTTTCTTGTGCTTGATGTTGAAGGTGTAAGCTTGCAAGTACTCCACCCATTTCATGTGCCTGTGACTCAACTTCTCTTGTGAATTCAGAAAACTGAGTGCTTGATTGTCTGAATACACAATGAATTCCTTGGGAAGCAAGTAGTGCCTCCACTTCCTTAGAGCTTGGACCAATGCATACATTTCAAGGTCATAAGAAGAGTACTTCTTCTTGGCTTCACTTAGCTTCTCAGAATGAAAAGCCACCGGTCTGCCCTCTTGGCTGAGAACAACTCCAATTGCTACATTGCTTGCATCACATTCAATGGTGAATAACTTCTCAAAACTTGGCAACACCAAAATAGGTTGAGTATCTATCCTTTCCTTCAACAACTCAAAACTCTTATTAGCTTGCTCATTCCACACAATCTTAGTTTTCATTCCTCCTTTAATGGTATCCAACATAGGAGCACAAATTGTACTAAATTGTTTGATGAATTTCCTATAGTACTGAGTAAGACCATGGAAGCTTCTTACCTTTGTTACTGTCTTAGGAGTAGGCCAATTAAGAATGGCTTCTACCTTGCTGCTGTCCATCTTCAAATTACCATGTGATAACACAAAACCAAGGTACACCAGCTCTGTTTTGATGAACTCACACTTTTCCAGATTGATCATCAACTTCTCCTCTTGTAGCTTCTTGAAAACCATCTCAATGTGTTGGAGGTGCTCTTCTCTAGTTCTGCTATAAATTAGTATATCATCAAGATACACTACTACAAACTTGTCAATATAGTCCTAGAGAATTTCATTCATGAGTCTCATGAATGTGGAGGGGGCATTAGACAAACCAAATGGCATAACTAGCCACTCATAAAGACCCTCATTGGTCTTGAAGGCTGTTTTCCACTCATCACCCTCATGTATTCTAATTTGGTGGTAACCACTCTTTAAATCTATCTTGGTATAATACCTAGCTTCACCTAGACAATCCATGAGATCTTCAATCCTAGGGATGGGAAACCTATACCTGATGGTTATCTTGTTTATTGCTCTAGAATCAATACAAAGCCTCCATTCTCCTCCTTTCTTGGGTGCTAAGACGGTGGGTACTACACAAGGACTGATGCTTTTCCTAATAATACCTTGATCAAACAATTCTTGAATCTGCCTAGCTATCTCCTCATTTTGTTGAGGTGTCATTTTGTAGGCTGCTTTGTTTGGAAGGGTGGCTCCTGGTATCAAGTCTATCCTATGACTTATGGCTCTTTTAGGAGGTAAAGTTGCTGGTTGACCACTACTTACTATGTTCTCATAGGTCTGCAACAAGTCTTGAATCTCCTTTGGTAGTTCTTTCTTTTCAGCTGTATTCTCTTTACTTGCCTCTCTTGGCTTGATCATTATTGTATAGCCAACGCCTTCTCCTTCTTCCAAGGCCTTTAAGAACTCTTTTTCACCAGTTATCAACAGCTTAGAACCTGTTGTCTGCACCTCATTATCTTCCAACAAAGATTGAATCTTGTATGTGACATTGTCCTTCTTGAAGGTGTAAGAATTCTTGGCTCCATCATGTACAGCTTGACGGTCAAATTGCCATGGCCTACCTAGGAGCAAGTGGCATGCATCCATAGGTAACACATCACATAATACCTTGTCTTTGTACTTTCCAATTGAAAACTCCACCCATGCTTGTTCATTCACCAAGACATGCTGACCCTTGTTGAGCCATGTGACCTTGTAAGGATTCTTGTGAGGTATCCTTGCTAATTTTAGTTTGCTGACTACCTCCTCTGACACAATATTGTCAGTAGAACCTGAGTCTATAATCACCTTGCACACTTTCCCCATCATCTTGCACTTTATCCTAAACAGGGATCTTCTTTGGCTTGGCTCTTCTTTGACCGATTCCTTGATTAAGGTCCTTCTCATCATGAGATTCTCCCCTTCTTTTGAGCTCAAGGGTACTTTTGATTGTTTGTTTGCTGCAGCTGCTTCATCTTGAATCAGATGGGTTCTCT
Organism: Sequoia sempervirens; assembly: GCA_007258455.2. NCBI lineage: Eukaryota > Viridiplantae > Streptophyta > Pinopsida > Cupressales > Cupressaceae > Sequoia > Sequoia sempervirens. Next base: position 341,684,594 of record VDFB02353493.1, on the reverse strand, counting down.
TATCTCCTCCATGAGATGTGCTTCCTTTCTCAGGACATCTATAGGCTGGGTGTCCCAATTGGTTGCAATGATAGCATTTCATGTTGGTGAAATAACTACCTCTTCCTTGTCCACCACTTCTTCCTCTGGGGATGAAACCTCTTCCTCTACCACCTCTACTGGAGCTTCCTTCTTGCTGATCAGAAAATCTGACTTCTCCTTGAGCCCTTGATTCTAAGCTTCTTCCACTATAGCTTCCTCTTTGTCCTCTGTTGTCTTTTCCTTTACCTCTACCTTTGGGGTTTTGTTCTTGCTTCTTTTTGCCTTTCTCTTCTATTTTCAAAGCCATTTGATAGCATTGGCGGACTGTTTTGAAGTTCACCAAACTCATATCTTCTTGAATAGACCATTTGAGTCCATTTAGGTACCTTGCCAACCTAATACTTTCATCTTCAACCACCTTTGATCTAAGGCACAGTTTTTGAAACTCCTCAGTATATGTTTGGACATCCATGTCCTTTTGCCTCAGATTGTGTCTTCTCCTATGCAACTGGACTTCATAATCATCTGGGAGATAAGTTTTCCTTATCTTAGGCACCATTCCTTTCCATGAAACTATGGGACCTTTGCCTTCTTTCTCTCTTTCAGATTGTACAAACTTCCACCATGTGAGAGCTGCTCCTCTCAACCTAGACTTGGCTACCTTTACCTTTTGAGCCTCTGTAATGCCATCACATTCAAAGTGATTCTCAATGCTCTCAATCCAATCTACTACTAAATCTGGATCCATTTGTCCACTGAAAAGTGGCACACCATCCAATGCTTTACCACTCAAGGCCTATAATGCCTTCAAGAATGGTTCCTCTGCAAGAACAAGATCAGGCTTTGGAGCTTCCTCCTCCAATTCCACCTCTTTTTCCTTAGCTTCCTGTTCTTCCTTCTTCTTTATCTTGTCCTTCACAGTATCTGTTGTTTCTTGGACTTCATCTAGGAGTTTCTCCATCTGAGATATCCTTTCTTTGAGCAACCGGTTATCTTCCTCTTGCTCTTCTACTTTCTTTGCTAGCTCTGCATTTTTCACCATGGTTCCTTCCTCTGGTGTATTCTCTCCTACTGACTCAGTGGATTGGCTTATTAATCACAAGCCTAGAATCCAACTCTTGCTCTGATACCAATATGGTGTATGTTTAAACTTCAAGGGTTGCTTGTACTGTCTTCTAGGAAACTCTCCACTGTCTCCTGCTTGGAACTTGCTACCAAAGGTTCCTTTATGGGCTTAAAAGACTACTCTTACCCTGTTCCAACTCTTCTCAAAGAGTTTTCATCCTTGTACTTTACCCTTGAAGATTCAACACCTCTTGTAAATTGAGTGCTCTTCCTAGGACTTAGAAGAATCTAAGTGCCCTGTTCTCCAACTGACTTGAACTCCTTGCAGGGGAACTAGAGAAGCTGGCTTCTTGCAATTCAGCTCCAAATAGGTACATCTTGCCTTAGGTTCAGACTTCAAATCACTCATTTTGTTAACTTACCTTGGACAGTCCAAACACTCTTCTAGCCTTTACCAGTCGGTATTTGGATTTTTACTCTCCAATTTACCACATAACCTATCAAACAAAGGTCATTTCCTGATACCCTTTTTCCAGCTTTAAATCTTGCAAAAACTTTCAAGTCACCAAATGCTCCGTACAACTGTCTCCTGAGATCTTGGAGAGGAGGGCTAATTGCCCTATTTCCTAGGGTTTTTCTGTTTGCTTGATGATTTCTCCCTCTAAAGAATTGCTCAATCCTTCATCACTCTGATTTCCTTGTATTTGGACCTAATCTACCTGGAAATGTACCTTGGCAGTACAAATTATACTTTCCCCTGCCTTGGTTCCTTATTCTCCACTCCCAAAGCCCTAATCGGGTCCTAAGCTCGCCTAGGGTTTGGGATTAAGACTCAATGCTTGATTCCTCGCCTCTCCTATCTTTAGATATGTACAATAGGATGGCCCCTCTCCCATATTCAACTATTCTCAGGGGATCCCCAGGGACAGTGTCTATGGGAGGGCCATTTGATGTAACACTGCTCAAAACAAGAATACAGTCCCTACTTCCTAGTTTTTATAAAGAACCAACAACTCACTTCTAAACCTACTTGAATACCAGAAATTTCCTACTTAAATCTACCTAATGAACTCAAATACTGAGAGATCTATGCACATAATGCCTTTTCTAAACTCTGCTATTCAAGGTACGCGGGCAGACACAGAAATGCAGTCTTCAGCTGTCCCTGACAACACAAAACTTATCTACCCTGCATGCATCTTGAATCCACAAGTTATGTACAAGAGAAAAGATGTTAGTTCACATTCAATAATATCTATTCCAATATCAAACAGAGCGTATAGTTCACAATATCCTATTTGCCAGAAAATACACGGGGTTTTCCAAAACACAGAAAAATCCTTCCAATCTGCTAACTATTTTTCATTTATGCTCACACTGACTGATTACAATCATCTTTCTATCCTACTACGAGTCTCTTACAACCACTTTGATGCCATTTTCATAGTTTAAGGGCAGTGGCTCGAGGTTCTTTCCTGATTTCAAGGGATTTCAAGGTAATGGAATTGCATGCAACCTAACAATGTTGCCATGCAATTTGCATTATTCTTGCAACTCTTTCCATCTTCCTACTCTTTGGGATCTCTACTCCTTTAGTCCGAGCTAACGACCCTTAACTAACCTTTAGCAACTCCAAACATGGAGTAAGTGACATTAATACAAACACATGCTGACATATGCTGTCCTAAGTTTAATCAAACAACATTTCATACTAATGATGACCTAATGAAGAATTCAGTCCTAGAGACTAACTCTTCCCACACAAATGCTAGATCTACTAAACATAAAACAAACCTAATGAAATCCTGATTTGGCCAAGATCAGGTACAAGCCAAAATTGCACAAACTTGGTGGAGGTCAGCCTAGGTGCTCCTGCACCAAGTATACAGGTGGGATAAATCTTGGTCTCAAAAGCAGAGATCATTTCTTTAACTTTATTAGATTTCTCTTTACCCTCCAAACTCTCATTATTGTCAACTTCAACCTTCTACAGTTTCAATTTTTTCATGAAAAAAGTTTTATTTTTGGGTTCACTATTAACTAGAGTCCCTTTTTCGAAGCCAAATCTTTTGATTTTGTCTAGAGCTAACTATTGAGCATTCTTTCTTCCCCCCAACTCATTATGACTAGAGGGGGTGAAGTTAGATCCCATGGCAAGTTTATCCAAGCTATTTGGATTTTGGGGACTTGTTGCAATCAAAAAGGTTGGAGCATTTAAGGCTTCCTTGGATCCTTCCTCAATTTGGAATTTTGGCTCATTATTTAACACATCATTGTTAATGCCCTCAGTTTCCATGTTTTTGTAGAGAACCCCATCGTACTCATCCAAGCTTTGAGATGAGGTTTCTAAGAGTTTTCCGCCCATTAGAGAGTCCAATTCAGCCACTTTTGTGGTGTTTTCAAAATTTTCATTGAGGGCATCTGTGAATCCATGTTTACCCCCCAAATTTTTAAATTCATTTTCGGCGTTTACCAGGTCTTTACCCAATTCTTCATTTAGGGTTTCAACCGACTCTTTATAACTTTCAGAGGTTTCCAGATTCTCATTGGGGGTTTCTAGATTTATAGGTTTCCCCTCGAGTTTCTCATTACATTTTGGACATTGACCATACCATTGTCTTGGGTTTCGATTAGGGTATTTTTTCCATCATACCATTATTTAAGCCATTCTTATTAATCAAATTGCCAAAGTTATCTTGAGTGGCATTTTCACCACCCCAACCCATGGGGTTGTCATCCCTAGCCATTCTACCCTCCTTTTCAGGCAGATTTTGACCAGTCCCATTAGTTCTAAAAAAGGACTTCGGACCAACGTTTCTCTTAACTATTAGCGGAATTTTTTTCCTCACATGCCCCTCTTTCCGGTAGAGGTAGCACGCATTAAGACCACCAAGAAAATTAAGGGCACATTCCATGCAACCACTATCAAGTTTTAACATTAGAATGTCAGGGATGTCGACCCCTAGAAGAATAGAGATTAAAGCTATTGCATCCGTGTGAGGGAGGGTTGATTTTGTGTTATCTATTTTGAGCATCCGTCCATAGGGTTCCAACAAAAGAGGGTTGAAATTCCAACCCCTCAGAGGCACATTCCTAACCACTATCCACCTAGGGTTCGAGAGAGCCAAAATTTCTTTGTTTAGGGACTTTGGTGACTAGGCCAGTTCCCTAAACACATTTTTTCCAATACTCCAAAACTGTTTATTAATTACCCTAATCTGCATTTCATGATTTTTAAGAAAGATAACATAGAATCCTTTTTGAATCATTCTGCAATAAGAGAAATGAATTCCTAATTTCTTTCCCCAAACATCAGCCAACCAAGAGTCCATATATTTTCTTGTCGGGACTTTGTTAATGTCCATGATGACCAAGAAAACCCTCACATTTTTAAGTTTATTATCTTCCTCACCGAAAGCTTTACACAAATCATCATTTGGAGACATGATGTCAATCCTAGGAGGTTCAGGGATGCACTTACCTCTTCTGCATCCCCCATCTTCACCACTATTGAATGCTTCCACGACAAACCTAGCCCCAACCGGAAAGACCACCTTTTTTCCAGCGACAATATCCCTAAAAGATTTGGGTTGCATAGTGCCAATAGGACCTTCATTCTAGCTAATATGGTTGTCGATGATGGGACCGTATCCCCAGACATTACAACTGATCAAGGCCCAACCAGCCTCGCATGAGCGAGGGCAAAAGACAAGAGGCTTCCCACAAGAAAAAACCAACAATCACACCCAACCACCAGAGAAAAGGTACCCAAAACCAAAGGCTCGTGTGGAGGAGGGCCAAGCCTCCTCCACCTACACATGTGAACCCTAACACTAGTCACTTTGGCTATGAAACCCAGTTGTAGAGCTCCTTTTTTCCCCTCCATGAGGTATTTATTTGATACTTCAGCTATTTATATGTATGGATCAAGTACGCTTGATGTGTGCATTGAGTGGTTATAGGTGCTAGGTATTTCTTCACTAGGTTCCACAAGTCTGAGTATACCGTGACAGTGGTTATAAGGAGATGTCACATTGGCCATTATTGTATTGCCTTATCCGTCGTACTCCATCCGAGTGAAGTCCCTAATTATTTACTTGTTTTGACCTGGATATTGCCATTGGTATGATTCTAGATATTGTAACCCTATTGTGAATGTCTTGTGAATGTGTGGTTTATGTTTTGTTAAAATTCTTATTTCCACAATTTAATTTGATTAAATGCTTATATGGATTTAATAGTGAAATTATAGATTAAATGATATTGGGGGATGAATTTAATTGATTTCAAGATTTGGGGTTATTTTTGGGAGTTTTAGATTGAATAATGAAAATATAATGTATTTTAAGTTAAGTTTATTTGAATCCCGGTTTTCGCAAGTAATATGGAAATATGCTTTGTATATATACTTAAAACATGATTTAAATGTGGAATAGAAAATTGAACTAAATTTTAATGTCTTATTCTGGATTGGGTGAACTCAGAGATTAAACATGATTAATTAGAAAACAAAATGTATTATTTTATTTGGAAAAGAAAAAGGGTTAAAAAGAAAAAGGTATTTCATTTTTTATTTCATGTGTTATTTTTGAGAAATTTGGAGAGGAAAAACCCTCTTCTCTCCAAATTATGGTTTTTGTGATTGGGTGAGCAATTGAAGAACAAATGGAGTGAGATTAGTTGCATCGGGATAGGAACATGGAAGACACTAATACATTTGACTACAAAATCTAACGAAATATGTAAAATTCGATGTTCGTCGAGTGCTTGTAAAATTTGATGTGTAATTTCCAATTTTTTGAAAGTTTATCCCCGACGTTCATCGAAATTTTGACGAACCTGGGGTTCGTCAAAATGTCGGCTATCATTTTCGTCGAATTTTTGACAAACATGAAAAATTTAAAAAAATAAAATTGTGGCCGACATAAAGAAAAGTGAGTTCGCGCCTGATTTATTGCAACAATTTTTTGCTCTACTTGAGACAGTTTGTGGAGAACTAAGGACGATTTTCTTGGGAAAAAAAAAATTCAAGAAGATATCGCCAAGTTGAGGGTAGTCATTGTCTTTTTGCAGAATTTAGTTGTGAAGTCAAATTTGTAGTTTCGAGTTTGAAAATCATATTTTAAAGCAACATCTCATCAGATTTCATTTTTAGAGGTTAAGGGTTTTGAGAATTTCATGTCCAGATTTTGTTGTGTGGAATCACCATAAGATCACAACCAAGGAACAGATTCTTGTGACTATAATTATGTGATCCATAACTCTATTGGTCATGTGGCACAGTTGTGCTATAACAAATACAGGATGCATTCATGTGTGACCCAAGTTTAATGTGGCTATGTTGTGATAGAAATGGAAGCACTCATATATTGTAGTTAATTTAGGTTGTATAATGTAGGTGTCAATCATCATTGGGTGCATTCAAGTTGTCTCAAGTTTAGGAGGTTAGGATGTAATTATAGCATGATCGAAGAGTGATTACCTCTTGCTGCAATAAAGAGCCTATAACTCTGGTTGATATGCAGAGTGGTTGTGTTATATCAATTATGTAGTGCATTCAAGCACAACCCATGTTTAATGGGCTATTCTAGAGAGTGATCAAGATTTTCTAAACCTTATGAATGTTACTTGACATATATTTGCATAATCTCAAATTCCTTCAGAGGCTTTTGAAGTATCAATGTATCCTATATAGGGTTTAGAATGATTTCTTTTAATTAAAAAAATAAATAAATGATGTATTTCCCCTGTAATTAGATAATGTGAGATCTCCTAAATCTGCCCCCAGCACACTATCCTCTTTGGCACTATATTCATTACTCCAAATACTAGGGTTTTGCATGTGACATCTTTAATATCTTCATGACCAGTGGCCTTTAAATAGATCTCATTCTTTGCTTTAATCCTTTCATGGTAACCCTTGAGTTCCATATCCACCTTCAATCTCTTCTAAGAACGTTGTCTTAAGCTAGACTGCATAGTATGCATATAAAGCAAGTCCTTCATACCTGCCATTGTTCCAAACCACCACTCACTACCTTGCTTAAAATGTTGCCTCCATAAGCACAATAGCATGTTTTAAAATCATGGTTGCCAGTGATTGACCATTAAGGTCACCATTTTCATCATGAAGATACAATGAGATTTTTGTCTTCAAACTCAAGCATTATGGAAGATAACATTGTGAATTGTTTGTTGTGTATGATTTGATTTTCTTGCACATTTACTGTTTTGCTAATTTCCTTTAAGACTGGTATTGCACCCTCAGCTGCAATCTCAAATAGCTCACTCACTATCACTTGAAGATTCCTTTCATGAGCATCCTTCTATAAAATCAAACTATGCCCTATAGACTCCTTACTTACTATAGGGGACTCATTGTTTCATGGTATTGTAGTTCTTAAGATCCTTCAACCTTATTGACACTACTTCACAGTCCACAAGGTATTATTCACTATTCTCCCATCTTTGATGAGCCTCAAAACACTACTCAAACATGCAATCCACTACCTCCATTATACATTAATGGCTAAGAAGAAACATTGAACCTATGATTACCATTGTTACTTCATTTGGACAGTCATTCCCTGATTGTATTTGCTTTGTCTAACACTACCAAAAACATTTGAAAAACCCTTAAGGTCAGCAAGGGGGTAAGGAAACTCACTGTTAAAATCTCCACTTTACTATGCAAGGTTTGAGCTTTATTATCTTGCCACTGCTCAGCCTATTTTTGACTATCACATCTCAAGTGACTGTCATTCTTCTTACTACAGATTGCATTTACAAATGTCACTAAGCTACATAGTGTGCTTGTTATTGGCTACAATCTTTAGATTGCAAGATTTTGTTATTACCTACAATGTATCAATCTTTCTGGTATTGCAACCTCACTAATCCGCTATAGTTATTGTTTATGTTTCTATGAAGGCCTAGGGTTTGTACCCTAATCATGCTCTTACCAATGCTTCTGTTGTTTTTTATTAGTGCTCTCTCAATGTTGAGGGCCCTAGGGATAAGCTCGTAATAAGAAGTGACACATTACATCTTTAACTAAAAGGATAAATCCATATTGACATTAGCAATGATGATTCTGACTTGTTGCTCCTTAGGAATGGGTCACTTGCTCTTACTAGCTCGCTACCTCCATTGTAGGAATTTTAGATCAAGTTCAATATTCTAATTTAGAGTCTTAACATTGGAAATCATAGTAAAATCAATTTAATAAGTTTTGGAATTAGCATTTTCAAGTATTTTTTGGGGTCATTAACTTCAAACTATCTTCTCTTTTGTAGGGGTGGTTGCATGCTAATTTTTTTTGGTGTAAAATATCAGAATTATTATATTATGTTACCTGTCTATGAATAAAAATTATTGGAGTTTAAGTTTGATATTTTTTGAAGATCTAAATAGTCGTTTGGTAAAGAAAAAATCATATCGTATAATATTAGTCCAACAAAATGAAGAGACACTTGATAGATTTTGGGCTAGATTGAAAAGAATGGGAGATGGGAAATGTTATTGTCCTTGCAATAATTGCAAGGGCTTAAAGACGAGACAAATTTTAATGACAATAGCTGAGAAACATTGTAGGAAGCATGGTCATGTTGTAGGCATGATTATCAGCCCATTGTGTTGCTCATTATATGTGTTTATATTGATTGAATTTGTAAATGTTTATATTGTTTTAACATTTTATATATATATATATAATCACTTGATCATGATCATGGTTTATTTGTGTCTATCATTATTATAAAGGTGGGGTTCTAGGTAGATGATATGGATTATCATGGCTCAAGAATGGTTTTGCAAGTTTCTAACTAACATGGAGTCAGAATATCGAAGATGAAGCACGATCCATGGAAGAAGAAGATGATTATGCCGCTAGAAAACATAGTTGAAGATATTGGTAACAATACATTGATCCATGACACATTTAGTGGCAGAGCTGATCATGATGATCAAGATGACTTTGATGATGTTCATGATTTACCTATACTTGAGAAGGCATACGAGCCCCTTTATGAAGGCTCTGAAACAACTCTTCTCTCTATTTTATTGTTGTTGTTCAACTTGAAGGTTATGAATGGTTTATCAAACATAGCAATCTCATGGATGTTAAGGTATGTCATATATGTCATCTTTTTTCATCTATTTTAATTGTTGTTAGTTCATCACTAGTAAATAAAGGATAAAATATGTACCATTAATATTCTTTATATAAACAAAAAATTTTTGTTGTAGATTGATTGGTGAATTTTTCTTACCACCATCAAATATTTTACCTCGCTTATACCGAGATTTATGTGCCATTATGAAAGATATCGGAATGAAGTATCAAGCAATAGATGCATGTCCCAATGATCATATTATATATCATAAACAACAAGAATTTGCAATAGAATGCCCGAAATGTCATATCAGTAGATATCGAATAGATCAACTAACAAAAAAGGTGTCTCACAAGGTTCTTCATTATATTCCTATTATTCCACGTATGTAATGATTATTTAGGTGCAAAATCTTAGCACAATTGATGGATTACCATGCACGGAATAGAAGTGGAGATGACATTCTTCGAATGCCTGTGGATGGTTCTACATTAGGGACATGGAGGAAAAATGGCCACACTTTAAAGAAGAACCTTATAATCTCAGGCTTTCATTGGGAGCAGACGGTGTCAATCCATTTGGAGAGATGAGATCTATTTACTCAGTGTGGCATGTTTTTGTTATCAAAAATAACATTCCTCCATGGATGTCGATAAAGAGGTAGCACATAATGTTGTCAATGATTGTTCCAAGTATTTGTTTACATCAATTTTCTTTAATGTAGTAGCATCTCATTTGTCTTATTTGTTGCATAATGACTTATATTTTTTTTATTCAATAGTCATGTACATTAATTTATATATATTACAGTAAAATGGTTATAATAATTATGTAATGTTTATGTTCATTCAACTAGATAAGTACCAAGTTAAAGATATGAATGTATATATCGAGCCTCTTATCGATGAGTTACTAAATTTATGGAATGGCATCACTATGTATGACGTTTCTAGACCAATAGGACAAAGACAATTTCAATTCCATGCAATGCTTGTATGGACAATTCATGATGCCCCAGGGCTAACACATTTTGTGGTATGTTATAACGTTCAACTGCACTTTAACCATATTAATTTGATGAAGTAGATATCATGCATGTTTTTAAAATAATCTATTCATTCTATATAATTATAAAAATTGACATATTTAATCTAATTATATATCATCTTGTAGGTCTTCAAACAAAGGGAAAATTTGCATGTCCAATTTGTCATCCAAAGATGAAATCTTGTAATTCAACAAGTTTAGGAAAGTAGGTGTTTGATGAGTATAGGCACTTCCTCCATATAAATCATAAGTATCAAACTACTGAAAAACATTTTTTCAATGGGAAAGAGGAGACTACATCAAAACCACAAAGAATGTCACCTCGCCTATGGAAGTTGGAATATAATAGAATTAATCGTCAAGGTTATACATCGGATCAAATTGTTTATCTATCATATATGATATGTTTTGGGTATATTTTTATATTGTGTTGTGTTTACTCATGTTGTAATTGACAATGATTGTCGTTGTTAATTTGTTTAACTTATATGCTTCATGAAGGTCATCAAGGCATTAATGGTCAGTTTCCACAAGGACTGAAAATTTATCCCAGACAATTTAGTACGTTGCCCTACTATGAGTATCTACAAATTGTGCATTTGTTTGATACAATGCATATTGGAAAGAATATAACAGAAACGTTATAGAAAATATTAGATGGAAGGCATGAAAAAGAAAAAATTGTCAAAATTTGTAGTGACATTCAGGAAGCCAATCATGCAATGAAAAATGTCATTCAATTAAATAGTGATGGAGACCAAATTAATATAAGTTCCCTTCCTTGGTTATTGAGCAGGAAAAGCAATGCTATAAAAAGAATTCATACAAAAAATTGATTTCCCACAGGATTTGCTACGAACATAAACAATATAATAACAAAGAAAAGTGAATTTGGGTCAGGGAATGAGAAAAGCGCATTGGCATACCTTCATTAAGGTAATTATTCTGTATATTATATACACTTGTATAATGCATATACTTTTCAATGTATTATGTTTACTACTTTTGGAAAAATAATGAAAAGATCATTTTATAATTGTTGCAGTACGTTCTACCTCTATCTCTCCTATACAACTTTGACAACAATGTCAAGCAAGTTATATATGATCTTGGAAAATACGTGAGGTAAGTAGAGATATTTGTTCAATTCATTTGTATACATCTTATAATTGCCATTTGTTTTACTTGTTATGTAATATACTGTATATTTTTGTTAAATCTCATTAATATATTTGCGCCTTGAATCACTTGTAGATGGCTATCATCTAAAGAAATCCATAAAGAAGATATAAATTATTGGAAGAGAAAAATTCCTTGTCTAATATGTGAAATACAAAAGTGTCTACCTTCAACATTTTTCAATGCATAAGAACACTACCTCATACACCAAGTTGAGGAGATTGAATTGTGTGGACCTATACACACAAGGTGAATGTGGATGGTTGAGAGGCACTTGAAATTTTTTAAGGCTTTGGTTAGACAAAGAGCACATCCTGAGGGTTCTATGGTGGAGGGATATATGGTATACTAGGCCATGGTGTACATTAGTGAATATCTTCCTAAGTTTGCAACAAAGATCCATGTAGATCGCATTTGGGATCCCAACTCCATTAACAAATTTGAAAGGGAGTACCTATTGGGGAAAGGTAGATTGAGGAAAGTGAGAGATAATTATAAGATAGTCATGGAGATTAATTGGAATTCATTTTACATATGGTTTTTATGTATATTGTACTTATTTAATTTTTAATCTTCAATATACATCAATTATAAATTAAGGTCGTATACTGTGGTATGTAACTAATTATACGTCATTTGTGAATTTATTTTTTTTTGGTACAGTTGGTCGAGAGTGGGATGCACTACATTTGTACGTCGCCAACAATCTTGATTGGATGACGGTATGGATTGAACGATGTCAATAATCTGGTTGCGCATTAACATGGGAAGGTGTGGCTTCATTGGTTAAAGAAGCTCATCCTAATGGAGATTCCAATGTTACACAAAGGGAAATTGATTTAGCATATGGTTTAAGAGATAAACAGGTATGTATAAATATATTAATCACCCATATTATTTAATTATTTTCAATTATATTGATGTATATATATGTTGAGATTGTTTTCTTTGCATACATTCGGCCAAGAATAAATATGTTTATCAATACGATATTGCAATAATTTTTACATGTTTGACATATTGTGAGGTGAGACACCACAAGGCTATGTGGTGCAATGGTTGTAAATTTGAATCAAAATGTTGGATGACATGAAGAAAACTTGTGATTCTAGTATAACTCAGTCTTCGGTGACTAATGTTTCATCTAGAAGCGACATACATCAGAAGTCTCAGAAAATTGATACTATGGGATTTTGGATGATATACTTGAGTGTGACTTTAAGTCTTTCAGATTAATTTTGTTCGTCGTCCTATGGTACAGGCTATGATTGAATGAAAATGATCCTAAGAGAACTGTTATTGAACATGATAATGGATTTACCATGGTTAATACAAGGTTGACCGAGTGAGCTGAAAATGAGCCCTATGTTCTTCTAAGCCAATGTGAGCAGGGATTTTACTCAAAGGTTCCAGGTAAACCGGGTTGGTCATTTGTTGTTAGACATGATCCAAGAGGAAGGCCGGTAAAGCATAATGTGGTGGAAGAAGAAGATACCGAAGAACTAGAAGATGATGTAGATGATGATCAGGATCAACAGTTCATTGATGATGTCCCTGATGAAGATGTCGAAGAGGAGGAACTAGATAATGATGATGTAGGAGTTAATGTTCATGAAGATGACATCCGTGTGGATGATGACATTATCGAAATTGATATCGATGATGATGATGATGATATGACCAATCCTTACAATGTCAAATCTGGATCGGATGATACAGACAAAGAGTTGGATGAAGAAGAAGATCAATGACATTAAAATGTATACGTTATGTGATTATATTATCTATTTGATATTAGTTTCTTGATAGAATTATATTTGACTTGTGTGGTTACATAATTAATTCATGATGTTTTTAATTTTTATGCCATTAAATAATTAATTTAATGATGTACTTTTTAATGTTTGAAAGGTCAAAAAATTAAAACATTTCAATAGTGATGTTAACAACCTTGAAATTAGTGTGTTTTTATGTTTCATGTGATCATAAAAGATTAAAAAATTAGTTGTAGAGGTGGTTGTTAGTGGTTGATGTGTATGTTGGTTCTTTTTACAATGTAACCAGGTTTGTCTTCTAATATACCTATGGAATTGCCAATTCCAATCAAAGGCAACTCGAAGGACCTAGACCAACTGACAAGGACTTTAAAAGCCTCCTACACTTCGGGCTCTGCAAGACCGGGGAGGGTGATCCCTTAATGTGTTTACAACCTCTGCACCATTATTATAAACAACATTAATAATAGCATATGATCTCACTTAATAACTCAACACGATAAGATAATATCAACTAGAATTAGTTTTTCATAGATAATATCAACTATTTGGAGCATGAGATAACTAAACACAATCCATTGTATAAGATATTCAATGATTTGCAATTTGTAGCAAGCTCTAGGCAAAGACAAACAAATACTAAACTACACTAATAATTATGACTTAGATCAGTGCCATATATCCATTGAAGGAGTCAAATTCATAAGCATCTAGAGGTTTATAATAGATTTAATACATCACATATAAGATCCCTAACAATATTGCATTACAATTTTATCAATATGCATTATAACCCACGACTACTTATCAAATTCTTATACAACACACATCTGCCTATAATCCCATTCAAGCATTTTGATTAATTCCTTGAATTAAAGCTAAAATAAAATCATACACACCACAACAGTGAGATGGATAAAACAACCCTTAGTTATTTCATTGAAAGTTCAGATATGCATGTACAATGGAGAGACATGAGCTCGAATTTTCATTTCAACTCAAATGCTAATACTGTTATACAACATTAAATCTCTATGAACTCAAAACCTGTTACATAACGACTCAAAACTTAAATTTTATTTCTCTAAAACCATCAGATATGCAAAACATATCTGCTTATAATCTTATTCAAGCATTTTAATTAATTCCTTGAATTAAAGATAAAATAGAATCATACACACTACAATAGTGAGTTGAATGAAACAACCCTTAGTTATTTTATTCAAAGTTCAGATATGCACATATAATGGAGAGAGACGAGCTTGAAATTAACATTTTGATTCAAATGCTAATACTGTTATGCAACATTAAATCCTCATGAACTCAAAACCTATCATAGAATGACTTAGAATTCTAAATTGCATTTCTCTCTAGAAACATATGATTTTACAATCTATTTTGCAACTTCGCCTAGACTCGATCAAAATTCTCTAACTTGCTAACCCGTACTTCTGGCCTTGAAATCCTTCTTATAGAAAATGAAGGAGCAAACAAGCTTTGGGCCAGAAAGTACACATGTCACCAGCCGATTTGGACACCTGATGATATTCCAAAAATCATTACAATAGCAATCATCCTAGAGAATATTCTCATTCATCATGTTGGTGGAGGAAGGTTGATGCAATAACAAAAAACCATGTGAAACCCACGCCAAGAAAGCCATCAACACAAAATTGGAATCATTGTAACTACAACATCTGATTTGCCACCTGTCAGTAACCCACTTTTTTTACTTGTCATCATTCAAATACTTAGCCACCCACCTCTGGTATTCTTCGTCAGTTGGCCAGTCAAAATTAATCACCTCGCTTACCTTTGTACTATAAGGCATATACTTTACTACTACCTGATTAGCATTTCTCTCAAAAGATTCCAAAAATGAGTCGGTACCAATAATTATCCATACAATTCACCAACAAATCATAATCCGAGTCATCACAAATTATTTTAATTTGATTATTTATGACCTTACTCGCTTGATCTTGCCATTGTTGAAGTGTTCTAATTTCCCCCTTCTCATCAATTATATCAGGTAATAGTGTGTTACCCCAATTTTTGAAATTCTTTACCAACTCCCTAATCTTCCTACTTAAATCATCTGGTAAGGTCTGAAAACTTTGCAATGATTTCACTAATATATAAGTAGGCTTCAATAATTGGGGCCTGTTATTTACATCAAACCTTAAGGCTTTATTCATAATATCTAGATCATTTTCCCTAGGGATCCAATTTTTAATTATTTGAATCACTATCCCCTGATCCCTATCAATATTCTTTATTACTTCAAATAGCAAAGAATACAAAGAATGTATAGAGGGAAATTTATTATCTACCCTTTCATTTAAATGCTCCAAAACAGTAGTAACAATTTCTTTTTCTTTTGAAAGAAAACCCTCCTCTTTTACCCTTAATGATGTCTGTAATTCATCAATTTTCTGTATGAGCTGCCTCTTTGTTGGATCAACAGAGCACTTTGTTTCTTCATCAATTTGTTCTAGAGGAGGGGTGAGAGTGGGATTTTGAATAGGAGACCCTGGTGTAGAAACATTTGGAGAAGCAAGAGGCATTGACCCTACTATGGGAGGTAATGTGTTGGTTCCTGGAGCACTAGATGTTTCCCCAATATGTCTATACTTGAACCTTTCCACTTCAGTTTGTAGCTCAACATTCCTTTGTTGCATTTTACTATATTTTTCAATTAAAATGGTATACTTCTCCATTAGGCTCTTTCTTTCAGCCTCCTCCCTTTCAGCAGTCTTTTGGGCCAACTTGGCCACATTCACAGTTAAATTAGTGGCTTCGGTGGTTGAAATCTCTGAAGCCCTCTTTATTATTAATCCTCCTTTAAAATTTGGATTAATATCAGCAATGTATGGCTTTCTTCCTTGTGGAGCCAATGCCCAAATTGCTAAGGTCTCATATTCTTCACTGAAGGTAGAGTTTTGCAATGCTGCCTTAACTTCTTCTTCAGAATCCTAAAAATGATTCTTGGACTTCATAATGGCATTGAAAGCCACTACATCTACGATGTCCCATTTAGGAAAAATAAAAACACCAGCTTGACTCACAAGTTGTCTCCCTTCTTCAGGAGTGATGTTTTTGAACTATTCCATTAGTTCAGCTTTTACTTCTTCATCATTCTCCTGATCTGACCTATCAGGCTTTAGTTCTCTTCTCTCCTTGCATTTATTTTGATATTCCTCAAATTTCATCCTCCATACCAATTGCAAGAATACAGGAGTCTTTACAAATGCATTGTCATCTAAGAACTCCTTGCAAGCCTTCATTCTTGCATCCTGCACACTCTTACCCTTCATATCCAAATCGGATAGAACCAATTCAGCTGACCTAGGAGGGGAAGGCATACCAACTTGCATGTCCTGATCAGTAACAATAATTTCATATGTCAGATCCTCAAGTGGACGAATAGTTATTTGCCTCTTAGGACGTGGCTTAGATGGTGGTGATGGGGGACTACGCTCTGGTGAAGATTGTAATTCAATGATTTTGACTGCCCCGGGTACTTTGAATTTTGGACCTGGTTATGGAGGCACCTTCATTATTTGCTTCCCCTTTCTGTCTACTTCTTCCTCATCACTGCCAGTATCCCTTTTCCTCCTATAGATGGGTCGCCTTTTTGTAGGTCGATATACTGACCTTGTTTCAATTGGCCTATCACTTTGTCCTTGCATATCTAGACTTAGCCTTAAATTTATCCTTTTGGTTGTCAAGGTGTCCATAATCTCCTTAAATTTTTTTATCAGAAAATTAATTTTCTTATGGTATGGAGTGAATTCCATCAGTGGATCATAATTCAGATCTATTTCATGCACAATATCTAGTAGCTTACTATAAGCTATCCATTTCTCCTTGTTCAATTCTTGCTTATTTAAATCAAATTCATTTCTGATTAGGTCCTTAGGGAAATTGAACTCATGTGCAAACTTGCCACCTTTTATTCTTTTTCTGAAAAGAGTAAAGAAACCTTCAGGATCATGTTGTTGCCTTGGACCAAATCTTAAATGGTAATCAACAAAGAATTTATCAAAATGTGTCCAACTCCCTTTGAAAATGTAAAGTCAGACACTACTGTATAATCAAGGAATAATGTTCCCTTCCCCTTTCCAATAAGGTTGTTTTCATGAATACAACCCATCTACCACATAACTTCTGCAAAGCCTAGTCTTTGTGGCACATTGTATGGTAGTATGTGAGGGGTTCCTTGAAATCCATATATTCTCAGAACAGTGCTGACTAGATATGGAATAATGTCACCCTAGTTATGTAAAACCCTCTATTCTGGTTTCCTCTCCTTTGGCCTAAGGAAATCATGCACTTCCTCAGGGATCCTAGGTACATTTACCATCAATCTAGCCCATAATCTTGAAGCAAAAAAATTATCAAATTACACATAACTGGAGTTTTCCTTATTATAGGACAAATCTGCAACCCATATCTGTACTGGCAATCTTTCTCCATCAACTGATTGCCTTAATTTCATCTTCTCAGCAAATAAATCAGCATTTCTAAACAAGAACATATGCATCAACATGGAATACCAAAATAATTAAGTACCAGTATCACCTTTCTGCAGCTTCGACAGCCCTTCATCTATCCTCTCTGCCAAAAAAGAAGCAAAGAAATATGTTACAGAGAAGTTAGGGTGTTGTATTTGCAACCCCATGAACATGTATGCAATTGGCATTACTGCACTAGGACTGAAACCCAAAATATGACATAGTGAATAGAAAGTAGCTAGGAAAGGCTTTGCAAAACAATTCAATCTGAAGGGTTCCTAGTCACTAGGGCTAATGTGAAATTGTGAACCTCCTACCTTAACTAAATGAGGTGGAAGCAGCTTAACCCTAAAAAGATATTTTATTTTTGTATACTCCTGTTTCATTTCCTCAAAATTAATAGGAACCAAGTCATCACTCGGCTCACTCAAATCAAAAGTCTATTGGATAACATCTCTGTTAATTTCTAATAGAATCCCTCCATCATTATCTCTAATTACCCATTTGATGGAGTCATATCTCATGGCCACTGCCCTAAGTAAGTCCACATCAGGGAACACATTTAGTACAACCAGCTTACCCATGTCATACATCCATCCATTTGAGAAAGGGTGAGAAAAATTCCTCTATCCATACCATAATCTGAACATCTCTAAGCTAGTGAGTGGAACCCTAGCATCAGTAATGTTGGAACTATTATACACCAACCCCTCCCCTAGGATTTTCCCTCGCAATAACACTACACCCTTCCTTCTATCATTTGTTGACAACGGAAATTGATCTAGAAAATCATCGTACAAGTTTATTTTCAAATACTCAATGTGGCCATAGTGTTGCTTGGGTGGCACCATTTTAGACAAACTAGGGCTTCACTACAATGTTACACTCCAAGTGGCTATGACTAAGCAGAGATAGGAAATTACAGAGTAAAAATACCGCAATTCCTTACAATTTATGATTAAACTATAGCCCCAACAACAGATTTTAATGAGCTCAGTGACATGCATAGCAAACCCCCCTTCCCAAATTTAGGTGCAGAATGACTAGGAAACAGAGAAAATAAACTCACAGATTTTTTTGCACAAACTCCAATTTCTGGCTGTAGCTGCTCGCAATTTCACCTTTGGCTCCAAAACTGTTTTTAATGAAATACTTGGATGCCTTGTGATACAAATGAAGTAAGTAAATTGATTTTATGTCGATCAAATCTTGCCAGTTGTCTCATCTACCATTAAAGCTCACTTGTGGGTTGCATGAACGGCTCCAACCACATTTGATACATATTTAAATTTTAACCGTTGATCCTCCAGTTTGATCAAATCATCGATGGCCACCTTCAAAATAGGCTGACATAATCACCAACACTGCAATAAGGGACCCACCATGCCATAAGCCGCAAATGAAAACCATGTGGCAGTTGCCCGCGATACCACAATCCCTCGATTTACCATCTCGGGATGGCAGGCAACCATTGATCCTTCTCATCAGAGATCTTGCTCCTTCAAAAATGATTGTCGTCCTTTCTATTAACTGTCGAGCAGCTTTTCCCTCAAAATTATAACATTCGCGTTGAAATAAAGAATGTACATCTCACAAGCACTTTAGTAATCCACCCCTTAACACATTTAGAACTGGCTAATGCTTCCTTCACTCTTTAGACCTCATCGGATGAGACAAGTGGCAAGCGCTCATGATATCACAATCCTATAATTCCTGATCGCAGGATGGCAGGCACCGTTGATCTGCAGGAAATAGATCAATGGCAGCACTAGTTCAACCCTCTACAAAATAAAATCATCGACGGCCACCTTCAAAACAAGCTGACACAATTGCCAACATGACAATAAGGGGCCCACCTTACCATACACTACGAAGGAAGTCCAGGTGGCAGTTGCCCGCGATATCGCAATCCTAAAACTTTTGATCGCGCGATGTTAGGAAACCGTCGATCTTGAGCATCAATGATCTTGTTCCTTTAACACAGTCACCAGCCATGTCGTTAACCTTCGAGCAGCTTTTCCAACGAGATTATAACATATCTATCGATTTAGAACATGTGTGTCTCGAGAACACTTTAGTAATCCGCCCCTTAATACATTTAAAGTCAGCTAGTGTTTCCTTTACTCTTTAGGCTTCATCGGATGAGACACGTGGCGCCCGCCCGTGATTTCGCAATCAACCCAAGCACCATCGCGAGATGGTGGGGAACGGCTCAGATCAAATGGCAGTTGGTCAGCAATAGCACAAATTTTATCCCCCGGATAGGACACGTGGCGCCTGCCCGTGATTTCGCAATCCTTCAATTCCCGATCACGGGATGGCGAGCACCGTTGATATCTGCAGAAAATAGATCAATAGCAGCACTAAATCAACCCTTGCAAAATAAAACATTCATTAAAAGGAGAAGTGGGCATTACTAGGTGGACAACAAATAAAAAAATTATATTTATAGAAGAAAAATAAAATAAATTTACAATTTGTTTTATAATTTCACTTTTAACTTTAAATGTATGTTCACTCATTAAGTTGTATTTTTTTTACAATCACATTTTTATTTTAGATGTATGTTTATAAAATATAAAGATGCATTAAAAATATATTAGAAATATTTTTCTTTATATTATATAGCATTCATAACATAAAATTAACATAGAATAATTTCACAATATCACTTAACCAATCAAAAAAAAATTAATCATTACTATGCAACATTATTCTCACATCAAACTAACAAGTAAACATTGAAAACAAATTTATTTTTTTATATTATAACATTCATAACTTAAACCGTTTATACACAATATCAAGTTAATTATAAAAAATACATAAAATTATTTATAATCAACTTAAATTTTTTAACAATTTAATAAAATATAATTTAATATAATTAAGAAAAATTAAATAAGAATTATAGATAAATTTATGAAATATTAATTTGCTTATCAAGAAAAAATCAATGATAAATTTACTTATTATAGATAAATTTACTTACAAATCTATTTTAACCATCAAGAAAAAATTAATCATTAGTGATTGCAACATTATTGGCACATCTTTTAAACTGACAAATAAACATTGAAAACACATTTATTTTTTATATTATAACATTCATAACTTAAACCTTTTTATACACAATGTCAAGTTAACTATAAATGGTATAGAGTTTAGATTTGCTATATCTCTCATATATCAACATAGGTAAATTTGAAAATATTTTAAATTATATAATTTCAAAAAAAAAATTGAATGAATTTATAGAAGATTATTTTTATTAAAGTGATAGAATCTAATCCCAATACTAACATTAATTATAAGTCTAACCATAAGCCCAACTAAACTAATTAACTTCAAGTAACTCTAATTTTATATCCAACCCTAAACATAACTATGATTCTAAAAGCTAACATTAATGAAACCCTAATTGAACCATAACCCTAACCCTAATACTAACCCTTGCCCCAATTGAACCTAACACTATTTAAGCTCTATCATAGAACCTTAATCTTTACCCCAACCCCAACCCTAATCCTAATTGAATCCTATACCTAATTTTAATTAAAGTCTAACCCTATTTGAACCTTAAACTTAATTGAACTCATGTTTAGGGTTAGGGTTCAATTAAGGTTAGGGTTGAATTATGGTTATGATTAGGGTCAAAATTCAAATAGGATTATGGTTGGAGTTTAATTAAGGTTGCTATTCACTTAGGGTTAAGGTTCAATTAGTATTCAATTTGGGTTAGGGATCAATTAGGGTTATAATTCAATAAGGGTTTAATTAAGGTCAGGGTTAAGGTTAGTCTTAAATTAGGGCTAGGATTGGAGTTAGGGTTCAATTAAGGTAAGGGTTATTGTCTATTTTAGGGTTAGGGTTCAATTAGAGTTCTCTAGGGTTTTAATACAATTATGGTTAGGTTTCAACAATACCTAGGGTTACAATTACAGTTCAATTAGTTTTAGAGTTAGGGTTATAATACGAGTTCAATCAGGTTAGGGTCAAGGTTTAATTAGTGTTAGAGTTAGGGTTGCAATAATAAAATTTTCCATAATGATATGGAAAGGCATTCAATTAGATTCATATAAAAATGCACAAATAAGAATTGGTAATTAAGAATTCTCTAGAACTAAAGTTATAACAAAAAAATACAATCCTTAGCTTAATCATTTGTTCTTTGTTAGGGTTGGGATAATAATTTAACGGGGCCAACCGAGACTTAGGAAATAAAACCCTGTGGAGGAAATAAAGTATTAAAATCAAAGTTGGGTTTTAATTTTAATCCAGTGACGTAAGCCTAAGCCATTAACTCCAGTGGTCATGTCGTTGACAGCTTAGCCAAAGCCTTTCATTAAATACTAACCGTGCAATGTGTAGGTTTTCCAGATTCAAAGATATGGGAGAAGATCTCAATAGTACCCCGCCAACTCGCAGAACTAAGGTGTCACCCTGTTATTTGGTGCGAGGTCAGCAAAAGGAAAATGTGTGTCCTATATGGAATGTGGGGCCCAATCTCCACTATTGAGCTCATAACCTGTGGTTTTAGATCAACAACCAAGACCAAAAGATAATGTAAATCTCTGTTGTTCTCTGCTAACTTGCAGGAGGAAGATGAAGGTTGGTTAAAAGTCATGAGGTCAACGAGATTGCGATGCGTAGCTCCAGCCGTTCAGTTTGCAAAGTGCATAGGACCTGCCGACATGGTAGTTGGTTTCTGAGATGGATTAATGTTATTGATCATGAGGAAGGTGAACGATGCTTCGTTGGATATCAAACCGAGTTAGCCCAAGATAAACCGTTTGATCTGCCAACTCTTCAGGAGATCAGCGGGCAATATTCAAAGTTGGAAAATGGCACATGGTGGTCATTTTATCATACAACTCGTGAAGCATTAATGAATTATTCCTTGCTTGTGTAGTCACGTTGATCTAAATCTGTATGAAGATGTTGTTGTTGGAAATCATGAAGGGTGATCTTTGAATTCTCATGTAGCTCTAGTTAAACGGTGACAGTACATACGCCGCCAAATTGCCATGTTTGCACATGCATTTTTACTAAGCATTGATGAAGGTTTCCATTACCTCACACAATAAATACAAGAGGAATTAACTACTAATAGTGTCATTCTTGTAGCAGTTAGAGAACTTTGTGGGCTAAGTCTAATCAAGCTTGAGTGCTTGTCTAAGAAGAGAAAATGAGTAAGTCAGTAAGGAGGTCTATTCATTTGAGCTCACAAAAGCTCAGTCTTGCTATTCAGGAAGGTGCTTTGGTTGACAAGCCCAAGCTTGTGCCCACTAGATGCAGTAGAAGGTTGCAATTCTAGGATGTTGTTGATCAACTAGTAGATGACAAAGGCAAGCAGTCGATGTGCTCTATTACTAGTGTCGGTAGGAAAATAAGGTATGGGCATGGCTCCTCTGGATGCCAACACTTTCCCATTGACCTTACGAGCAACACTTCTGATGATGTAACCGAGATCAACTCCGACTACTGTCGGTATTTACCTCACTTCAATCACGGTCTGCCCTCTGATGAGGAAGTGATATATGTGGTGCCATTGGTTGTTAAAACCCCAAGCGGACAGACTAGAACCGTATTGGGCAAGGACAAGAAAGAAGAGGAGGCTGAGGGTCTACCGTATTAGGCAACAACTAGAAGCGGGCATGTATACCGGGTCTGAGTGTTGGTAAGGGCAGGGTGGTGAGTAAATAAGAATTTGTTGCGGTGCCTTTGTGGCAATTTGGTTGCCTAGTTTTTTTTGCGTGGACAAGGGGATTTTGATGACAATTTGTGTTCCCTTTTCTTTTAGCTTTCCCCAATTCGTGCGCCACTATGTTTTGCAGATTCAACTTGTGGGAAGTTTTGAAATGAAAGTAAAATGCAATGGAGATTTTGTTCAAATAAAAATTTGTGGTGAAATTACATTTGAGCCTGAAGCTTGTTGCTCTCTTATCATATAAAAGGGAATTCAAGGCTCATTTGTAGGGAGAGAACTGATGAAAGCTCTAGCTAGGTTTTTAGTTGAATATATGGGTAGAAAGATAGTTTTGAGTTGACTATATGGGTCGAAAGATATATGTCCTCTAATGAGGAAGTGATATATGTGGTGCGATTGGTTGTTAAAACCCCAAGCAAACGGAATAGAATAGATAGCCTGTTTTGAGTTTTGGATGAATATATGCAAATTATCTTAAATTGTATGCAGATATGACTTATAAGCATGAATAAACATATAATTCTAATATATTTTCTCTCCTTATGTGGATTTGAGTGAATTTTGAATGAAATGTTAATGATGTTGTCATTCTTCTTTGAGAATTTGTTCAATTGTGTGTCTATGTTTTGGGTAGAATTCAATTTTAAAATTTTGAGGTTTCATATTTATATGTGTGAGATTGATCTAATATTCCATAAAAATGAATGTTAAAATATCATGAAAAAATGGGCAAGTAATGAATGTAGAAGTAAAATTATATTTGCATATATTCATAAAATAAGATCTAATAAACAAAAAATATATGCAATTAAAAATAAAGGAAAAATAATTCAACCCAAATTTAGATAAGAGAGATAATTAGATTATATGATAACTTTAAGGCTAGGGTTAGGATTTGATTAGGATTAGTGTTCGCTTAGGGTTATGATTAGAGTTATGAATCTACAATTAGGGTTCAATTAATGTTCACTTAGGGCTTCTTTCTTGGGAGAAGCTTATTGAATGGTAAGTGTATTTTATAAAATTAATATGTCAAGAATTAATTTTAGATAATACTACATGTGGTTTTTCATATGGTATTAAATTGTAGATTAAAATTGATAATAGATTTCCTTCCTTCTTTTGCATTGTAAACTACCATAATATATGGCCTTAAAATCCTATTCATATTTTGAGCTTTTCTAAACTACACAACACGACATCCAACAAAAAAATTTGTTATGCATTTTTTCAAGCACAAATCCTTAGAATTCTTAATGTGTTACTTAGGTTAATTCTTTATTGCAATAAATAAATACACAATAATATATATATTATGGATTTGAGGGAAAATATTAAAATATTTATATATATAGAAAAATTTAAATGCAAGGGATTCAAGAACATACCTTTGCTTTTGTTAATGTTGATGAAGATACAAATCTTGATGAAGTACCAAATTTTATGACATGATATAAAAAACTGGAATATCTTTGCTCTATGTGGCACTTGAAATTTTGTACAAAACTATAACTAACTCTACATCAAATTTGTGACTTTGGACCTATTTTGCATCAATAAATATGAGCTTTGACACATGCCTCCTAATCTAGCATACAATATGTGTACTTAAATGCTCAAAATAGTTGGGAGTAGTGTTGAGATTGGTGGATCTTTGGGAAGGTCCAATGCTTCACCTTTGTATCTCTCCCTATAGATAGAGGTAGAGATGAATATAGAATGAGAGAAGAAAAGGGATAAAAATAGATAGAGATATAGAGAGAGATAGAGGGAGAAATAAATATATAGAGAGATAGGGAGATCTATATATATATATATATATATATAGAGAGAGAGAGAGAGAGATGGCAAGATAGAGATATAAGGAGATATAGAGAGTGGAAAGAGAGAGAGAGGGATAAGTAGAGAAAGACAAATAGAGATGGAGAGGGAGATAGAAATAGGGGGAGATAGAGAGAGAGAAAGAGAGAGGGAGAGATAGATAAATGGGAAGAGAAAGACATAGATATAGAGATATATGGGAAGATAAAGGACAACAGGGGGTTGAGATATGAAGATAGATAGGGGTATAGGGAGGGAGCAAGAGATCAGGGAGAGATGGGGAGAGATAGAGAGAGGGAGGGAGAAAGGGAGAGAGATATGTAGAGGAGGGAGAGATAGATGGGGAAGAGGGAGATATATGTAGAGAGGGGGAGAGAGGGAGAGCGAGAGGGAGAGGCTAATTTTTTAGTTTAAATTCTATAAAATATTAAATAAATAATAATATAAATATTATAAGAATTATATAATTTGTATTTTAAATTACACACTATTTTATTTTTTGAAAAATGTGTAATTTTTTAACCATTTTCCTATATATTTAGTGTTAAGATTTTTACATCTTTTAACAATTCAAAATATAATACAAATAAAATATAGTTAATAATTTAATTAACTAGCATACCTATATTAATTAATAATATATGTAAAACACGCTGAGAGTTATCTTTATCAAGATGCCTATTGACTTGAAAAAATGCTTGCAATTCTTTGAATATGACCTTGGAAAAGCAACCAATTTTGATTTCCACACATTGTTTGTGTCATTGCTTATCTCAATCTCATATATAAGGGTACACATTGAAATTTGAAATCATACCAACTTTGTCTATAACAACAATCAACCAAGAACACCAAATTTGAAAGCAGAAATGTTCATCAATCATTAGATTTAGTATTGACAACATCAAAGAAGTATATCATGACAAAATGGCATTAACTAACTTAGATATATCCACTATTTTTTTTTCAAATGTTTGAATACATTGTTAATATTATATACATTCAAGAATTTGAATGTTATGAAACCTATAGCTTTGCAATTGAATCTAATAAAGCTTTGCTCTCAGATGAATAATCAAACTTTGTTGTTTTTATGACTGTGCATTTAATCCTTTGTTCAAGTATATAAGTCTCTTTTTTCACTTGAATTTTAAATATGTATCTGTTGAAAAGGACCTTTGTATAATGTGTGAAAACTTAACATCTTATTTTAATTCTGCTTCAAGCTAAATGTTTAATTTTTGTTGTTACACTCCATAATTTCTTCACACTTCTTCAAAAGTTGTAATCCAAGTGAATGAAGTATGGTCTTGCACTTGCATTGAAGCATTTTATAATCACATTCAGGGAAAGTTTTATCTACATCTCCATAATACCATCACTAACCATTTCATTAGTGTTTACCTTTTATTTTGGCAAAGGCCTATATCCACTTTCAAGGCATGTTGTATATCAAAAATTTTCTACCTTAATGAAAAGATAAGGTGAAGCTTTTGGGTAAGTGCAATCAAGATGGTTCCCAAAAAGGGGGCTTAAGTGGCCACTTTTTTTTTTAAATCAAGAAATGCTGACCTTGGATGTGAAATTGAGGATAGTTACACTCAAAATTTTGAGATGGAACAAAAACAAGGATCGAAGTGCTCTAAGTCTACTTTCTAAACTATAATTTATTTTTTAAATGTTGAGATTAAGGGGTTCAATGGGAGAGAGTGGGAGAGGGAGAGAGGGAGGGAGGAATATAGTGGGAGAGAGGGAGGGAGAGAGTGGGAGAGGGAGAGAGGGAGGGAGGAATATAGTGGGAGAGAGGGAGGGAGAAAGAGTGGGAGAGGGCTGGAGAGAGTCCGAGAGAGTGGGAGTGGGGAGAGAGGGTGGAGAGGAGTGAGTGGGAGAGAGTGAGCAAGTGGGAGACTAGGTTGAGAGAGAGTGGGAGAGTGAGAGGTGGGAGAGGGGTGAGGAGGAGTGGGAGAGTGGGGTAGAGTGGGAGAGGGTGGGAGAGAGGAGGGAGAGAGGGAAGAGGTGCAGAGAGGGGAGAGAGTGGGGAGAAAGGGAGAGAGGGGAAGAGGGTCGGTGGGAGTGGGAGAGAGGGTGGGAGAGGGTGAGAGAGAGAGGAGGAGAGAGTGGGAGAGAGTGGAGGGAGGTAGGAAGAAGGTGGGAGAGAGTGGGAGAGGGTGAGAGAATTGGAGAGAGTGGGAGAAAGTGGGAGATAAGGACGAGAGAGTAGGGAGTGGAAGAGGGTGCAGAGAGCCGGAGAGAGTGGGAGAGAGTGTGGGAGAGTGGGAGAGAGGAAAAGTGTGGCTACATAGAGTTTCTATACATAGTATTTGTAGGAGAATGGTATCTCTATTTTGAATTATTCTAAACCTTGTTTATATGTAGTAGTTTTTAAATTCATTTTGTTGTTATACTCTATAATTAATAGTTTATATATTGTACTCTCTCTATACATGATTTTTAGCAAGATTGGGGACGCTAATAGAACCTTCATTTATTTTTTAAAAAAGACCAAGAAATGTATGAAAATTTGACAACATGAAAACCATGAAAAATAAAAGTGAAAATAAAAATTTAACATAGTAAAATGGCCAATCATGTGCCAAAAATGAAAAGAACCATTTGTTGTTACTCTAATATTTCAACCACATACTAAATTACCAAGTGCATTTTATAAATGTATCATGCAAGGAGCACAATATTGAGAATCAATGTGAATGATTCTCATCAAGAAATTAGACAAGCTTTGGAGAAGGACCCAAGCTCTTTGTAGGTTTTCAATGAAGATTTAATTAGCCACTAATAGGAACAATAAGAAAATAGATAAATGTGAAAAAAAAATAAATCCTAATCTCTAAGAGTGTTGTTAAGAATTACATATACATTATCTCATAAATTTCAATAGACATGAGACACATTTATAAAAATAAAGGAAAGAAATAGCTATTTAGATAGTTATTAATCTACAAAAGATTAGTACCTACGTATTTCAAGAGATTAATAAAAATAAGTTTTTTATTTATAATTTTTAAATTTGATAATTTTGAAATTATCATAGATGTAAAGTAAAGATAAAATATTTTTCAACAAAACAAATAAAAATGACAACCAAATAATGTGATTAATCAAGAATAACATGATATTGCAAAAATATAATAAATAAAAGAATATGCATAATTGTACATAAGCCATCAAAAGTCTAAATATACCTATCTTTATAAAAAAATAAAAATCTTTAAAATGACTAAAAATTATTAAAACTTATTAAGCTCTATGAAAAAACACTACCTTCCATATAAAGAGTATACAACATGATACTTATAAAAAACAAATTATGTAGGATACCAAAAAATTGTTAAAAAGATAAGATAAGATAAAATTATAAATGAAATTAATCATATTAATTTCATAGTTAAAAAGATAATTCTATGGATTTTTAAATATACATATATAATAATCTTTAAATCTTTATTTAAAAA
>VDFB02353493.1:341621232-341655775 GCA_007258455.2 Sequoia sempervirens | reverse complement strand
AAGGAGTAATAGAGTAAGAAGTGAAAGCCTAAGGTCTAGATCCTTATCTACTCCACATGGAGGCCAAACTTTCCAAATCAAAATACTAGTATAACCAATTCATAGGAATTTTTTCTCCATGGCTCAAGTAGCTACCCCTGCTCCTAGAAATTTTGTAACCTGGGATAGTGGTAGTCCACTAAAACTACCCACACCCCTAGATGTATGGCCTGCCATACCCACTAATGCCCTCAAGGCTATTCCACAATTTTTTGGAGAATACTTCAAAAACCCCTTTGAACACCTCCAAGATATAGTACAGGTATGTAGGGTACATAACATAATAGAGGAAAATATCACTCTTAGGCTATTGGCTGCTTCGTTCAAAGGAAAAGCTTAAGATTGGTATTAGTCTTTAGCTTTCGGTTTATCCGCTCCTGGGATCAACCCAGAGAATGGTTGTTTGAATGCTTCTTAGAGAAGGGAGATCACTCCTCATTGCTACATCAATTATTCATTGTCAAAAGAGCTTCGCAGGAGGCCATAAGAAACTTCAACACCAAGTTTCATAAAACCTGGCAAAGAATCCTTGTAACTGCCCAACCCCCAGATGCAATCAAATTTATGTTCTACCTGAAGGCTTTCAATTCATACATCACATTTATTATAACCTCTATAGGAGGGGATATCTTACCCAATGCATACAATTTGGCTGTACATGCAAAGAGAAATTTGATCAATGCTAGAAAGCTTCGACCACAACCTTTGATTCCTGTATTCATAGAAATCTTTGGTGGTCCTTGGGAAGAAGCTACTCTAAGCACTTTTGCTACAAAAGTGGTGACATCGGCCACACCACAATCCATGTATGTGTACCCTACCATACAATCGAGCACATCAAGCTCTTTCGGTCTAGTAGCGGACATTGATGATATGAAGATTCTCATGCGGTCTTTTGCTAAAAAGTTAGTTCTCATCAAATGGTAGTAGGCAGCATCTCTAAAGCAAGCCACTCATACCTATCATGGCGGAAGGCCATCCTATCAATAGAACATGTACCAAGGACCCTCAAGAGGAGGAGGTCAATAAATGACATTCACAAACCAGATAGTTCCAGTCATTATGCCACTATAGACAGTTAAGGATAGCCAGAGTAAAGAGTTAATCCCAGGCTAGAACAACGTGGTAGAAGATAGAACATATGGTGCATCCCATGCAGTGATAGTCACATTCCCTAAATTTTTTGGGGGGAAAATATGCAACAAAAGAGAGTGGAACAAAGAAACAAGGGCATGCTCCCAAATGCAGAAGAATATGAGTTCCCTAAAATGGAAAATTCCTACTTTAGAGCACAAATGAAAGGAATGTCTTTAGAACAAGAACTGGATATTGTGCCAGACCAAGTGCAATTTTCATGGATGGAGGAAGAAGATGTGGTAGTCATGAATGAAGCTCTGGTGATTAGTTCTCCACAAGTACAATTAGACTACAACATCCCAAAGAAGGTTCATGGGAGAATACATACAAAAAGCTCTATCATGACCTTAGTTACGTCAACCGTAATCACAAGAAAATTAGGCTCCACAAGCAACTAACTGAACTACTCAATAGTGGCGAACTCTACCATTGCCCACAAAGGAGTTGGATAAGATTTCAAGCTCATTCATGATAAATTGTTTTCCCTTGAAGACAAGAGAGATACCACCACTTAAGCCTAAGGTCTAGCCAATCAAAATGTTGAATGTGGTGGAACAATTGAGGAAGGTGCCTACAATTGTATCTCTATGGGATTTTGTATCCATTTCTAAACAAAAGATGTTTTTTTGGGAAGCATTAAAGAAGGAAGAACAAATATCATAGACAGATGCAACTCCATTGTGTGATCAGGATAAAGATAAAGAACCCACGTTGGGCCCTCAAGCTTCAAAAGCTACAACTTATGTGAATGATGCAAACAATGCAAAAGAGAAAGATGTAAGAAAGCTAAAGCCCATGCCTTTCTTTTTAACACTTATTACATGGGAGATAAACTTTTGCATAACATGATTGATTCAGGAGATAGTAAAATGGTCTTGCGAAAGCAAGTGGTCGATGCCCTGAAGCTTAAGTATGAGCCACTTGAGAGGGGAATCATGCAATTAGATGGGAAGAGGGTTCTAGCCATTAGTCTCATTAAAGATCTATCTTTAACGCTCTTCTCATGTCCAAGCCAAATGGTCACACAAGAAATAGTGGTGATAGGCATTCCCCTGGTCTTTATAATGTGTCTTTCAAGATATTCCACTGCAAAGCTTGGCGGATATTTGGTGCTTGATTGGTTCCACTTTATATTGAGGACCAAGCATGGGGTGAAGATGAAAATCCTATCTAAATATTTGAATATAGAACACATAGTGGACAATGCAGTCCTATGCTTTGAAGAAGCACATACCTCCTTCTCGTAAAGGGAGATATATTGTGTAGAGATGCTCAAAGACAAAGAAAACACGAGTGATTGGACTCCTGAAGAGGAGGTCCTCCTTAACCAATTCATCAACCCTAACCTATTCAAAAAAATTTATGTGACGGGACTAGGGACCTATGTCATCTTTGATGACAATCAAGTCTTTTTGAAATTGATAAAGGACCACGAGGAATATGATGATCTGGGTGACAACTATTTGTGGACTTTATATTTTGATGGCACCAAATGCAAAACTAGATCTAGAGTGGATTTCCAACTAGTGTCCTCAAGAGGAACATAAACACTCAAGGCTTTTCATTTCTAGTTCTCATGCTTGAAAATTGATGTGGAATAAAAAGCCTTGGTTCATGGTATAATTCTTGCAAAGTGAATGGGAATAAAGAGAATGCAAGCATTCAAAGATTTAGAGCTAGTTGTCAGTCAGGTCCATGGGCAACTAGTTGCAAAGAATATAAGAATGATGTCATACAGACATCAAATATGGGATTTGATTGAGAGTTTTGAAGATTTTAATATACAAGTCATTCCCCAATCTCAAAATAGTATCATCAATTGGATGCCTTAAATCGGTTCACAATTTGAACTAGTTTTTGATTCAACAACAAAGTAGAATGCAGTATAGATCATCATCTAACCAACAATTCCCAACAATGATCAAAACTAGCAAGTATTTTGGAATGATATTTAGATCACCACCTTTTTACAAAAATCAGGAAGAGTTTCTAATTATTTATAGCCATGAGTAGATTCTCCTGAAGGGTAGGTTATCTAGTTAAAAGGAAATAAGTTTCCTCGAGGTTTAATATCCTTTGAAAATGTTTTTTATTGTGAGGATGCAAGAAATGGAAAATAGAGGTTCACTTCAAACATGAAGGATTATTAAGAGCTTGATGTCAAAACTGGCAGAAAGTTAAAATTCAGAAGGGATGTTTCATGGAAGGATAAGGAAAGGCTAAGGGATCTATGTTCTAGATATGATAGGTTTGTAGCTTGGAGCTACGATGATCTTAGAGGGTATGATCTAGGCATAATTCATCATACTATTGAATTGGTTGAAGTGTTGATGGTACAAGATCTCACCAAGTTTATTGAATCGAGGATCATATATCCGATTAAGAATTCCACTTGGGTGTCAAATCTAGTACCAGTTTAGAAAAATAATGGCAATATTAGGCTCTGTGTAGATTTTAGATATTTTAATAAATCCTCGCTAAAAGACCACTACCCTTTTCCATCAATGGAGAATATCTTGCAAACAGAGACTAGATAGGAGATGTTTTCATTGCTCGATGGTTTCTTGGGTTTTAACTAGGTATATGTAAAGGAAGGTGACCAACATAAAACAACATTTACCATTAAGTGGAGAACATTTGCATATTCAAAAATGTCATTCAGACTTTCAAATGTTGGTGTGACATTTCAATGAGCAATGGATATTGATTTCAAAGGATTAATTAATTAGATTATTTTAATATATTTGGATGACCTAATGGCATTTTCAAAGTCAAAGGATGATCAATTTGATCATCTAGAAAAGTTTTTCTAGAAAAATCAATAGTTTGAGATTTCCTTGAATCCCAAAAAATATGTTTTCAGAGTGCCCCAAGGCAAGCTACTCCATTTTGCAGTATCAAAGGAGGGAATAGAAATAGATCTTGAAAGGGTGAGATATATAATGGAGTTCTTACTCCTTAGTAAATTAGAAAGGGATGCAGTCTTTCTTATGGAAGATGAACATTTTCAGTAGGTTTAGTTCATATTTCGCAGGCATTGTGAGGCCCATCATGTTGATGCTCAAAAATAACCTAATTTCCATATGGACCCTTGAAGGCAAAGCAACTTTTGAGTAGATAAAGGTAGCTATCTTTTCTGCTCTGGTGTTGGCTAACCCAAAATTTTCCAAATATTTTCTACTCTATGTATACAATGGCCAAGGAAGCATAACTTCAGTACTCACTCAACAAGATGAAGGGAATAACAAAGAGAATCCTATCTCATTTCACTCGAGAATTGTTAAAGGATATGAAGCCAGGTATAATTTTGTTGAAAAGAAGGCTTTTTCCATCATTAAAATCCTAAAAAGATTTCAACACTTGGTGTCAGCCAATAGAATCACCATTCTCGTTGCTCATCCTAGTGTGCAAGAGTATATCACTGAAGGTGAGATAACTAAAAAAAGGGCTGACTGGATCACCAAGATCCTAGACTATGATGTCGACATTAGGCTAAACAAGCTAGTTCAAGGAATAGGTTTGTATGAATATCTTGTGTAGGAATCAAGTTTTGTAGCTGAGAAGGAGACCGATCAGGTCTACACAAACCAATTCGAGTCCGACGAGTCCTGGGTGATGAATCAAATATAGTATATGCAAAAGGAGTAGTACTCAACCAACCTTCCATCTCACAAAGGCGATACTACCGACTACAAGGCCCTATGTATGTATTAATAAGGTATCTTATTTAAAAAGAATTATGATGGTGTTCTACTCCGATGCTTGAATAAGCCATAGGCAGGAAGAGTTCTTAATGAATTTCATAGCAGTCCTAAGGGTGGACATTTCTCTACCAAGACTACCACCTTAAAGATAATGAGAGTAGGGTATTATTGGCCCTCCGTATTTTCTAAAGCGCACCATCTAGTGCAAAAGTGTATGCAGTGCCAATATTTTATCAATAAGCAAAAGAGGTTCACCTTGAATTTGAGCTCAGTTGTAACTAAGGAGCCCTTTTCTCAATGGGGTTTTGATTTCATGGGTATGATAAATCCTATTTCCAGTGCAAGCCATAAGTGGATCTTTATGGCAACCGACTACTTCACAATGTGGATCGAGGCTATCTCCCTAAAAATGCTACAAAAGGTGGGACCATCAACTTCCTTAAAGAGCTAGTAACAAGATTTGGTTTGCCAAAAAACATCATATCTGACAATGCACAACCTTTTGTATGTTTAGGGATGTCAAATTTCCCTATCAAATATGGGGTTTAGCTTAAAACTTCTTTAAATTACTACCCACAAGGAAATGGGTTAGAGGAGTTGACCAACAAAACCCTAATAAGGTTAATCTAGCACATCGAGTCAGAGTGACAAAGGGATTGGAACAAGCACCTGCAAGCTACTCTGTGGGTAGACTAAATTAGACCCAAGCAGATCCTAGAGGCCTCTCCTTATTTATTGGTATATGGAAAGGAGGTAGTTTTACCTGTATGATCAATTTTTATGCATGTTAAATATGTAAAAAAAATGAATCAAACACACCAATAAGACATTATA
Organism: Sequoia sempervirens; assembly: GCA_007258455.2. NCBI lineage: Eukaryota > Viridiplantae > Streptophyta > Pinopsida > Cupressales > Cupressaceae > Sequoia > Sequoia sempervirens. The sequence goes on along the minus strand of VDFB02353493.1, from coordinate 341,650,061 downwards.
TTAAAAATAGAATATTAAAATAATAGAGATGCAAACTCAGTATCTTGTTATCAATGTCATCCTATCGTCCTCTATCTCCAGTGTTTTGTCAGTTCTAGCTGGCTCTCAGATCTCTGGCTAGGCTCAAAAAATGGTCTCCTAGAGAACGAGATTGAATATGAATGCATGCAATGCTATGCTAAGACATGATTATTCTAATGCTTCACATGATTGCTAAAATGAAATATTATGATAGTGCTGTGAATAATAAAAGCTATAATGATAATGCTAGAATGCTAGAATGCTAGAATGCAATTAATCTCTAATTCATATGTTGTGTGTTGTAACCATTGCTTGGATTGGCAGTGCTATTTATAGAGTTTTTCAAAAGCTTTTGATTGGCTAATATGATTAATGATTGTGAAAATTCTTAGCAGATCAAACGGTTGAAGATGGATAAGACTGAAGAAAAACAAAAGAAAACATAAGGCAAGATTTGTTTTCTTTTATGTAAAAGAGGTAAGATAAGATGATAAAGATGAATTGTAAAAAAATCATCTTTTTGTGAGATTATGGAAAGATTCTAAAGAAGATAAATAATGAATTATTAAATTCAATTATTTATTTATAGGTGACACAGAGCTTTTCTTAAAATAGAATATTTACCCCAGATTTGAAGAATAATAGAAGATTTCATAATTTAAATAAAATATTTAATTATGATTTTGAAAAGATATGGAAGATATTTAATTAAATAAAGATATTTAATTAAACTTGTAAAATGAAATTAATTAAATAAAATATTTAATTAATTAGAAGAAAGATTTGAAAAGAAATATTTAAATTTAATTAAATAAAAAAGACTTAATTAAATTCAAAAGTGATAATTAATTAAAATAAATAAAGTGTATTTATTTAATTAATCAAGTGGACATATGAATGTGAAATAATTAAATAAAATTGATTTATTTAATTATGACAAAAGAATAAATTGAATGAACAATATAATTAAATTGATTAAATTTAATTATATTTAGAAGACTTTAGATAAATTAATTAAATAATAAATATTTAATTAAATGCCATGATTAATCAAACATGACCAATTTTACTCATATATATTTTTCCTGACATGACCAATTTTATGCATATACATTTTTCCCCTCTTTGAAGTGATGTGTGAAATGCATTGCTTCAAAGAAAATATTCCTACTTTCAAAATTTGTTGTTTTTGACTTTGCCTCTTTTTGAAAAATATGCCCCTGATCTGACTCTGATATGTTTCCGATTGGAAGATGTTGCTGGTGTTAATGATGCCCCCTCATGAGGTAATTCACTGATGAGGATATTAGTTTTGGATAATGTTTGAAAAAGTTGATTTATTGATGAAATTTTTATTTTGATGTAAAGTCAGTGATTTAGCTCTCAAAAAATGATGTATATGGATGCCCTAGTTTGAAAATAAGGTCAAAGTGAGATAAAAGATAAAAAGAAAATAACTTGCCACAAAAACCCACTTTTTTTTTTACCTTTAAAAGGTTAAAAGGGAGAAAAGGACAAGCCATTTGCACTTTTTGACCTTTAGAAACCTTTTGCTCTAATAGTGACCTAGCGAGATGGAGATTCTGTACCACAGACATAGATTCGAGCAGGCCCACCGATACCAGAGACCAGCTGTATATGGACCACCGGTGAGTAGATCCAACCCCTTGTGCGTTAAAATTTTTCCATTTTAGTGCTTTTAGGAGTGTTTTAGCACTTTCGATGTTTGTTTGAGCACATATAGGATGCACTTTTTTTTTTGTATTTTCACTAAAAAACTAGTTTAGCGCATCTGATAGATAGAGTAGCACTTACAGGATGCCATAGGAAAAAGTAGTACTTTAGCGCATCTAGGAAATAGTTTAGCACTTTTAGGGTTGTTGCACATCCAATGAATAGAGTGGCACTTTTGATTAGAGTTTTAGCACTCTTAGGGAAATAGTACATAGAGGAAATGATTGAGCACTTCTAGGGAAAAGAATGAAGCATCCAAGTTTTAGCGCATCTAGGAAACAAAATAGTGCAAATGAGTTTTAGCGCATAGAGGCTGCAGATTAGAGCATCTAGGAAAAAGAGATAGAATGTGTGATTTGATGAAAGTGATGAAAGAATGATGATGTATATTGCTTCCTTGGTCAATAGATAGAGAAATTGTCTTATCATCATGTTAATATGGATAGAAAAGCTGATAAATAATTGATAACTTTGTTTCCAAAATAGAAACCAAAGAGTAGATAGCTGATAACTTTGTCTCCCCTATACGAAAAACAAAGAGTAGATGATTGATAGGACTTATGATAAATTTGCTTTCGGTGATAGAAAACAAATAGTAGATGATTGATTGAAAACATATTTGCATTTGTGACTAAAATACAAATAGAATGATGTTTTGATTGTTGATAAATTTGCATTCTTGAAAAAGAAAACAAATAGTAATTGATGATATAGCAAATTGATGTGATATTCAGATAGATAGATTGTGCATTGATTGTATGATATGAATCGCCTAGATAGAACACTTGATATGGGTCAACTAATATGAGTTTGATTGGTATGGGTCACTGATATGGGTCTGATTGGTAGATAAACATGAGTCAAAGTGATTTGCTTGATTGATATTGAATCATTGATATGATGCTGATTGATTGTCTTTGTAATAACTAAAAATAGGAGGTTTTCAAAAACCTCCAGATTAGGGTGCGTCACTTTGCGGGGTGGGATTGGATACTAGAGATGACACCAGATGATATAGAGCTGATAGGGGTATGTGGATTGAGATCTTTGTTGTCCATGCCTATGATTTGGGTCAACAGAGGATTATTGACCGCGCTAGCAGAGAGGTGGCATTTAGAGCATAACACCTTTCATTTGCCGATGGGGGAGTTGACTGTGACTCCTGAGGATGTGTACAGGATATTGGGTATTCTAGTGGTAGGAACCTTTGTGTTCTATGATCACAAGGAGATAGGTGGTACAGATGCACTGAGGATAGTATATGGCAATGCATAGATAGCAGGGTATTGGGTGCCATGGGCTAAATGCAGGGGGTATCTGGCCTTACCTGTAGTTTTCAGTGCATTCATTGGAGGTCTCCTTTGTCTAGATTACTGGTCAAAGGGACTATCAATGGGATGGGGGAGGATCCTTGAGTAGATGTTGATACATCCATTGATATATGCCTAGGGGAGCTATATGTTGGCTCCCTATATCATGATTTACATCAGGTGGTGTACAGAGGTTCATCCAGTTTGTCATACAGTGTTACACTGCTCCAGATCTAGGCATGGGAGCATATTGTTGTGACGAGACCAACGTGTACCAGAGTGAGGCCACTGGGCAGACCATATGTGTATGCATATTCTATGTTCCTTGTCTAGCCTAAGCTAGGCAAGTTGGATTACTGGAGACAGTTCCTTGATGATATGGATATAGTGATATGGCGGCCATACATAAATTGCAAGTCATGGGATATTGATCATCTAGAGGTGCCATTTGTAGGTATTCCTTGATTTTTGATAGGGAGGACCCCATTCATCATAGACAGATTCTTGGCATTGCGGGTGCAGCGATAGTTCAAATTTACATAGAGGATGCCTCAAGGTGTTGCTCATTATGCACGGAGCAAGGATGAGGTGGGATGGGGGCCTGGTATTTCATAACATATAGCATACAAAAATCATACTTCTTTAGCACCCGAGGCATGGGATGATAGGCAGGATATTGTTGATGCTGGTATGTCTAATGAGTACTCTATTTATTATCATACACATCCATTTCCATGGTTTACATGTCCTAATGAGTCGACGCCCATTTTGGTGGTACCGCAGCCAAGGGTAGGAAGACAGGAGGATGTGGTAGGTGGTGAGTAGGTAACAGTTGGGGGAGAGGATGAGGAGAGTGGAGAGGAGAGCTTAGATGGGAGTGATGGAGATGACAGTAGAGATGAGGGAAGAGGTGGGGAGCGGAGGCTAGTGAGATCGAGGCCAGACTTATTAGGTAGTGTTTAGATCATGTGGAGGTCGAGGACTAGGTGGTGTATGTTTAAACTTCAAGGGTTGCTTGTACTGTCTTCTAGGAAACTCTCCACTATATCCTGCTTGGAACTTGCTACCAAAGGTTCCTTTATGGGCTTAAAAGACTACTCTTACCCTATTTCAACTCTTCTCAAAGAGTTTTCATCCTTGTACTTTACCCTTGAAGATTCAACACCTCTTGTAAATTGAGTGCTCTTCTTAGGACTTAGAAGAATCTAAGTGCCCTGTTCTCAAACTGACTTGAACTCCTTGCAGGGGAACTAGAGATGCTGGCTTCTTGCAATTCAGCTCCAAATAGGTACATCTTGCCTTAGGTTCAGACTTCAAATCACCCGTTTTGTTAACTTACCTTGGACAGTCCAAACACTCTTCTAGCCTTTACCAGTCAGTATTTAGCTTTTTACTCTCCAATTTACCACATAACCTATCAAACAAAGGTCATTTCCTGATACGCTTTTTCTAGCTTTAAATCTTGCAAAAAAATTTAGGTCACCAAATGCTCCGTACAACTGTCTCCTGAGATCTTGGAGAGGAGGGCTAATTGCCCTATTTCCTAGGGCTTTTCTGTTTGCTTGATGATTTCTCCCTCTAAAGAATTGCTCAATCCTTCATCACTCTGATTTCCTTGTATTTGGACCTAATCTACCTGGAAATGTACCTTGGCTATACAAATTGTACTTTCCCCTGCCTTGGTTCCTTATTCTCCACTCCCAAAGCCCTAATCGGGTCCTAAGCTCGCCTAGGGTTTGGGATTAAGACTCAATGCTTGATTCCTCACCTCTCCTATCTTTAGATATGTACAATAGGATGGCCCCTCTCCCATATTCAACTATTCTCAGGGGATCCCCAGGGACAGTGTCTATGGGAGGGCCATTTGATGTAACACTGCTCAAAACAGGAATACAGTCCCTACTTCCTAGTTTTTATAAAGAACCAACAACTCACTTCTAAACCTACTTGAATACCAGAAAGTTTCTACTTAAATCTACCTAATGAACTCAAATACTGAGAGATCTATGCACACAATGCCTTTTCTAAACTCTGCTATTCAAGGTATGCGGGCAGACACAGAAATGCAGTCTTCAGCTATCCCTGACAACACAAAACTTATCTACCCTGCATGCATCTTGAATCCACAAGTTATGTACAAGAGGAAAGATGTTAGTTCACATTAAATAATCTCTATTCCAATATCAAAAAAAGCATATAGTTCACAATATCCTATTTTCCAGAAAACACATGGGATTTTCCAAAACATAGAAAATCTTTCCAATCTGCTAACTATTTTTCATTCATGCTCACACTGACTGATTACAATGATCTTTCTATCCTACTACGAGTCTCTTACAACCACTTTGATGCCATTTGCATAGTTTAAGGGTAGTGGCTCGAGGTTCTTTCCTGATTTCAAGGGATTTCAAGGTAATGGAATTGCATGCAACCTAACAATGTTGCCATGCAATTTGCATTATTCTTGCAACTCTTTCCATCTTCCTACTCTTTAGGATCTCTACTCATTTAGTCCGAGCTAACAACCCTTAACTAACCTTTAGCAACTCCAAACATGGAGTAAGTGACATTTATAGAAACACATGATGACATATGCTGTCCTAAGTTTAATCAAACAACATTTCATACTAATGACGACCTAATGAAGAATTCAGTCCTAGAGACTAACTCTTCCCTCACAAATGCTAGATCTACTAAACATAAAACAAACCTAATGAAATCTTGATTTGGCCAAGATCAGGTACAAGCCAAAATTGCACAAACTTGGTGGAGGTCAGCCTAGGTGCTCCTGTACCATCCTCCCCAAAACAGAAAACTTCAAGCCATCCTTGGATTAAGTACATTGGGATCAAGTCCCAGCTTCTTGAACTCTGCCTCTTTAATCCATATTGCATCCACTTCAGTTTGTCCTGGTCTTTGGATCAGATGTTCCTTATATTCCTTTGTCCTGGTTTTCTTATAAACTCTAGTATCTAAGACTTTATCAACTTGCTTGACTGCAGTGGAGGGTAGTTTGAGTTCTTTAACATCTTGACTAACTTCTTGGAAGGTCTTATCCAAGTTGAATGATGGTCCTTTGTAGTGTACAATGTCTGCAACATTACAAATAGGGGACAGTCCACTGTCATCTGGTAATTGTACTTTGACTGCATTATCTCCATACTTCTCCAAGATAGGACATGGACCTATCCTCTTCATTTGTAGCTTGTGAGGAACTCCTTTCTGCAACCTAGCCTTGTTCAAATGCACCATGACTAAGTCTCCAACATTAAACTGAACCTCTCTTCTATGCTCATCCACCTTAGCTTTATGCTTCATGGTATTTTCTGCCAAGGTCTTTCTGACTGTCTCATGAATTTCCTACATAGCACAAGCAAAATCATCTGCATAACCACTTCCCTTGACTCCATCCTTTAGTTCTCTCAGCTCATAAACACCTCTAGGGTGTAGTCCATAAACAATCTCAAAGGGGCTCTTCCCTGTGGACCTATTCACTGTATCATTATAAGCATATTCTGCCTAGCCAATAATCTGATCCCATTGTTCACCATACTCCTTGGTCAAGCATCTAAGAAGGTTTCCAATTGTTCTATTTACCACTTCGGTCTAACCATCAGTTTGGGGATTGTATGCAGATCCAAAGGACAGATTGGTGCCCATTCTCTGCCAAAGTGTCTTCCAAAAGTGGCTCATAAATTTAGTATCCTTGTCTGATATAATGCTGATTGGCAAATCATGAATCCTAACTATTTCCTTGAAGAAAAGTGAGGCTATTTGACTGGCATCATTGGTTGTTTTGCAGGGTATAAAGTGAGCCATTTTGTTGAATCTATCAACCACAACATAAACACTGTCCATACCTTGCCTTGTCTTGGGTAAACCAACTACAAAGTCCATGCTTAAGCATTCCCATGGCCTAGAAGGGATTGGTAGTGGCTGGTATAAGCCTGCATTTGAAGAAGTGCCTTTTGCTTTTTGACACACTACACAACTCTCTACATATTTCCTGACATCTAAGTTCATCTTAGGCCAAAAATAAAACCTTTGGACAAGCTCTTGAGTTTTGGTAATCCCAAAATGACCACTCAATGCACCATTGTGCTTCTCTTGAATTAAATTCTCCCTAATAGAACCTCTAGGAACACAAAGTTGATTCCACTTAAACAACAAATAACTTTGCAAGGTATATTCAGCATACTTGCTATGGAAATAATTCTTAAACTCAAGGCATACCTTATAAATTTCGGCAAATTCTTCATCATCTGCATATAGATCCTTGAAGTGATTTATTCCCATGCTCTTCAATTGGATTTCTTGGATGGTAAGAACTCTCCTGCTCAATGCATCAGCAACTTTGTTGAGAGCTCCTTTCTTGTGCTTGATGTTGAAGGTGTAAGCTTGCAAATACTCCACCCATTTCATGTGCCTGTGACTCAACTTCTCTTGTGAATTCAGAAAACTGAGTGCTTGATTGTCTAAGTACACAATAAATTCCTTGGGAAGCAAGTAGTGCCTCCACTTCCTTAGTGCTTGGACCAATGCATACATTTCAAGGTCATAAGAAGAGTACTTCTTCTTGGCTTCACTTAGCTTCTCAGAATGAAAAGCCACCGGTCTGCCCTCTTGGCTGAGAACAACTCCAATTGCTACATTGCTTGCATCACATTCAATGGTGAATAACTTCTCAAAACTTGGCAACACCAAAATAGGTTGAGTAGCTATCCTTTCCTTCAACAACTCAAAACTCTTATTAGCTTGCTCATTCCACACAAACTTAGTTTTCATTCCTCCTTTAATGGTATCCAACATAGGAGCACAAATTGCACTAAACTGTTTGATGAATTTCCTATAGTACTGAGCAAGACCATGGAAGCTTCTTACCTTTGTTGTTGTCTTAGGGGTAGGCCAATTAAGAATGGCTTCTACCTTGCTGATGTCCATCTTCAAATTGCCATGTGATAACACAAAACCAAGGTACACCAGCTCTGTTTTGATGAACTCACACTTTACCAGATTGATCATCAACTTCTCCTCCTGTAGCTTCTTGAAAACCATCTCAATGTGTTGGAGGTGCTCTTCTCTAGTTCTGCTATAAATTAGTATATCATCAAGATACACTACTACAAACTTGCCAATATAGTCCTGGAGAATTTCATTCATGAGTCTCATGAATGTGGAGGGGGCATTAGACAAACCAAATGGCATAACTAGCCACTCATAAAGACCCTCATTGGTCTTGAAGGCTATTTTCCACTCATCACCCTCATGTATTCTAATTTGGTGGTAACCACTCTTTAAATCTATCTTGGTATAGTACCTAGCTTCACCTAGACAATCCATGAGATCTTCAATCCTAGGGATGGGAAACCTATACCTGATGTTATCTTGTTTATTGCTCTGGAATCAGTACAAAGCCTCCATTCTCCTCCTTTCTTGGGTGCTAAGACGGTGGGTACTACACAAGGACTGATGCTTTTCCTAATAAGACCTTGATCAAACAATTCTTGAATCTGCCTAGCTATCTCCTCATTCTGTTGAGGTGTCATTTTGTAGGTTGCTTTGTTTGGAAGGGTGGCTCCTGGTATCAAGTCTATCCTATGACTTATGGCTCTTTTAGGAGGTAAAGTTGCTGGTTGACCACTACTTACTATGTTCTCATAGGTCTGCAACAAGTCTTGAATCTCCTTTGGTAGTTCTTTCTTTTCAGTTGTATTCTCTTTACTTGCCTCTCTTGGCTTGATCATTATTGCATAGCCAACGCCTTCTCCTTCTTCCAAGGCCTTTAAGAACTCTTTTTCACCAGTTATCAACAGCTTAGAACCTGCTGTCTACACCTCATTATCTTCCAACAAAGATTGAATCTTGTATGTGACATTGTCCTTCTTGAAGGTGTAAGAATTCTTGGCTCCATCATGTACAGCTTGATGGTCAAATTGCCATGGCCTACCTAGGAGAAAGTGGCATGCATCCATAGGTAACACATCACATAATACCTTGTCTTTGTACTTTCCAATTGAAAACTCCACCCATGCTTGTTCATTCACCAAGGCATGCTGACCCTCGTTGAGCCATGTGACCTTGTAAGGATTCTTGTGAGGTATCCTTGCTAATTTCAATTTGTTGACTGCCTCCTCTGACACAATATTGTCAATAGAACCTGAGTCTATAATCACCTCGCACACTTTCCCCATCATCTTGCACTTTATCCTAAACAAAGATCTTCTTTGGCTTGGTTCCTCTTTGACCGGTTCTTTGATTAAGGTCCTTCTCATCATGAGATTCTCCCCTTCTTCTGAGTTCAAGGGTACTTCTGATTGTTTATTTGCTGCAGCTGCTTCATCTTGAATCAGATGGTTTCTCTTATCTCCCCATGAGATGTGCTTCCTTTCTCAGGACATCTATAGGCTGGGTGTCCCAACTGGTTGCAATGATAGCATTTCATGTTGGTGAAGTAACTACTCCTTCCTTGTCCACCACTTCTTCCTCTAGGGCCGAAACCTCTTCCTCTACCACCTCTCCTGGAGCTTCTTTCTTGCTGATCAAAAAATTTGACTTCTCCTCGAGCTCTTGATTCTGAGCCTCTTCCACTATGCCTTCCTCTTTGTCCTCTGCTATCTTTGCCTTTACCTCTACCTTTGGGGTTTTGTTCCTGCTTTTTTTTTGCTTTTCTCTTCTATCTTCAAAGCCATTTGATAACATTGGCATACTGTTTTGAAGTTTACCAAACTCATATCTTCCTGAATAGACCACTTGAGTCCATTTAGGTACCTTGCCAACCTAATGCTTTCATCTTCAACCACCTTTGATCTAAGGCACAATTTTTGAAACTCAGTATATGTTTGGACATCCATGTCCTTTTGCCTCAGATTGTGTCTTCTCCTATGCAACTAGACTTCATAACCATCTGGGAGATAAGTTTTCCTTATCTTAGTCACCATTCCTTTCCATGAAACTATGGGACCTTTGCCTTCTTCCTCTCTTTCAGATTGCACAAACTTCCACCATGTGAGAGCTGCTCCTCTCAACCTTGACTTGGCCACCTTTACCTTTTGGGCCTCTGTAATGCCATCACATTCAAAGTGATTTTCAATGCTCTCAATCCAGTCGACAACTGAATCTGGATCCATTTGTCCACTGAAAAGTGGCACACCATCCAATGCTTTACCACTCAAGGCCTGTAATGCCTTCAAGAATGGTTCCTCTACAAGAACAGGATCAGGCTTTGGAGCTTCCTCCTCCAATTCCACCTCTTTTTCCTTAGCTTCATGTTCTTCCTTCTTCTTTATCTTGTCCTTCACAGTATCTGCTGTTTCTTGGACTTCATCTAGGAGTTTCTCCATCTGAGATATCCTTTCTCTGAGCAACTGGTTATCTTCCTCTTGCTCTTCTACTTTCTTTGCTAGCTCTGCATTTGTCACCATGGTTCCTTCCTCTGGTGTATTCTCTCCTACTGACTTAGTGGATTGGCTCATTAATCACAAGCCTAGAATCCAACCTGGCTCTGATACCAATATGGTGTATGTTTAAACTTCAAGGGTTGCTTGTACTGTCTTCTAGGAAACTCTCCACTGTCTCCTGCTTGGAACCTACTACCAAAGGTTCCTTTATGGGCTTAAAAGACTACTCTTACCCTGTTCCAACTCTTCTCAAAGAGTTTTCATCCTTGTACTTTACCCTTGAAGATTCAACACCTCTTGTAAATTGAGTGCTCTTCATAGGACTTAGAAGAATCTAAGTGCCCTGTTCTCCAACTGACTTGAACTCCTTGTAGGGGAACTAGAGATGCTGGCTTCTTGCAATTCAGCTCCAAATAGGTACATCTTGCCTTAGGTTTAGACTTCAAATCACCCGTTTTGTTAACTTACCTTGGACAATCCAAACACTCTTCTAGCCTTTACCAGTCGGTATTTGGCTTTTTACTCTCTAATTTACCACATAACCTATCAAACAGAGGTCATTTCCTGATACCCTTTTTCCAGCTTTAAATCTTGCAAAAAAATTTAGCTCACCAAATGCTCCGTACAACTGTCTCCTGAGATCTTGGAGAGGAGGGCTAATTGCCCTATTTCCTACGGTTTTTCTGTTTGCTTGATGATTTCTCCCTCTAAAGAATTGCTCAATCCTTCATCACTCTAATTTCCTTGTATTTGGACCTAATCTACCTGGAAATGTACCTTGGCCGTACAAATTGTACTTTCCCCTGCCTTGGTTCCTTATTCTCCACTCCTAAAGCCCTAACCGGGTCCTAAGCTCACCTAAGATTTGGGATTAAGACTCAATTCTTGATTCCTCGCCTCTCCTATCTTTAGATATGTACAATAGGATGGCCCCTCTCCCATATTCAACTATTCTCAGGGGATCCCCAGGGACAGTGTCTATGGGAGGGCCATTTGATGTAACACTGCTCAAAACAGGAATACAGTCCCTACTTCCTAGTTTTTATAAAGAACCAACAACTCACTTCTAAACCTACTTGAATACCAAAAATTTCCTACTTAAATCTACCTAATGAACTCAAATACTAAGAGATCTATGCACACAATGCCTTTTCTAAACTCTGCTATTCAAGGTACGTGGGCAGACACAGAAATGCAGTCTTCAGCTGTCCCTGACAACACAAAATTTATCTACCCTGCATGCATCTTGAATCCACAAGTTATGTACAAGAGGAAAGATGTTAGTTCACATTCAATAATCTCTATTCCAATATCAAACAGAGTGTATAGTTCACAATATCCTATTTTCCAGAAAACACACGGGGTTTTCCAAAACATAGAAAATCTTTCCAATTTGCTAACTATTTTTCATTCATGCTCACACTGACTAATTACAATGATATTTCTATCCTACTACGAGTCTCTTACAACCACTTTGATGCCATTTGCATAGTTTAAGGGCTGTGGCTTGAGGTTCTTTCCTGATTTCAAGGGATTTCAAGGTAATGGAATTGCATGCAACCTAACAATGTTGCCATGCAATTTGCATTATTCTTGCAACTCTTTCCATCTTCCTACTCTTTAGGATCTCTACTCCTTTAGTCCGAGCTAACAACCCTTAACTAACCTTTAGCAACTCCAAACATGGAGTAAGTGACATTAATACAAACACATGCTGACATATGCTGTCCTAAGTTTAATCAAACAACATTTCATACTAATGATGACCTAATGAAGAATTCAGTCCTAGAGACTAACTCTTCCCACACAAATGCTAGATCTACTAAACATAAAACAAACCTAATGAAATCCTGATTTGGCCAAGATCAGGTACAAGCCAAAATTGCACAAACTTGGTGGAGGTCAGCCTAGGTGCTCCTGCACCACTAGGATTAGACATCAGATAGTGATTAGGGTCGCTTCGACATCCCAATAGGCATAGATAGATACTTTACATGCCTAGGTACAAACATTGCAGGGACAGCAGGTGCAACTATAGAGTCAGTTGGCTCAAGCACAGAGTATGGCAGTGCAGTTACAGGCACAACTGGCACAGTCATAGGCATAGGCACAGGAACAAGAACATCCTCCTCCCCTAGAATCATAGGTAGCCTAGTTGATTACAGAGAAGGATGCATTTAGACGAAGGGCAGTAGAGGTAGAGGGTGTTGCGCAGAGACTCATGGGCACAGTGGAGAGTGCATCATTGTGAGAGGCCATTGCAGAGGGCTTTGAGATGGCTAGAGAGGCTTAGTACTATCAAGTCTGATATGAGGAGTTGTGTCCTCATGAGCATAGAGAGCCTTTCCCATGATCCCATAGTAGGACTAGGAGCAAGACACAGACAGCCACACAGAGCCTGGGGGTTACCGAGCCTCAACGGGATCCAGATGCAGGGACTAGTGGCAGGCCACCATCCTCGAGACTAGCTCCATCAGGGGGTTCCACTAGCTAGCCTTGATTAATGGATACAAGATTATTTGATGTATATCAAATTACTGGAGCATGTATACTGATTTTGATCATATCTCATATATCTATCTTAGACTTTTCAGTTTCATTAGACTTTTGGACATTTGTATGTATTTTTTATGAGTGATGATATGTAGCGGCAATGAGTTTGGATGATGTGTTTCATTTGATATGATGGCATGAGTTGGATATGCATTTATTTCCCTATTATGTGATATGGATATTGATATGTAATTTTGATTATGTACTGACTAACATGATTTGCAAGATGATTTGATGATGATATGATGATGATGAAATATGATGTATACTAATGATATCATACAGGTGGATGATGATGATAAAAATACCATGTGCTGAAATGATGTATGTCTTGCTAATGATGTGGAGATGTAATGTTTTGTATGAGATACTTTTGTGTTTTGATTTTTCAAATGCCATAAATGATGATGATGTGATGAATGTTGTGTTCATGAAATGCAACATGAATTTGTAGTATGATATGTGATATGAATCCAATGTTGTATGAAAAAATGACAAATGAAATAATATGGAAAATGAGAAATGATAAAAGATGTAAATGATAAATGATATGAAATGTATCATCAAATGATAACAAATGATATGAAATTTAACAAAATGAATGTAAAATGAATGATGAGATAATTAAAATGAAATAGAATGTGATGGGATGAAAATGTAAATGTAATGTAATGATAAATTATGTAATGAAATAAGATGATAAAATGGTATGATATGATGAGATGATAAATGATAAATGATAAGTATATGAATAATAAGGATATGAAAATAATGATAAAATAATATGATGAGTATGAAAATGATTAAATAATGATATGATATAAAATGTAATGAGATGTGATGATGAAAATGTAGTTAAAATGAGTTTATGAAAGGAAATGATATGATATAATGATATGAACTTTGTGAAATGAAATGATGAATTGTAATGGAATGATATGATATGTAAATCGTAATGGTATGATAAAATGAAAATGTAACAATATGATAAGATGATAATGAAATGAAGATGGTAAATGGAAGACAACTATGTAAAATGAAAATGACATGGATACCAAAAATGATGGATAAGACGATATAATGAAAGTGATATGAAAATGCCTAAGGAATAAATGAATGATACAAAATGATAAAGGATCGAAATGATATGAGAAGAAAACAAAGATGATAAAAATGAGAATGATCAATGATATGCAATGAAATGAAATGAAATATGATAAATGAAATGATAATGCATCACGAAGGATAAATAAATGAGAAAGGCTCTAAATGATAAATGCTAAACTATATGATATGCACAAAACCTAAATGACATGGTAATGAAATGAAGATGAAAAAAATGTCCAAATGTCCTCCACAAATAGTCCAAAGAGACATGACAACAGTTGATTTATCTGTTCAGCTTTTTTTTTTTTTTAAACTCTAATGCAAGTCCAATATGCAGATATATACATTGATCTAAATGAAATGCAACTAAATAAAATCAACCGTTTGTTGAGCCTTCTAGTAGCTTCCTTGAATCATCATAGAGCCTTATAAAATTTTGAAAGTATGTACAAGCATTAGAGGGGAAATTAGCACCAATGATGACTTGAGTACAAATTTCATGATTTTTGATATAGCAAGCGAACACAAGCATTGAGGTATAATTAAATCGAGATGACCTAAGCATTTCTTGCGTAAACAGACAAAGACTAACCACTTTCTGATGCAAATGTGGAACTGTCATCAATGATATGCTTTGGAAATCATGTCTCATGACATATTTGCACCAAATTGATAGTTAACCTCAAGACAATAGACAAAGAAAAATCATCCTCCTTCCTTGCCACTCTAGTTCAGTACATCATTGAGTATGCTCCAGAGAGATGATATCAAAAAATCAAACACCCATTGTTCAAAATGTAAAACTGATATTCCAATCATTATTTACATTTTAGATCATCCAGATATGAGTCATGATATGGTATTTTGTTAAAAAATCATTGTGATATGGATCAATGGTTGGATAGTCATTCATGTGATTTGATTGTTTGTTCGCATGATTGGGTTCTATATCATTGTCGAGCTATTTTGGTAGAACCTAAAAGTTGATTGCCCCAGAGTATGTGAACGTTTTCCCCCAGTATCTAACACAACTTGTTGAAATGAATATGGACGATGGTCAAGCCATGGTAAGACATTATCGCTCTAGGAAAATGGTGGTAACATGATGCAGGTACAACCCCAAAATGATGGAAAGATGTGCAAAAATGAAGGCTGAAACGGTAAGTGCAAAACATGAGCTAATAGATGGAGAGCTACAAATAGCATCTATTTGCCAGATTTTTCACTATTTGTAGTTATTGCCTTGTTTTGATTTTTATTTTATTTTTTTGTCGCTACCGAGATGCCTGTTTGCTAGGTTTTCACAAGTGTAACTATTTTTTTCAAGACCTTTTCTATTGTTCTTTGTATGTTTTTCAGGACTTTTTCTGATGTTTTTGTATATTTTTTAGGACTTTTTCCAATTTTTTTGTATTTTTTCTGGACTTTTTCTAATGTTTTTTGTATTTCTTCAAGACTTTTTCTAATTTTTTTGTACTTCTTCAGGACTTTTATGGATGTTTTTGTATTTCTTCATGACTTTTCTAATGTTTTTGTATTTCTTCAGGGATTTTTTTGATGTTTTTTATATTTATTCAAGACTTTTATGGATGATGATAACTGCTTCAGACATAATACTTTTTTAGGTGCATGTTGTTGATGGGTTCATCAAATAGGTCCCCTTTTGATGTTAACAACTTGTATTCTCCTAAACTATATACTGCTATGACCACATACAGACCCAACCAATTAGGTTCAAACTTTCCTTTCTTCTTTTTGTCATGTTGATTGTGTGGGTTTTCGTTTAGAACAAGATCTCCAACCTGAAAGGTATGCGGTTTGACTCTATGATTATAGCCATGGGAAATCATTTGTTGGTATGCTTCCAAATGATCAGCTGCTTGTTATCTCTTTTCATCAAGAAGTTCTAGTTCTTGCAGTCGGGAAAATCTGTATTCATCATCTGTTATGAGACCTTTCAGTAATACTCTAAGTGATGGGATCTCAACTTCTAGTGGAAAAATGGCTTATGCTCCATAGACAAGAGAAAATGGTGTTTCTCCTGTTGGCGTTCAGATACTAGTTTAGTAGACCCATAATGCAGGATTAAGTTGAATGTGCCAATCTTTCCCTACATCATTCACAGTATTCTTAAAAAATTTCAATATTGTTTTATTTGAAGCCTCTACTTGGTCATTCCCTTATGGATAATAAGGTGTTGAGTATCTGTGTTGAATATGGAATCTCTCACAAAGTTCGTCAACATCCTGATTCTTGAATGGTCATTCGTTATCTGTGATGATGGAGTTGGGAATGCCATACTAAAAAATGAGATAGTTGAGTATGAATGATGAGATTTGTTTGATAGTGACCTTAGTGAGAGGGATTGCCGCAATCCACTTGGTAAAATACTTTGTCACTGTGATGATGAACTTATGTCTATTCGAGGATGAAGGATGAATCTTACCAACTAAATCCAACCCCCATTGAGAGAATGGACAGGTTGGTACAAATGGTTGTAGTTCCTGTGTTGGTGCATGAATGAGATTTCCATGCATCTAACATTTGGAGAACTTCCTTACAAAAGTGAATGATTCCCTCTCCATTGCAAGCCAGTAGTAACCCATTCTAATAAATTTCTTCGATAAGGTTAGTCCACTTGAATGAGTACCACAAATGCCACCATGAACTTCTTGTAAAGCCTTGTCAGATTCATCACATTCAAGACATCGAAGTAAAGTACCATCAAGATAGTGGCGATAGAGAGTGTCAGTGATAAGGGTATAGTGAGAGGATTGGCAGATAAAGTTACGCTTTTGGTTATGGGATAAGTCAAGTGGTAAGATACCAACTTTTAAGTCGGCATAAATTTTTCCATACCAAGGTGAATCGGATCCTACTAAGTGGCAAATGATTTGGCTTTTAGGTGTGTCATAGGCAGGCATAAATGATTGTTCCACTAGAAATTTGTAGCGAGCCTAAGTTTTTGGGAGTTGTAACAATGAAGCGATTGTGGCCATAGCATCAGATTCCTTGTTATCAAGCCTTGGAATTTATATGAACTTGATGTCTACAAAGTATTTCTTGAAATCGTCAACCATTTTCTTATATGGTAACAATTTGTCATCTTTGGTCTGATAATCATCATTGATCTGGTTAATGACTAACTGTGAGTCACCGTAGACTTGTAATTCTATGATTCTCCATTCCAATGCTATTTTGAGTCTAGTGATTAAAGCTTTATATTTGGCTATGTTAATAGTGCATGGAAACATCAGCCGATATGACTGAGGAATGGTATTTCCTTGAGGGGTGACAAAAAGTATGCCCGCCCGTGATCCATGTTGAGTAAATGAGCCATCAAAATATAATGACCAAGGTTGCTTTGATTCTACCATGAGGACATCAACATCTGGAAATTCAATGTGCATGGGATGCTCTACTTGTAGGGGTGCTTTAGCTAGTTGATCAACAATAACTTGTCCTTTTATTGCTTTGCGATCAATATAATGGATATCAAACTCACTTAAGATCATGACCCATTTTGCTAACCTTCCTTCCAATGTTGCCTTGCTTAACAGATATTTGAGTGGATCAATATTTGCAACAAGATTGATTGTATGAGTTAACATGTAGTGTCCAAAATTTTGTGAAGCAAAGACCATGGCTAAGAAATCCTTCTCAATGAAAGTGTAGTTAAGCTAATGACCTGTTAATGTTCGAATGACATAATAGATTGCATGTTCCTTTCCTGTAGAGTCGTATTGTGCTAAAAATTCCCCCAAAGATGTCATATTGCAGCAATGTATAAGATGAGTGGTTTGTCTAGATTTGGTGGTATCAGAACTAGTGGGTTCATTAAGTACTGCTTGATTTGTTGAAAGGCCATTTCACACTTATCATCCCATTTGAAAGGAACATTATTATGTAGTAGATGTGTGAAAGGTAGACATTTATCTACTAGTTGTGCAATGAATCTTTGTATAGATTGGAGTCATCCCTGTAGTGATCTCAACTGACTGATATTCCTTGGTGGAGGAATTTCTATGATTGCTTGTACCTTGGCAGGATCTACTTCAATTCCTTTTGCTGAAACTATGTATCCCAAGAGTTTTCTAAATGTGACTCCAAAAACACATTTCTTAGGGTTGAGGTGAACTTTGAACTTTTCCAACCTTGCAAATATTTTGGATAATATCTCAAGATGTCCTTCTCTTGTGTATGATTTTTCCAATATGACATCTGTTGGTGTAATTAATTAATTAATTATTACACTAGCATAAGTTAACTTAGGTCTTGCATTTAATCATTTAGTCCTAGGTTACAATCATTTAATAAATGGGATAATATTCCCTTTCCTAGTTTGTGGGATAAGATTCCTTCTAGAACTTATCTCATCATTTAATGATCATCTAGATAGGGTTCACATGTTGTCACATGCTGTTTGATCAAGACACTTGGCAACATCTCATGCATATTAGGGTTTACCTTTTGCCTATATAATTAGACATCTTGTTCATTTGTACAATATCATATCAATATCATATCAATCATATTATCAATAGAATCTTTAATCAGCATTCCATTGTTGCAACACTTCTCTTTGTGGTTGATTATCTTTCATGGCTAAAGTACTGCATTGAAGATTCCAGAGCTTTAGGGGCTGTGCAATCCATCATCTCAACATGGTATCAGAGCTAGTCCATTGAAACATCAACCCTAGATCTAGGAAGTTTGGAGTGCAAGATTCAAGTAGGCTTGGAGTTTTATTTTGCATGCTAGTTGGCTCTACCCGGGAGCCAAGCTGATTTCTGGTGCAGATCAGGCTCTCTCTGACCTCTCCATTGTGACCAGAAGGCCTCAAAATCCATAGATCACCTGTTCATTCGTCAAAATCGGAGACATATCATTTGGGAGCCTTCAAGGTATTATCTAGGGTTTGCAATTTTTTGTACTATCCGTATAGTTTTGCAGAAAAAATTACCCCTTTCAGTCCTCCATCAAGGCAAATTTTTTTTAGAAAAATCAAAAAAATTATTGGCTATTTTTTGGGCCATTTTTTTCTAATGTTGGCAGAAAAATCAAATTCTGCATAGGGCGACCTAGTATTTAAATTGTATAGTCGGCGTAATTATTTTTTTTTGGTGGCTATAGTTTTCCCACCGGTCAGCATACTTCGCAATAATTTTTTTTGCAGGGTTAAATATTGTTTATCAAAATTTTGAATTGTAAATTTATTACAATATTCAAAATTCCCTGTCGATAGTCTATAGCCCGACTTGTGGTCAGCCCCGTCAAATCATCGGCATCATCCGACATCACTGGTTGCAAACCCTCCATCAGCGATCACTTTTCCCGGCATTTGTTCTGGCAACCGTCACTCCGGTCGAAGTCTGCAGACCCGTCCGCTAAAGCCCCCGATCCCATTAGAACCGAGGGCTCCGTTGATTTCTAAAGCCCTTGCCACCAATGTCTATGCTCCGCCCCAGTCCCATCATGAACTGTGGGCTCTGCTAGTCTCTGATGGTGCATCCTTCCACCGACCGAGCCACTAATATCCGCCACCCTATAGCCGCTCTGACGTCGCCATCCAGGCAGAGGATTTTTTTCCAACGCCCTAGCCCCGTGGTCCTATCAGTGACCGGAGGCTTATTTTTTTAGCCCCTGGGTGCTATATTTTTGCACCTAGTTAGCCAGTTTGATTTAAATTGCAGTTTTTTTTTTCTAAGGACCATATCTTCGTGCCACGATATCAAAAATTTGCAAACAAGATATCGACAGAGATAGAATTTAGAGCACTATCCAGTGGTGCCATTCATTTTATAGGATTTGTCTGCTATATATTTCTATAGTCAACTGAAGTTAACCCTCCCTTCTGGACTCAGAAGCACATATCTTTGCATCAGATTGTCAGATTTCAGAGATTCCAGCGGCATTCGAGAGATATTTCAGTGCATTTTTTATCAGTCCAGTCACCTTCTTTGGTTTCAACTCCAGGTATCCTTTTTTTTGGTTTTTTGATTCTTGAGACATCCTGAAGATTGAAGAAGAATTTTTTGAAGCATATTCTCAGCTGCACATCTATTTGGAAGTCTTCTATTTTCTGTTGAAGGTCTGTGTCTTTGTTTTCTTGGAGAAATTTTCATTATGGGGCTTGCCAATTATTCTCATTTGGTTATGTTGTACAAGGGTAACTATCAGCAATGGCAAGATGGGATCTGCCACTATCTTCAGTCACTTGATCTATTGCCTCATTTGTATGGTATAGTTCCCCGCCCAAGTGAAGGTATTCATGAACTTGCTTGGAGTTACAGTAGGTACACTATTTTGGAGATCCTTGAGATGCAAGTTGATTGTGATGTTTTGATATCTATTGATCATTGTGATTGTCCTCACATTCTTTGGACTAAGCTTTGGGAACTATATAGAGATTCAAATACTCCACCATTCCCCGATGATCATGCTTCAAAATGTCATTCTTCAGATCTAGTACCCCATGATGCTATTGTTGTGCAGGAAGTTGATTACCTTGATCTTTCTGAAAAGGTTGACAAGGTACCTTTCAGTGCTTCTTCTTCATCAGAGATAATTGGTATCCCTTCACATTCAGTGATTCCTTGTCCAGAATCATTGATTCAGGCTTCCACTATCATCATCCATCAAGACACATTCAGTTTTTCAGACTTGACATCACAGGATGGCTTCATTTCAGGTATCACTAACTTGGCTACTTGTACAGGTTTGGAGACCATTCTTGAGGGGATATCACTCCTCTATTCAAATCACACCTTGGATAGTTTTTTTGAGTATCCACATTACTTTGTCTCAACCTTGATTGGGAATTCAGAGACCATCTTGGAGGCGCTTGGTTTCTCTTCAGAGATTTCATATCTGAGACTTCTTCCCTGTCATTCCATTCAGGACTTGAGGTTTCTTCAGCATCCACCATTGGATTTTCTTCTTCGTAGTAGGAGATTTGTGGTTTGGACACCTTCGTTGCTTCAGAATTCATTCAGTGGTTTTGAGGACACTTCATTCAACGGGGGCTATCAATTCTCCATCACATCCATCATATCCATTCCATCTTTGTCTTTGGATATTGTTCAACATCAGTTTCTGCATCATCCTGGTTTGTCACCCTCTTCATTGTTTAGGACTATGGCATTTTCATCATCAGGCAAGGAGACACTTGAGTAGAGTTCAGAGACATCATCATCCATGTTCATTCTTCCTTCCTTCAATTCCTATTTGGAATGGGAAGCATCTTTGCACTTGCAGTTGGTTTTGTTTCTTCTGAAAGGGAGACAAGTTGTTTGTCGGCATTGGATCTTGTTTTGTCTTCAGACACTTACCTTTCTTGCAGGTGCTCTCATCTTCTGGGGGGGCAATTTAGTCTCTCTCTATTTTATCCGTGTGATGAATGGTGTACTTGGGGGGTATTTGGGAGTCCTCCATCCTTCCCATCCTATCTCACATTTCTTTCTTTTTATCTCCTTTTTGGAGAGGGGTTTTGTTCCTACTAGGTTTTCCCCTTTTCTCTAGTTGTGGGAGATTGTTCTGCATCTTCATGTACATGGGTACCTAACATGGCCTCATAGCCGGGACCCATCATCATCATCTTGCATAATCATTGCATTTTCCTCCCTAAGTTGCACTTATGGGGGGTGTTGGTGTAATTAATTAATTAATTATTACACTAGCATAAGTTAACTTAGATCTTTCATTTAATCATTTAGTCCTAGGTTGCAATCATTTAATAAATGGGATAATATTCCCTTTCCTAGTTTGTGGGATAAGATCCCTTCTAGAACTTATCTCATCATTTAATGATCATCTAGATAGGGTTCACATGTTGTCACATGTTGTTTGATCAAAACACTTGGCAACATCTCATGCATATTAGGGTTTACCTCTTGCCTATATAATCAGGCATCTTGTTCATTTGTACAATATCATATCAATAATATTATCAATATAATCTTTAATCAGCATTCCATTATTGCAACACTTCTCTTTGTGGTTGATTATCTTTCATGGCTAAAGTCCTACATTGAAGATTCTGGAGCTTCAGGGGCTGTGCAATCCATCATCTCAACATCATCAACATAATCTTCCATGAATGTGTGC
Source organism: Sequoia sempervirens (assembly GCA_007258455.2). Lineage (NCBI taxonomy): Eukaryota > Viridiplantae > Streptophyta > Pinopsida > Cupressales > Cupressaceae > Sequoia > Sequoia sempervirens. The sequence continues at coordinate 341,627,833 of VDFB02353493.1, read as the reverse complement.
ATCATGTCAGGAAAAATTGTAGTCATATCTCTTTGATATGTAGCCCCAACTTTCTTTAAACCGAATGGCATGACGTTCCAATAGTAAATCCCCAGGGACATGTAAAAGTTGTTTTGTCCTGGTCTTCAGGTGCAATCTTGATTTGGTTATAACCAGAAAAACCATCCATTAGTGAATACATGGAATGGCCAGCCATTAGATCAACTATAGTATCAATGCTTGGAAGAGGAAAGTCATCCTTAGGACATGCCTTATTAAGATCTCTAAAATCCGTGCACACTCTAACACTTTTGTCAGGCTTGGATACAGGAACTATGTTGGAGATCCATTCTACATAGTCAATTGATCTTATAAATCCCACATCGAGGAGTTTCTTAAGTTCTTCTTTAACTAGTAGTGCCACATGAGGATGCATCTTTCTAAGTTTTTGTTTCATAGGCTTTACTCCTAGTTTAATGGACAACTGATGCATTATAAGATCAGGATCAAGACCTGGCATGTCTGCATATGACCAGGAAAAGTTGACTTGATTTGTTATGAGAAATTCCATGAACTCAGGTACTTCTTTATCTGTCACTGATGAAACTAACTATAGAATCCTCGATTTCTCTTTAGTTTCAAGATTAACTACTTTTGTAGGCTCAATCAAGATAGGAGATCACTCATGATAGTGCTTCGGGAGAGTGTCAAGCATCCCATGATCTGGTGCCTTAAAAAGGTTTTCACCATTTTATACGCTCTTTGTTTTATCTTTTGTTTGATCTAATACTACTAGATTCTGGCTTTTACCATTAGATCTTTCTTTTTTTCTTTTTTTTTTACAGCTAGGAGACTTGACACTCTCCTTATGCCAAAAATCACCAGTGGAATAATCATTTATGTCTTATGTGGAAAGGAAGTTTACAATAGATTCGTCAGTTGGAAACATAGGTAGATAGAAAGAGGTTCAAATAGATCTCAATCAATGAGATCAGGATGTATTAATGGTAGCGGGTTGTTAAGTTGTGTGAAATCGGCTATGGTTATGGTCATAACTAAGGTGTCTGTAGGATCTGAGGTATGCGGTATTTCAATGATGGTATTGTTCTCACGATAGTCTTGTTCAATTAAATCTGACTCAGTATCACTAGAATCATGGTTGCATTGTACTTCAAATCCGTGTGGTTGGGTCCTTGAGCCTTCTCCTTTGATTAGCATTGGGGTATAATTGTGTATCACATCAACCTGTTTATCCCTCTAGAACTCATCATTGTGGATGGTATCCCATTCATATTCTCCAGAGTCTGTGTTAGAGTTATTATCGATGAATTTCTGAATTGATGTCAAGCATGCTTCCCTTGGATCAGAACTTTCTTGCAATGTGAGTATAGTATCATTCAATTGTTTGGATGTTATTTCTTTCAAGTTAGTATCATATCCTATTCTTGTTTTATCTTTTGTAGCAAGTCCTGGTAGGTGAATAGGCTCAACTACTCCTTTTCTCTTTCTGATAGGACCATTACCATCATAGCCCATCTTTTGCATGATTGAGTATCCTTTACCATATTGATCTATTATTAGCTTGACATTTAGAACTGTGTCATCTTCATCTTCATCTTCATCTCTATAGAGCCATTTTAGCATTTTTCTATCCTTAGGATCTTCCATCAGGAATTTCTCCTTGATAAATTGTCCATTGAACTTTGTGATTGGTTCTACCAGTGACTGTGTTGATGTTGATGCTACAAATATCTAATGTTGCATGATAAAAGGTTGTCCATGTGACCGAGGTGATGTAGGAAGATTAGCCAGACAGAGAGAATATTCTCCTACTCCATTATCCTTGAACCGTAGTTGCTTGTCAAAGCTTTTGGTTAGTTGTTTGATTTGTGTATCAATTGTTGGAGAAGTACTAGTGGGCACTTCTCGATTGTTGGGAACCAAAGTGTCTTGAATAGCTTTGATGTTAGCACAAGTTTGACTATGAGAATTATCAACTGATATCATGATTTCATGTCTATCATAAGGAAACTTAAGACATTGATGATATGTGGATGATATAGCCTACATTTCATGGATCCAAGGATGACCCAACGAGATGTTGTATGCGAGATCACGGTCTAATACTTGACAGAAAGTATTTTTGATAACATGCCTCACTTTGATTGGTAACATGATTAAACCCTTGGATTCTCTTTCCTCATCATCATAGGCTTTATTAGTAATCTTTCTTCTGGGATCAATGGAATCTCAGAAAATCCTAAAGCTCGAATTAATTTTATGGTACATATGTTCAAACCAGCACCTCCATCTATTCGAACCCATCTGACATGAAACTTGTGGACCATGACCTCTAAGTATGGGTATGTGCAGGATCATCATGGAAAAAAAATTAAGTGGCAAAAATTTAGAAAAATCAGAGTTAGGCAACTTGACGTAAAAATTTGAATAAGTTATCAATATTATTTCAAAGTATGTAAGATTAGAATTTGTAGCAAATTGAATGTAGTTTCTAAACTACTAGGTTTATTTACAAGAAAAAATCTATTTGGTGAAAATTTCAAATTTCAATGTAGTAGCACTTAAATTTTGTGGAAAAATAAGTAGGTGTTTGTTTGACCACCCTAACCACAATAAAATGATAATATTTTTTTATAAGATTTTAGATATAAGAGGACTCATGTCCCAATGTGATGCATATTTTTTGTAATTTTTTCCAAGTAAAAGTTATTAATTATGAATTTTTATTACAACTTTTAAAAAAATATAAAAACTAGTATGTCTAACCACCTTAACTTGGTCAAAACTTCATGAAATTCAATTTTTCTTTTTAATCCTATATTATGCAAAGCATAGAATGTGGCACATGTTTCAGATTCAAAAATGTGATACCATTTGAAAGCTATAGATGTTTTTCAATCATCCTATCAATCAGGACTTTATTCGTAATTCAAATAAAAAATGAATGATAATTATTAATTAAATTCAAAATAAAGCATAATTTATATTATTGGAAAGCTGAGAATGTCCTTTAAAAACCCTTTTTGTTTCATAAATTTTGGGTTAAAAAAAAGTCATCAGCCACATACCCTACAAATACCCATCATATCGCCACTTTTTGGCCCATCATGATCCTGCACATACTCGTATAATGATGAATTATGGGGATGTGTCATGGAAACATCATCTTTTTCAGAGAATGAAAGGAATGTGATTGAGGACTGTAATCAAGGGAAAATCCTAAATTATTATTAAGTGGGTTAGCACAATAACAATTAAATTCCTATGAAAATAACAAAGTACAAAGGAAGTGATGTGAAGACAAAAGGGATAGTGTTACTCTATGTCTCCACCTTCCATGATTAACCTCTGTTACACCTCCTAGCTTGCAGTAAATAAAATGCCCTTAGATTTATGAGCAACTATGACTAAAGACTAAGCCCTATGCAAGTGTTGAAGGATTTGCAGAAAATAAAAATAACCCTACAGTGAGCTAAAATGACTATGACTGTTAATGACTATGACGCTAAGTTGACAGCAAGTTGACATAGACTAAGAGTGCAAGAAGTCAAATGAGCTAAAGACTGAGAGATGTGCAAATGAGGTCAAAATTGCCCTTTTATGAAAATTGCAATTTTGAATGTGTGGCCAGGATGAAAAGATGACAAGAACCCTAAGATCAATGCTTAAGATTGAATGTTGATGTGTGCATTAGGGTTAGGTCAAAATTAGGGGCAACAGGTAAGAATGAAGGGTGGAGATTGAATTATGAAATAATTCAATCAATGGTCGAAATTAAATGAGAAGTCAAAAGTCAAGAATTAAATTGGAAGATAAGGCTGGCACGGACAAAGAGGTTGCTGGAGAAATTAAATAATAAAATTTATTTACTCCAGGTAACTAGTAAGTAATTAAATAATAAAGGTATTATTTAATTATGGAGGAATGTGATAAAAGAATTATTTTGAAATTAAATAATGATTTTAATTCAAAATTCAAGAGAATGACCAAATTAAATAAATCAAATTTATTTAATTTTAATGGGAGAAAAAGATAATGAATAATTAAATAATTAAATAAATTATTTAATTATAGTGGAAAATGGACAGAATTAAATAAATAAGAATTTATTTAATTTTTAGAAGAAGGGGACTTAATTAGTGACGTAATTAAGTAAATAAAATTTATTTAATTAATCAAGAAGACATAAATGATAAAGGGAAATTAAATAAATTATGAAATTTATTTAATCAACGGAAGACTTTAGATAATTAATGACGTATTAGATAAATAAATAATATTTATTTATTTAATAATCAAGGAGGAACAAATGACATGAATTAATTAAATAATTATGAATTATTTAATCAATAGTCAAATGTGGACCAAGGACATAATTAAATAGCTTAATTATGCTAGGACGAAAGTGGTAAAAATGAAGCTTGCAGGCCTAGGTCATTTTTAGGTGTCTACATTTTGCCCCTCTTTGTCATAATGTCGCTTGTCGTATTGTGACAAAGAAAATTAAGTCAAAAATATGCCCCAGTGAAGGTACAGAGTATTCTTGCCCCCTCGGGAAATTTTCAAATTTTGGGTCGGCGCTAGAAAAATTTGCAAAAGGTCCCGATAAATCAATTTGATGGCCAGAAAAACAGCGGCGCAGTCGGTTTCAAATTCTGACATGTTTAAAGCAACTTACGGAGAGGTCAATGAGGCGGAAATGAGCCTCCAGTATTAACTGCAGTTGAAAAATGTCACTTTCACCCTATAAATAGATGGTCAAAGGGGTAAAAGTCAATTCACTTTCACTATTCACCTTGTAAATCTTGAGAGCTCAGAGCAAAAGGCGCAGTAGCGATGATGGTGATTCCAGTGACAGAGCACCGCGGAGAGATCGTGAGAACCTTCAGACGGCCAGAGGGCTCAGGACCTGTGGTATGTACCCTAAACTTGCTTTGTCATTTTCTCGATTTACGTGTTTTTTTTATGTTTTCTAGGATAGTGAACGAATGCGCCGCGACGCATATGCGTTCGCATAAGCCGCAATTGACTTCGCATTCACCGCATTTGATGCGTCGTGACGCAAGTGCAAAGACCAAATGAACCGCTCCACCGATTTGCGCCGCATTCAATTTTTGGTGCTACGCAAGTGCTTAACCGCATCGCATTTGACCTATCAAAAGGCGCAATCGCAATTCTGTGACGCAACTGATTATATGAATGCCACAAGTGAATTTCCACGCCGCATTCGCAATGTGGCGACGCAAACGCCTAAATTCGCGACGCAAGTGTAATATAGCGACACACTTGACTTGGTGGAACACATTTGATCTTTCGAACGACGCATTTGTGTTTTTGAGACGCAATTGCTATTTTGTGATGCATTTTCCTGTTTTCTTACTTCAACTTGTTTTAATGCTTTCATGCCCTGAGTTATTTTCCATGACGGTCACAGTTGTCCAAAAAGGTGCTGATGCCGTGTTCATCTTTTTGCAGAGACAGCTTGCCCCTATATACACGAGGGAGAGCAGACCGAGGACCTTTCAGTTTGGCGATTAGCTAGGCCCGCGAGAGCGGTGACGACTCATGAGACTCGGCTTATTCCATGTTGCATTCATGCCCGCCATTCGGGCGAACAAGGGTTTACTGACGGCGCTATGTGAGAGGTGGCATTCGGAGACCTGTTCCTTTCACCTGCCGATAGGTGAGGCTACCATCACTTTGGAGGACGTCTACCGCATTCTCCGGATTCTGATTCGAGGGGAGCGGATCGTGTACGATCCCCACCATGGCGAGTAGACCTTCCAGGCGTACTACCAGGATTAGGGTGCCGAACTCGGCATTGAGGGTTACGAGATCCATTGGGATTTCCTGGTGGAGCATTATAGTCGCTTTGATGCATTCCTGGCGACTCTGATTGGTGGCATCTTGGTCCCAGACCGACGAGGACACGAATTTCTGATTGGCTGGGGGGATGTCATGGTCGGTATGTGACGAGATAGGACAGTTTATGCATGGGGTCCCTATTTGCTGGGGACACTTTATCATCAGCTGCATGACGTTGTGTACAGGAGAGGAGAGAGTATCTCCTGTGGGACCACACTGATGATGATCTGGGCATGGGAGTGTATTGCCATATTCTGCCCTCCTATCGACAGACCACAGCTGGCCGCGGGGATGCCTTACTCCTACTACCATGCCAGCGCATTACAGCAGACCCGTATGGGTGAGACAGGGTGGTGGCGGCATCGGATTGATACCATGGTGACCTTCATCTGGAGACCCTACAAGGATTGTGAGGTATGGGATGATGAGGACAAGCATCTCAGTTTTTGCAGGCAGTATCGATACCTGATTGGTAGGACAGTACAGACGTCGTTGATTATTGAGATGTATCTACCATAGCGTGTACTGAGATAGTTTGGGGAGCAACAGGATGTACCCATGGGGACGGCAGAGTATGCCCGATCGTCTAGAGAGTATGCATGGGGGTCGGTCATCCCAGTGGCCTTCGCGACACAGCAGATTGATGGGTTAGTAGCCCAGGCCTGGGGTTGGAGAGGTGGGGCAGCAGATCCAGGTACCACACCATCCTATGATCTATGGTGGCATGCACGCCGAC
>VDFB02353493.1:341580728-341621132 GCA_007258455.2 Sequoia sempervirens | reverse complement strand
GCATTGGTGGTATGTTGATGGAACGGCTTTCAAAGCGTGGATCCATGGACGGCCAAGTAAAATGTTATATGGTAGTTCCAAATCCAGGACCTGGCAAGTTGTGTCGACAATGAGTGGTCCCACTCTAATAGGGAGAGAGATAACACCTCGCGAAGAGCGTTCCTCGTCATCATATGCTTTGATCACTATGCTTTTTGTTGGGTCTACACATGCATCAAAGAATCCAAGAGCCTTAACCAGTTTAAGGGAGCATATATTCAACCCTACTCCGCCATCTATTAAAACCCATCTAACCTTGTGCTTGTGAACAAAAACTTCTATGTGTAACGCATCATTGTGATTGGTTTTTGATGATGAGTAATCCTGATCTGAGAACGTGACATGGTGCGGCGTGGTGAGATATCCCACCATAGTTTCAAACTGATTGACATCGATGTCCTTTGGGACCGACGACTCTAAGAGAGTTTTATCCAGGATTTCTTTGTGTGCGGGAGAAATACGAAGCAGCTCAAGGATAGATATTTGCGCAGGAGTCTTTCCTAGTTGGTCAATGAGATTGAACTAACTTTTCGGTTTTCCCTGTTGTGGGGTTAAGATAGGTTTTGGTTGTTTAGCTGATGGAGCTGGTTGTGATTGCTTAGCAGATGGGCCTCCTATAATAATCTTGGCTTGTCTAGGGGGAGGCGGATCAGCTATAGTGACCTTGCCACTTCGCTTAGTAGCATTGCACTGTGGTGCTCTCTTGATCGTGATGGTGTGGATGTACTCCTCGTTTGTTCTAACATTATTTATTATTGGTCCCCCAGAGTAATCATACTTGGCTCGGGTGAAGTTAGCTTGGTTTTGTGGACCTAAAGTGGAAGCATTATGGGGACCATGATCCTGCAGTGGATTCTTGTGTATAGTATGATCTGAGTTGGAATTGAATTGCGATCCACCTACTTCAATAGTGCGATTGTCAATAAGGTCTTGAATTACGTTTTTCAGTTGTCTACAGTTGGAGGTTGTATGCCCTTTGACCCGATGGTATTCACAAATTGCATTGTCATCCCACCATGCTGGTTTGAATTGTCCGGGGTCATAAGGTTTTATTTTCGGAAGTGTGATGACCCCATGTTGGATGCATTTCTTGAGGACGTCTGCAATGGGTTCACCTAAATTGGTGTATGTGCGACCCCTAGGGAATTATCTTGGTTGACGATATTGTCCTTGACGGTTTTGACCATTTTGACTATTCAAAGGAGTATTGGGGGGAGGTGTCAATTTCGTTGTTGGTCTATTTTGTTGTTGTACCCCTTTCAGAGCCAATATGGGACTTGCAGTCTTGGCGTCTACAACACCATCGTTTGTGACATGTTTATTCTTGACCCAATATTTTTTTTTGTCAGCGGGTGTGTTGGTGTTTGTATTTTTGGAGCCATACCTCAGTTCTCCCTTTGCAATAAGGGCTTTCTCAATTTGGACCCCTTTTTCCACTAATTCTGTGAAGGTTGTGCAACAATGTATTTGTAATGCAAATTTGAGGGGCCCTAGAAGTGTTTGGACAAACGTAATGGAGCGCACTACGTTTAGGAATATCAGTAATGACATCGACTAAAGGCTTCTCCATTTTTGAAAGAATGGGATAAATGTCTCACCCAAATCTTCTTGTGTGAGATTGCACAAGCTAGTGATAGAGGTATCCATGTCAATGTTGTACGCGTAATTTCTTATGATTTTTTGTTTAAACTCATCCCATGTCTGGATATCCTTTGGCGTTGAAAACCATTCAAGGGGCAGGCATGAGCTTTTGGAAAAGAGTCTCATCAGGTATGTGGGTTCGTAGGCGATATCCATACAGTTAGTTGCAAATTCATGAAGATGTTCAATGGGATTTGTTTTGCCTTTGTATTTAGTGAAATTGGGTGACACATATCCTGGCGGAAATGCAGGCATACGTAAGTTTGTGTCGAATGGGTATACGTCCAAGTCATATGATATTTCAGATTTCCTGCCTGTAATGAGCATGTTTTGCATTTGCTTAGCCATATCATAGCATTGCTTTGGAGTTCATCTATGGTGCAGAGGTCGATTTGCATTTCCCGCCGATGGGTTGCGTACACCCCATGTGTTCCCTCGTGAGTATAGGTGTATTAATGGCCCGGTATGGAGTTGTTGTAGTCATTATGATGTGTGTTTGTTGGTATTAGAGTTGTAGTTAGAGTGTATGTTGATGAGTGTGAATGTTGGATGAATATGTTGGAATATGTCCCCCAGCTATGCGCGTCATTATTTGGGGGATGTTGTGACCATGAATGTTATGATGTATTAACGATGTCATGGGTTGAGTTATTTGGCCACTTTGTGTGAATTGCTGATTTTGCACAAGGGGCACATTGGCAGTTGTACCTTGGGAGGTAGTGACGTTTGACTGTGTTGTCGTGTTAACATTTTGTTGTTGTCCTTGTATAAAGATACGTCCTGTGGCTCCTCCCAAAGGATGTTGTGAACTACTACTGAATGCTTTTGTTGAAGTTGTGTTCATGGTAGTAGATGTAGTTGTCAAGGGGGAGTTGTGATGACTTGATGATGCCCCTGTGGTATTTGCTGTTGTGATAACAGGAGGATTGGAATGATTTTCCGATGATGTCATGGAACCAAGAGTGGTTGTATTTAATTGGGGTAGTGTTGTGGATGTTGTGGATGATTGTGATCCCCCAATAGATGTAGCGTTTATTGTATTGGAGATGTTTGGGATGTTGGATGTGGTATGCAATGTCGTTGTGTCAAAAGGGATGTTGCTTGTAGTATTTAGAACTTGACCACTGTGTGAGATGTTGTGAACATTGTTGGCATTAGGATCATGTAATGTGTTAATGTCAAATCCTGGTGGTAACCTAGCTCCTTCACTCAAGAGCATAGCTACGAATCTGTCCCTGTCGTGACGTGCTATTGTTTCAGCCAACTGGTAGGCCTCTGGGTCTTGTGTCAATGCTTCTATGTGTTCTTGAAGGAGTTGACCATTTTCATCTCTTTGCATGTAGCGCTCGAATGAGTTGTTAGGTAAGGATTGTGTTGTCACTAGAGGCTGATTGTCTAGATTGGTAAAGGGATCATTCGCGGTCTAGTTTGAGTCATGTGGAGGACTGTTGGGATCTTGCATGAAGTTTTCCATTTGTCTTTTTTGCTTTTGAAGTCTGGTTTTGACCATAAATGAGCTTGCTCAAAGGGGATGTCCACTAAATGCAAGTATGACACTAGGTGAAATCTAAGGTTCAAATTGACGACTAAAATGACCACTATTTTTTGGATTTTTGTGAATAAGGTATGCAATGTGGATGCAATGTAAAATGAGGCTATCTAAGCACTTCTAAGCTTGAACTTTGTTTTCGATGTGGACTGCTAGAGGACTTTGTTGTTAATGACAAGGTGACAAGATGACTAATGAGTCTTCCCAACTAGACTTTTGAGTTGGAAGAAATCTCACAAAAGAGGACAATGACTAAAAGGATGTTTGATAACTTGGTCCAAAAGGGTCTAATTTTGAAAACAATGATTTTGCCAAGGGGTGCTTAAGATTTTCCTACTCCTAAGTATGCAAGATATGAGCCTAGGGACACATAATGTTAAATGTATGATACTAAATGGGGTGAGGTATGAAACCTAAGGTGATCAATGCAAGCTAAGGGACAAAACTTTGAGCAATTTCAAATTGGGTTTCTGGCAGAATTCTTCTGATGACGGAGTTTGACAAATGGTTGACAGTTTGGAGGTCTCTGGTTTTGACTGTGTAATTGAAAATTTTTGATAGGCAGATGTGTCTCAGTTTAGCAATTGCATCGCGGTTAAGCAACTGCGGTTCAGTTTTTCACTTAAGGCTTTCTGACTGTCATATGCGTCACGGTTTAACAGATGCGGCTTTCGGGTTAACAGATGCGTCGCGACGCCTACAGATGCGTTGTTTAAAACTTCATATGCAGTTTATCAGAGTAGTTGCGTTCTTGAATGTCAGTTGCGGTTCGATAGGTATGACCGTTTTGTTTCAAAGTGATTTTTGTGGTATGTTGATAGAAGTTTTTGATCTGTTGGATGACTGTTTTGTTTGGACTGTGACAAAACCAGAATGCACTTGACAAACACAGCGTTTTAAGGGATAACCAAACACACATGAGATAAGCACAATCCTAGAAAGGCCACTAGGCCTTGGGTTTGTATACTTGATATAGCCCACCAGTTATACCCCGGATTGGTGATGAACACCTTTCCTTCTCGAGAGCAGACAACTTAGAATTTGGTGGCATTGGCTCCCCTCCACAGCTCATTAATGTCATTCGAGCACACCAAATTCGGATTCATTGGGTAGTGACATCCCAAGAATTGCTATCTCTACTCAAGGGGATCAGTAGTGAGTAATCTTCGGGCATGATACTATACCCTGCACTATATCAAGCAACAACCAATAGAACGGTTGGACACTAAGACAAGAGGTGTTTAATTTGGGCATTACGTTCGTGGGGCGTGATCCATGCGGTGAGAATCCCCTTTCGGATCCATCTCGTCGAAACCACACTCGTGATTCTTGGGCTTTCCCCAAGAACCCACTTTTCTATACCGGCTGGAAGTCCCTCGATGTCAGGGTGCTATCGGTCTGAGTCATCCTAGGGTGAGTACTTTTTCCCACCAGAACAGGCCCAAGTTCTAGAGTCGGTAACCGTTTCTCTTACACCCAGGATCGCACGAATATGCAAGGGGAGAGGATACTTCGATATACCGAATCGTGAAGGGTAAATTAACAAAAAAAGAATGGGTCTGGTTTTCTGATCACAAGGTTTTCACCAAGTGAGAGCATACTCACCTACCACTCCACAAGCACACCCAAGCATGAAAGACATGATTCTTTTTAAAAGCACCAAATTCAAAGTTTGCTAATCTAGAAATAAACAAGAACACTGTTTGTTATCTCCTTCTTTGACATGCGAATCTGCAAACATTGAGTTAGTAGTCTTGTATGTGATGGTCTTGGACACACGAAAAAGGATCGCCACACGCTACAAGAAACTATTAGTAACACAAAATATCTAATCTGGTTAACATGCAGGAATAGCCAACACAGAAAAAGACAGAAAACCAGAAAACCAGAAAATAGAAAAAAACCTAAAATTCGGCAATTAAAACCTAAAAACTGACAGAAAAGTTTACCAGACAAATGTGGTGCGTTATTACCAGACAGATGCGGCTCAGTTTGTCAGATGCGTCATTCTGTTCGGCGAATGCGGCTCGAAATGTCAGATGCGTCTCTGGAATTCTCAGTTGCGGCTTGTCATGGCAGTTGTGTCGTTTCAGTCATCAGATGCATTGCGACATTTGCGGTGATCCTGCAAAACAACAGAAAACAACAAAAAACCCTACCCAAAATAGAAAGCCCCTAAAAAAAAAAAAAAAACCCTACCCAAAACAGAAAGCCCCTACCAGAAAGGATTAGTGACATAAAACCTAATCTTATTCAACAGGCAGGAATAAAGACAGAATGCAGAAAAACATAAGATTAGACAACCTGGAATTCAAAATAAAACCCTTCAAACTGTAAAGAAAAATGTTATACCCAGACAGATGCGTCGCGGATTACAAATGCGGCTTTTGGGGTTTCGAATGCGGCTCAGGAATGACGGATGCGTCGTTCTGTTCGTCAGTTGCGTTGCGACAGATCGATTGCGGCTCTACGGTTCTCATGTGCGTCGCGACGCATATGATGAGTCACACTATTTTTAAAAATGTTGCGGTGATCCGTACCTGTACTTGCAAAACAACAGAAAACAACAAAAAAAAGTGTACGAAAAGCCGAAATAACAACGTTGGGTTCACCAATGTAATCAAGGGAAAATCCTACAATAACAATTAAATTCCTATGAAAATAACAAAGTACAAAGGAAGTGATGTGAAGACAAAAGGGATAGTGTTACCCTATGTCTCCACCTTCCATGATTAACCTCTGTTACACCTCCTAGCTTGCAGATAAATAAAATGCCCTCAGATTTATGAGCAACTATGACTAAAGACTAAGCCCTATGCAAGTGTTGAAGGATTTGCAGAAAATAAAAATAACCCTACAGTGAGCTAAAATGACTATGACTGTTAATGACTATGACCCTAAGTTGACAGCAAGTTGACATAGACTAAGAGTGCAAGAAGTCAAATGAGCTAAAGACTGAGAGATGTGCAAATGAGGTCAAAATTGCCCTTTTATGAAAATTGCAATTTTGAATGTGTGGCCAGGATGAAAAGATGACAAGAACCCTAAGATCAATGCTTAAGATTGAATGTTGATGTGTGCATTAGGGTTAGGTCAAAATTAGGGCAACAGGTAAGAATGAAGGGTGGAGATTGAATTATGAAATAATTCAATCAATGGTCGAAATTAAATGAGAGTCAAAAAGTCAAGAGGAATTAAATGGAAGATAAAATACAGGACAAAAGAAGGTTCTTTGGAGAAAATTAAATAATAAAAATTTATTTTACTCCGAATTTAACTGGTAAGAAATTAAATAATAAAGATATTATTTAATTATGGAGGAATGTGATAAAAGAATTATTTTGAAATTAAATAATGATTTTAATTCAAAATTCAAGAGAATGGCCAAATTAAATAAATCAAATTTATTTAATTTTAATGGGAGAAAAAGCTAATGAATAATTAAATAATTAAATAAATTATTTAATTATAGTGGAAATGGACAGAATTAAATAAATAAGAATTTATTTAATTTTTAGAAAGAAGGGGACTTAATTAGTGACGTAATTAAGTAAATAAAATTTATTTAATTAATCAAGAAGACATAAATGATAAAGTGAAATTAAATAAATTATGAAATTTATTTAATCAACGGAAGAATTTAGATAATTAATGACGTATTAGATAAATAAATAATATTTATTTATTTAATAATCAAGGAGGAACAAATGACATGAATTAATTAAATAATTATGAATTATTTAATCAATAGTCGAATGTGGACCAAAGACATAATTAAATAGCTTAATTATGCTAGGACGAAAGTGGTAAAAATGAAGCTTGCAGGCCTAGGTCATTTTTAGGTGTCTACAAGGACAAAAGTCCCACCATGGATTGAAATCGATCCACGTCCAGATTAGTGGATACAGTTGTTTCAATGAGGGCTTTGTCTAGAATTTCCTTATGTGCTGGGGAAATCTTCAAAAGTTCCAAGATAGAGATCTGAGCAAAAGTTTTGCTGAGTTGTTTGATTAAATCATAATGATGTTGAAGAAGGGGTGCAATGGATTTTGAAGGAGCACCTTTGAGGACAACTTTAGCTTGTGCCCTTGTTGTTACATGAACCTCTCCATATTCCGTTTTCTCTTTGACTTTTATAACATTCACCTGCTCGTCATCAGTGTAGATATGATTGATTATATGATCATCGATATGATTCACATTTTTCCCAGAAGACTCACCCTTTTGATAGTTGGGAAAAGGGTTTCGAAATTCTTGGTGGTCTTCATTTGATTGTTGGTTCCCTTCTATTGTGACAATGTCTTTGTCGATTAAATCTTGAATAGCATCCTTCAAGGCTTGGCAATTATTCATACAACGGCCTTTACATCTATGATATTCACAATAGTACATATCATTCCACGATGGCAGCTTCACACTGGGTTCGAAGTTACATTGAGGCGGTAGGGTAATAATGTTCTTTGCCATCAAGTCTTTAAGGGAAGATTCCGGAGATTGCCCCAATGGAGTAAAATTTCTTCTGTTGGAAAAAAATGAAGATCGTTGTGGATTCGTGTTAGATGTATTTCCTAAGGCATTGTTATTGTTGTTTCTAGGATACCCTTGATTATTCGTATTACTTTGATTTGGAAAAAAAGTTGGATTTTGGTTATTCCTCAGAGGAGGAGGATTGTTTCCCTAATTCATAACCGAGTTGAAATTGTTGTAGTTGTTGTTGTGAGGAACACTAAGAACAACTGGCTTAGTTGAGACATGATGTGCATCTACAACACCATCATTCACCACATTTTTGTTGTGAGTCCAAAACCTAGATTTGTCATTGTGGTGATTTGAGGAGCAAGGATTGTCTTTATCAAGTTTGATTATCCTCCTCTGGACCAATGCACTTTCAATTGTGATTGCATTTTTGATCATTTTCTGAAAAGAGGGAGGACAATGAAGATTTAGACGATAACTCATCTCTTGATCCAAGTTGTTTATGAATGTAGTGATCTTTTCCTTTTGAGGAACATGACATGGATATCTAGCAAACAATCTTCTCCATCTCTGAAGAAATGTGATGAATGGTTCACCGGGTTTTTGCTTAGCCTTGCATAGATCAATCATGGTTATTTGGTGTTGTATGTTATAGGAATACTATGAGATGAACTCGTTGATCAATTCCTCAAATGTTTTGATAGGTAGTGTGATTTTTGATAACCATTCCATAGATTGGCCTCCAAGACTTCTAGGAAACAAGCACATTACATGTGTATCCTCATGATAAAACTCTAGAGTCATGTTTCGAAAGTCCCTAATATGGTCAATTGGATCCAATTTGCCATTATAATGATCAAACTTTGGGATTTCGCAATGCTTAGGAAACAGGATCATGTTGAGACATCGATCGAAGGGATATGGACATATATCATTAAGAGCGTATGTCTTTGTTGTGGCTACCCCTTGTAGATCTTTAATTTGTCCTTGTAGTGTTTTAACTTTTTGAGTCAAGGCACCAAGATTAGATAAGGGTGTTTCATCAGGATTTCGACTCACACTATACAGGGGATCACTATTTTCACCTCCTTCTTGAGTTCTTGGGGTATGATCTTCTAGTTGAATATCTTCCTTCAGTTTATTGTATTGTGATTTTGTAAAAACATGCATATTATTTCAAGATGTTCTTCTAAACTTAGATCATAGTTTGATGAGTGCAACCAATGATGATGTTTTAATCTGATAAGATGAAAAATCTTAATTTATGACCAAAACTATGTTCCTAATTCATGGTTGTGGCTTCCAATGATAAAGGATGTTAGAATCCTATTGGGAGAAGTTGAACCAAGAATTTAGAAGTTTGTGATGAAAGGTGCACTTGTAAGATTTGATCCTTGTTTTCAAAGAATGATTGATATATTAAATAGCCTATTCCAACTCACTGAAGTATTTGACTAGGATGTGTCAAATATTATATAGAAGGTTGTGGTATATAGTTGAAATCAAGAGACTGACTGTGATTGCATTGGTGTGAGAGGGATATTCTTTGAAAATAGGATCATGAATCTAGAGGGCCTACAACGTATTCGACAGTAAATCCCCTGACAAAATCTTGGTATCTATGGAGAAATTTGCGATAATGGAGCAAGACGTTTTGACTCTTGTATAAAAACTTCCTTCGTTGTAAGGTTTTCTTGTAACCTAGAGGCTTCTTGGGTTTCTTGATTCTATTGGAAATTGACTTCTTGACAAACTTGGTAGATTTCCACTCCCTAAGCATGAGAGAAAATGTTGATATGTTACTGGACCGAGAATTCTATAAACTCATATCTGTCAAAAACAATGATTCGGGAAAAGAGATAGATGCACTATTTTGTCCCCTATATGTGCTTCAGAAATAGGGATATGCACCAAAGAAATTTTCAAATGCGCTACAATATGTCCCAGATGCGCTAGTCTGTGTCTTGTAGAAAATGTTGCGACAGTGACCGAAAATTTTGTTTTTAGAATAGCAACGTATGTGCCAAAAGACTCAATGCGCTAAAACAGACCCTAAAAGCGTTGAATTAACTAGTGAATGCGCTAGAACCGACCTCATATGTGCTAGAATATACCCTATATGCGCTAAAAAAAATTTCCAAGGTAACTTTTTGAATAGTTTATGAATAGTTTTAGCTAAAATTTGACATGTTCATTTCGGATGATCTTTTATCTGAATTAGTGTGATTGAAAACACAACAAACACTCTTAAAACAATTGTTTTTAAGTCCTATACTAAACATCAAGTGTATGCTTCAAAAATGTTTTTCAAAAAGTGTTTTCATAGGTTTTACACGTGACAGATAGTTCAAGCAGACTCACTCTTAGTACTCAGGTAGGTCAGCATAATAATCACTAGCCCACATCTTAGAACTATGTTGACTCACACAACTGTGCAACCCTAAAGGGGTGCCTGTGTTTTTGTCTTTTCTAGGCGCATACTCAGAGTGACGGAAGTGGATACCGGATCCCCTAAGCAAACAGTCCTTGGCAGTTATATGGTGAGTATCTTGGGGGTAGATTCTTCCCTCTCCTTGCACTGTGATTATTATGATGTTCAGAAACTAACTTTGGCTGGATACTACACTAGGTTCATAGTAAGGGTTTCCGTTCGATGTGGCAATAATAAAATCCCTTAGGAGACCTCCCAACCTTTAGAAAAAAGGCTTTGGGGATGGTTATCTTGCAGACTACCGGAAAAAGAGGGTTTCCCCTAATTTGCTTTAAATTTTATAGTGGGGCGGAATAACCTGGCTTTGGGTTGAACCCACTTGAGTCATTCCTCTTGGGTGAGTACTTTTTCCGACAAGTGTAGGCCCTCTACAGGATGTAATAAAGCAATAAAATTGCATGAATGTAAAAGGCAAGTCTGGTATTCTGGTCACCCAGTTAAGGGGACAACATAAACCTATTGCCACAAACACAATAGACACTGTTCTTTTTAAAACCCAAATCACAATGATCTAAACTATGTGAAGATGTTGCTTCACAAAAAATATGGGATTCATTTTAACTGCAAAATTAATGTGTGGTGACTATCCTAGATTGCTTCATTTTAAATCCATGTCTATCCTAGGATTGCTCCTTTTTAAAACTAGTTGTGACTATCCTAGATTGGTTCTTTTTAAGCCATAAAAAGGTTCTATCTCCAGAAGGTGCCAAACTCAGAAACTTGTTTAGTTACAACCTGTATGTGCTAAAAGATCACCTATATGTGCAACAATAACAAGCTAATTCACTAAAAAAAATACTAAATGCGCTACAGAAAGTTACAAATGTGGTAGAACAAAATGCAAATATTTTTTTTTTGTTTTTCAAAAATATTTAATAAACTGAGCTGGGTATATGCGCCATTTTGTCCCGTTGATGTGTTGTTCTATTCCTTAAATTCGCTGAAACAGTTCATGGATGCGCTAAAGTATCTACAAGAGCGCTAAAATAAATTACAAATACGCTTTAGAAAGCTGCGTATGCTCTTTAGAAATCCTCGTATGCGCTAAAACAATTTTTTTTTCCAAAAATCCAAATTCTAGGATGCGAAACCCTGTTAGAAAACCTGTAGATAAATGTTAAAAATGGGGCAAGTGCCCCATAGTGGGTGCCAAAAATGTGTGATCAATTTTTATGTGTGTTAAATATGTAAAAACAAATGAATCAAACACACCAATAAGACATTATATCAAAAATAGAATATTAAAATAATAGAGATGCAAACTCAGTATCATGTTATCAACGTCATCCTATCATCCTCTATCTCCAATGTTTTGTCAGTTCTAGCTGGCTATCAGATCTTTGGCTAGGCTCAACAAATGGTCTCCTAGAGAACGAGATTGAATATGAATGCATGTAATGCCATGCTAAGACATGATTATTCTAATGCTAAACATGATTGCTAAAATGAAAGATTACGATAATGCTATGAATAATAAAAGCTATAATGATAATGCTAGAATGCAATTAATCTCTAATTCATTTGTTGTGTGTTGTAACCATTGCTTGGATTGGCAGTGCTATTTATAGAGTTTTACAAAAGATTTTTGATTGGCTGATATGATCAATGATTGTGAAAATTCCTGGTAGATCAAATGATTGAAGATGGATAAGACTAAAGAAAAATAGAAGAAAACAAAAAGAAAGATTTGTTTTCTTTTTTGTAAAAGAGGTAAATAAGATGATAAAGATGAATTGCAAAAAAATCATCTTTTTGTAAGATTATGGAAAGATTCTGAAGAAGATAAATAATGAATTATTAAACTCAATTATTTATTTATACGTGATAGATTTTTTTTTAAAAATAGAATATTTACCCCATATTTGAAGAATAATGGAAGATTTCATAATTTAAATAAAATATTTAATTATGATTTTGAAAAGATATGGAAGATATTTAATTAAATAAAGATATTTAATTAAACTTGTAAAATGAAATTAATTAAATAAAATATTTAATTAATTAGAAGAAAGATTTGAAAAGAAATATTTAAATTTAATTAAATAAAAAAGACTTAATTAAATTCAAAAGTGATAATTAATTAAAATAAATAAAGTGTATTTATTTAATTAATCAAGTGGACATATAAATGTGAAATAATTAAATAAAATTGATTTAAATTTAATTATGACAACAAAATAAATTGAATGAACAATATAATTAAATTGATTAAATTTAATTATATGTAGAAGACTTTAGAGAAATTAATTAAATAATAAATATTTAATTAATTTCCATGATTAATCAGACATGACCAATTTTATGCATATACATTACCTGTTTCCGTAGAGATCCCTGCCTTGCAACTACTAAAAGCCCTAAAGATTGAAGAAAGCGATGGGATGGAAGTAAGGTTGGAAAAACTCCTCAAACTTGAGGTTCTAGAGAAAATTATTATTGATCCATGATTAGTCACCAATACATAGTAAAATGATGGTTTGGTAAAAATGCCTCCAACCCATATTTCAAGGAAGGGAGCTTGGTACTAAAGTACGATGAGTGCACTGTGAAACCATGACAACATAAAAAAATGAAGTGCTATGGAAGGGACCTTTTTGTATCATTGTGTGAAAGGAAAGCAATGCATATGAGCTTTAATATACAGAAGGTAACATTCTAAATATACCGGTGAACAGTATCTATCTAAAATTGTCCCATTAAATGTGCAAGTTCTTTAAAAAAATTCACAGTTATGTACCATATGTAATTCTTTTTGTAAATACATTTTAGTTTTGAGAATAAGCCATGAGAATAACACAAAGGAAGTGGAAAATTATTGTATTCTATTATATTCATCAAAAAAATTGCAATGTAATACAAGGTCAAGGCTCATATTTAAGTATGAATCTCTCTCTAGCAAACCAAAAAAGAGTCACAAAGCAAAAGAAGAGAAGAGGCAATGTGCAAAAAATAGTAAAGCTAAGCCTCCAACCATTTTTAAGTAGTCAAAGTGTCTTGTTGTCAAGTTCTACTTCTTCTTTGTCAGGGTGAAAAAGGGGTGAACATACAACACATGCAGGCTCGACACCACACTGACCTTAGTTCTAGTTGCCATGACTATACACAAAAAACTAGAAGTGTTTCCTCCATTCTATCCCAAAAATGTGTTCCATTCCATACTCCCACGATAGGAAGGTAGCTACTAGTAGAGACAATGAATGATACCTATCAAGGTCCATGGTGTGGAAGTCAAAGAGGAAAGGAAACTAGGCTACGTCTATCCCATAATCAATGTGCCTATGGATGTTAATGGTGCTCAAAATGTCTACACCAGGGATAGCCACTTGCATGATTTCATTGAGCCCTTCTATTAGTATGGAGTCAAACATATGGTGGCACAATTCAATTATCATGGGCTTGGCGATGTTCAAGTCAAGTAGGGAGGAAAAAAATTAAGAAACAACATTGTAGGTTCTTCTCAACTTGTTCTAATCTTCAATATAGTCATAGCCGACTACCCACTTGAATGCAACAACACCGAGGCAGTCACATTTCTTCACCTAGTGCTTAATTTTGTCACAAGTGACCTCCACCATGAAGGCATATTGTGGCCTCCATGGTAGAAGCTAAATAGGAGAGCCTAGGCCAGCTCACATTATGACAAAGTAGTAGAGTGTAGTAGAATGGGAGATAGCAAGAAAATTTTGATAAAATTAAAAAGCTATTTTTTGAATGAATATTGCAATAAGGAGGCATAGGTATTTATAGAAAACATTTTCCAACAAACCCAACCAATGGGAAGTCTATTTTTGGCTAGACGGCAACAGAGAAAATGCCAAAGCAGCTGGAGGGTAGGAGACGAATCATATAGAAAATATGACAAGAGGTCTTGAGAAATAAATTTGGGTGCTTGGAGTAAATGCTCATGTATGTTGATCGTTGACATGTGTCCTTTGCCATCATTAGCACCAACTAGCTTGCTTATATGAAAAGACATGGCTTAACATGTTAAGTTCTAAAAAATTAAATAGGCATGTCTTTTCAAAAGTACCTTGCAAGACTTAAGAATGTTTCTCATAGCTAAAAGCACACTTTCCAATGCAATTAGCTTATTTGTGAAAGAGGTGGCGGGGAGAATACACTAATTCCATTTTCATGGCATTTTTGGCATTCCTAAGGGATACAAATCTCGAATCCACACGTATTTCCTTAGTGGCAGCATTTAGTGGACCAACGGTAACGACAAAGACTTAACTGCATGTACATGCAAAGGAATTAACTACACCCAAAAGTAATATTTTTCTAAGTAGAAAAAATTTAGTGGTCATTTCATTGAAGAAACTCTCTACAACTTCTTGACACAACCATGGCAAAAGCATCAACATTTGGTAGAAAAGTTGGAGCCTCATCCAAAATGCTAGGTTACATCGATATCTTTGGGAGGAATTCATTCGCCAATGTCCCAACGTTGGAATAATGATAGTTTGATTACACCAAATTAGTGCAACCAGATAATCATGTCAAAAGAGAGGCGATGCAAGATTTCATCGACAACATTTTTGACCCAAAGTTGGCGAATAACCCTAAAATCCTTAGGGAGGGGGCATTCCAAAGAATGGTGCAACATGGGTCATCTGAAGGTTTTGTATCTCAACTCTAGAATTGTTGTTTTCCACAATTCATGTTTCCCATCGTACACCCATGCCCAGAGCTGGTAGATGCATGTGCTAAAAGATTCAACAAAGAGACATGAGTTATTACTTGCAACAAGATCAAGGTTACAATTTCTGCAGTGGCCATACAGGATATGTTGTGTATCCCTACATCTTGGGGTGTCGAACACTTTGATGAGGAAGAGATGGAAAGTTTCTAGGAAGCCAAAATGAAGAAGGAAAACTTTTATGAGGATGAAACGAAGGAAAGAGCGAAGAGAGTTCACTTTCTTTTCCTCTTGCATGCAAAAAATTCAAGAAAGACACACAATCTATTTTCACAATGTTAGCCTGGATTTATGGCCTTGATGATGATGAATCCATCCTTTTTAGATGGGTCTAGCTTTCATGCTTAAAAAGGAGAAAATTCAGAAGTATTATAATTTTCCTAATGTAGTAGTCGAAGGGATGCTAGAGCAATTGAGGATCTATGATACTAAGTATAAATTCAGGTATTCTTCTTTCTTGGTTCACTTGATTTTGCATCAAAATTCTAAGTTTCTAGAGGTTTTTCAATATCTTGGTTTGATGTAAAGGGTTTCTATCAACCAATTTATGTATGGACTCATGTAATTTCAACAACATGGGATTACTACTAGTTTGTGGATTATTTTATGAGGCCAGTATTTCAAGAATTTTTCCCATGCCATATAGGTTGTTCATCTCCCAAGTTCTTGCAATGGATGAAGACTTGGCAAACCCTGGTGGATTACTTCCTGGGTGAGGATTTTATGTTTATCAGATTTCATGGTTTCATCAGAGAGCCATTTAGACTCCCCAAATTTGTAACAAATAGATTTTTTTTGATTTAGAGGCATACCATCAAGAAACCCTTTGCAATAATAAAGTGACATTGGGGAAGCAAAAGGTGGAGGGCGAGCTTACAAACAAACTGGAAATATTAGGATTAGTTCTAATTTGTGACACATGGGACTACAATCCAACAAGGCATCACCCAACTTTGAAACATGAGGGTCAAGAGTGTTTTGAGTTGAGGAAAAATCAAACTCAGAAAGGACCAAAAGTATACATCGAATTGGCCTATATACTAATCAAATGACTAGCATGGTTGAGTTTCTATGTAGTGCAAGTGGAGTATTAGAACCTACCAATGGGTAAATTCCTTAGCACCCAATTGAAATGCAAGGGGTGGTCAGAAAGGAAGAAGGAAGATTTCTAGAGGTTCTGACAATAGATGAGGTGCCTCAAAGCCCTATTTGGAGAATTGCGGCCACATGATGAAATATTCAACAAAGTTTATGACGTAGAGGCCGATACTAACAATAGCAATTTGGAGACTAGCCATGAGATAGAACAGGAGGAGCTTCCATGCCATGCTTCCCAACCTCAAGAATCAAACAAAAGAAAAAGATTGAGGCAAAAGGACTCACAATTAATATCCTTCGTTAGTGCCCAAATCAAAGGGAAAAGAACTTGACAGTCCCTAAGAAGGTCCATTGTGGTTATCGAAGGGAAACTTTTGGTGGGATCGACTGCTAAAGGATAAGAATGTACTAGTTCCGATCATGCAAAGAGGAGGTGAGTCCAAGATCTAGGCAGACATGGTGCATCATTTAGAGGAGAAGAAGTAGAGTCTACTCTACAACGTGTTTTGGCTATTGTGACCCAAGTAATTTTTGCTCCCTCTCTTCTTTCTGCCTCTACATCTCTAGTTACTCCACTACCCCCATCTGTGGAGAAGAGTCATTTGTCTACAAACCCCAATCTTTTGGTCCTTAATAAACCCCCAAACATTTTGAACAATGAACATTATGAAGTAATCCCATGCATCAAACGAGCAACATCTTCTTTGACCACTATTGATTCTTTGATCGCCTTGTCAAGGTCCTCCATTGAAAGAGCTGAAACATACATGTTGCCCATTACTCTAGGTCCATCTGCTTATGGAAAAACATCTCTCCTTCTACCCATTTCTCTTTTCACCCCGAATGGTTTTCCCTTTTCCAAATATCAATTTGGTATCCCACCATTTTCCATGATAACAATACCATTTGCCTCCCTGCATTCTCATACATCTAAGGTTTCTCTTTCCATCACCAATTTTCATCTCCCTCCAAGTGCTTCCATTTCTGCATAAAGCGTTGACACCCCGCAAAGTCTCCAAGAGAATCTCAATGCAACCAAGTAGGCTCAACAAGCTAGAAGTGTAGAAATGGTAGTTAAAGAATGTTGCACAATTGGCTACCAAGAAGATTCAAGCTTGCTTCAGTGAAGAGTGGAATTCTTTACTAATCACTACTATGAGGCCAGTTATGTCCAAGCTTGTGGGACAAATGTATATGGAAGATTACGACATCAGAGCCATGGGTCTATATTTAAATGAAACTCATCTGCATGATAATGTGGTCCTAGCTAAGGCCACCTAGAAGGTGGTATATGTGGATTATCAAAGTTTGGAAATGAAATTTAAGAAGCACTAGGTAGAGTTGATAAATGTAAGGGAAATAGTGAGCAATTTGTGGACAAAGATCAAGGCCATAGATTTCGATATGGCCCACATAAAAATAGATACAAAATCAGCAAGGAGAACCAACTAAGTTGCTTGAGGAGGACCAAGGTGAATAGGTTCAATTGTATGATAAAATTGAAAAGCTAAGAGTTGAGCTTTCTACTGAGTGCCAAATAAACGCAGAGTATCTATGTATTCAAGAAAACATACAGAGAGAGTTGGACAATGTCTGATCTCAGCCTTCCATCAATCTACATAAGGCCCAGGAAGAAGCAGAAAGGTCAAGAAAAGAGAAACATGAGATCATGTCTTCTCTTTAAGCTCATGACCAAGAGATTTGAAGGTTGGAATCCAAATTAACAAGTTCCCTTAGAGAGAAGAATAAAATGGAGGAGAATATAAGAGTAAGAGATGCTCAGTTCCATCAGAAGTTAACTACTACATAGGGATTTGGGACCCTCCCGATTTTGAAGAGGTTGATATCCACACACTAGGAATGGATCATAGTTGTGGTTTCCATTCTTAGGCCAACCCTACAATTTTTAACGGATGCTTGGGAATTAAACAAAAATGTTGGCATGATGGCCAACCAAATTCTATAGATATATGGTCCCTGAGTAGCAGAATAGAAAAAATTGATTTCCAGATTATGTGTGGCCACTGATGAGGCCCTAAGAAGTGTAGGGATTCTAGATTGAAGGGCCACCTCAAGTAAATTAAACAAGTTCATTTACTGCTACAAAGTCACAAAAACAACCAAAGAGAGCCAAGTAGTGTTGAATAGAAGGGTCGACAAGATTAAGAAGGATTTTAATGTTCTGCTTAGCTTTAGTTTGCCTCCTCTTTTCTCACCGGATGGAGATGTGCTCTTAGTTGAGCAAATCATGGATGTAATTTGATAAAAGCTCCAGACTTCTATAGAGCTCCCAGGTTTAAGCGTGATACCCACCATTGATGAAATCAAGGACAAGATCTTTCCCCTTTCTCATCCTTATTATCACCTTGGGGTTGTTTTGGAAAGATGGGGGACTGTTTCCTTTAAGGAAGTCTTTGAGTTAGATCAATCATACATGATCCTTTACACTTTCATCCAACCAACTAATTTTGATTGGGAGGTACAACATTCCACTTTCTTCATACTCTAGGAATTTCTAGAGCTCTAGGTTCATGCCTCCCCAAGCGAAGGCCCCTAAGAGTTGCTAAAATTGTGAAGCAATTTTTCCTTAATCTTCTTTTAATTTTTAGCTTTTATACATTTTTAGCTTCAAGATGAATCCGCACTTAAAGAAAACGTTGTTATGAAAGATGTGCAATGTGCCACATGGTGGTTGTGCACCTTTTCTTTATCATCTTCCTCTTGGGAGAAAGTCGTGGCACGTGTTAGCTCGGCGGGGATTTCCTCTTAGGCTATTTTCATAAATCTAAGATTCCCCACCCACTCGACACGTCATCTCTTCACTTTGGCCAGGTTGCGCGTTAAACGAGAAATCTCTTTATGGAGTTTTTCAGAACATGTTGGGTCTTTCTTTTTTTTAGGTTGGAAAATTTGAGTAGGTGGCATCGATCTATTTGATTGGTCAACCAGATTTTTCCAGGCTATTTTCTAGGATTTGATTGTTTTCATATCACAATCTTTGATAAAATATCTAAAGGATATGAATGTGGAAGTTGGGAATTAGTGAAAAAATATTTTTGCAACCTAACCAAAGATCTATGATCAAATTGTGAGCTATCCAATGTTGACATTTGGCAGTATTTAATTTTGGTATATTCATGGTGGTTGGGTATGTGCAAGATCATGATGGGCCAAAAAGTGGCAATACGATGGGTATGTGGCTGATGAATTTCTTTTTACCCAAAATTGATGAAATGAAAAGGGTTTTTAAAGGAGATTCTTAGCTTTCCACCAATATAAATTATGCTTTACTTTGAATTAAACAAGTAATTATTATTTATTTTCTATTTGAATTATGACTAAAGTCCTAATTGATAAGCTGATTGAAAAACAACAATAGATTTCAAATGGTACAAAAAAATTTGAATCCAAAACATGCATCACATTCTATGCTTTGCATACTATAGGATTAAAAAAAGAAAATTTGAATTTCATGAAGTTTTGACCAAGTTAAGGTGGTCAGACATACAAGTTTTCTTATTTTTTAAAAGTTGTAATAAAAAATTCATAATTAATTATTTACTTGGGAAAAAAATACAAAAAATATGCATCACATCGGGACATGAGTGATCTACTTATATCTAAAATATTATAAAAAAATATTATCATTTTATTGTGGTTAGGGTGGTCAGACAGACACCTACTTATTTTTTCCCTGAAATTTAAGCACTACTACATTGAAATTTCAAATTCTCACCAAATAGATTTTTTTTTTTAAACAAACCTAGTAGTTTAGAAACTACATTCAATTTGCTTCAAATTATATTGTTACATATTTTTGAAATAATATAGATAACTTATTCAAATTTTTATGTCAAGTTTCCTAACTCTGATTTTTTAAGATTTTTTGCCACTTAAGGGCCTTTTTTTTCCATGATGATCCTGCACATACCCCATTCTCCCTTGTCAGCTATAAATAGGAGGCATTAACAGAAGGAAGGAGTTCCTAGGAAGTTTATTTTTTGGAAAAGGAAGTTCTTTTAGTTTTATTTAGTTATAGAAGTATTTTTAGAAGTTTGGGTATGTGCAGGATCATGATGGGCCAAAAAAGGCGATATAATGGGTATTTGTAGGGCATGTGGCTGACGAATTTTTTTTACCTAAAATTGATGAGACAAAAATGGTTTTTAAAGGAGATTCTCAGTTTTCCACCAATATAAATTATGCTTTACTTTGAATTTAATAAATAATTATTATTCATTTTCTATTTGATTTATGATTAAAGTCCTGATTGATAGGTTGATTGAAAAACATCTATAGCTTTCAAAAGGTATCACATTTTTTGAATCCAAAACATGCGTCACATTCTATGCTTCACATACTATAAGACTAAAAAAAAAAAAAATGAATTTCATGAATTTTGACCAAGTTAAGGTGGTTAGATGTACACATGTTTATATTTTTTAAAAGTTGTAATAAAAAAATCATAATTAATTATTTACTTGGAAAAAAATTACAAAAAAATATGCATCACATCTGAACATGAGTCCTCTACTTATGTATAAAATATTATAAAAAAATATTATCATTTTATTGTTGTTAGGGTTGTCAGACAGACACTACTTCTTATTTTTTCCCTAAAATTTAAGTACTACTACATTGAAATTTAAAATTTTCACCAAATAGAGATATATATATATATTTTAATAAACCTAGTAGTTTAGAAAGTACATTCAATTTTCTATAGATTCTATTCTTACATATTTTTGAAATAATATAGATAACTTATTCAAATTTTTACGTCAAGTTGCCTAATTCTGATTTTTCTAAAATTTTTGCCACTTAAGGGCTTGTTTTTTCCATGATGATCCTGCACATACCTGTCTAAAGTTGGTAGAACACTTCTTTTCTTTGGCATGTTATATTTTTTTAACTCAAACTATTATCGGATTGGAATTAGACCTTTGTTTCTTAAGTTCATTTGATATTTAAGCACAAACTATTTGGAATAAATCTTTGAAACTATCCATGTTATGGCCTTTATCAAATTCCTTCTTTATGCTTTCATTTAGAATAAAATATTGTGTTAAGCTTAATTAAAATAGTTTGAGTAGTTTAATTCCATGTTGTAGGATTCTATGATATGATGATAAATTGCATTACAAATTGGATTATGTCTGTTGAAATTATCGATTTTCTTTAAGGGTTGTTTTTTTCACATGTGTTATGTTGTAAAAAGAGGAAGCGTTTATGCAATCTCTGGAATTTTTTCTATTAAATTTTGGAACTTTTATGCTTGATCGGACCTTATTGAACACTTTCTACATGGAGATTGGAAATACCACATTGTGCTTGTATTTACCCTTTGCTGCTCATTCTCTTCCTAGCGTTAAAGGGTTGTGGCATTCTATGTCTAATATATCATTCATAGAAAAGGAATTGGGCTTGAAATGTAATACCATTGGCACGTTGCCATTTTCATGTTTTATTTTACATTTCCTTCTACCTTTTTCTCCAAACTCAAAGAATAGTCGACTTTCTATAAAAATCTCAAAGGTATTCAGTGAGGTACAAACTGTTTCCCCACTCGCTAAATTTCCCATAAGGTTGTCAGATAGGCGCAAGCTTTAATGATCAACAAACAACAAACAGTAGAGAGAGGATTCTAAGCTAGCAACCTTGAGAGGGACTAAGATGTCAGGAAGAGAATTTTAGTCCTAGAAGAGGTTTTTCTTACAAAATAGCAAATTCTATATTGTTTATAGTGTTCACAGGTTTCCTATTTAGGGAGTTGATGTTTAGAAACATAAAACTATGTAAATTAATGCAAGAAAAAGTAACTAGTGACAAGAAATTGAATGCAATTTTTTTCAATTTTCAATGCAATAACAATATTTCTAAATTCAATTAGGATGATGAACAATGCAATTTTTATTTTTTCAATGAAATGAAATGATGCAAGAAAGTAAAAATGGAACCTATGTGCACTTTCACTAATGCAAATCTGAGAAACCCTAGATACAATTTCACTAAATATGAGAAACCCTAGGTGTAATTTCACTAATGAAATGCAATGCAAGAATTAATTCAACCTAGATCTAGAACTTTAATGAACTCAAAATCAAAAATTGAATACTCAAAAAGGTCAAGTTCACCAAAATTAACCACGTGCAAAATGGATAATTTATGGCCTAGTTCATATAACACCACTATTCTCCAATTGTCATTCAATAATGTCCTAGGAACCCTAATTGGATTGAATTTGAACCTTAGAAGGTGAGTCAATTCTCAAGAAGGAATACCTAGGAATGGGTTATTTAAGCTTTTAGGGGTTCACCACCAAGCAAATTCTTGGAAAAGACAAATAAGCATTCAATCTGTAAAACCTAGTAATGCAAGCTAAATGAAGGATGCAAATGACGAAATAATGCAACAAAAAGTTAGGATATGTGTACCTAGGAAGACTGGAAATGTGAAAAGGATTTCAAAAATGCAAAGAAGATATCAAAATGTGATATGGAGGACTAAGATGCCCTTACTGCTGTCTTAGCCCTATTGTTGTTTTTCAAGGCAGATGTAGGAACTAGATCTGGAATAATTTTTGAAAAATAACTTTGGGAGGACTAAGATGCCCTAGGTGGAAAATTTTCCCATATGGAATTATGGAATCTCTGAATGTGGTCTTGAGGCTGGATGTCTACACTTCCTTCTTCTCTGATCTTGGACTCTAAAACTTCTGGATTTGTCCTTTAGGTGAGTTTCTGTGAAGATGACAACTTTGCAGTGCAACTTTGCAACTTTTCACTTCAAATAAACTTCAAATCTTCAACCTAAATCTGCAATCACAAATATGTAAGAGGGAAGAAACTTGTTGATTGTTAGTGAATGGGGGTATTCCTTTTTCAAATCCCTTGTTGGTGATTAAACCTTGAAATGAAATGAAATGGAGGGAAATGATGAATGAACAACATGCAATGTTACAACTCATGGCCAAACCCATGTTGTAAAGTCTGGAAACTTGTGTGAAGTGGTTATCTTGGATATGGATCTTGAAATGCTTGATAGATCTTGAATTGAATTTCTTGCTTAAATCAAAACCATAGATCACAAATGTTAGCACAAAAACACACATGATGCCAGAAGATCTTTGATATGATGTTTGAATCTTGATGATGGCTACAAATGCTTGATGAAATTCTCTTGAATACTCTTATGAACTCAATTATGCTATGATGGATTCTCTCACAAAATACTTGATTTGAAAGGAATGAAGGAACCTTGTATTTATACTAATCTATGCTTAATATCCCAAAATTTCACCACACCAAGCCACCATAAGAATTCATTAATTAGAGGAGGCTAAATCCAGCTAGAATTTGAAATTAAATCACAATAATACCTTAAGGGGGACTAAGATTCCCTAGGTGGCGTCTTAGTCATGAGGCATGAAACTAAGGTCTCAGACTCCAAAAAGGGGCCTATTTAGGTTCTTTCAAAATCAAGGTCCCAAGACCTTTAGAGGAAAAAGACACCCTAGGTGGCATCTTAGTCCTGACCCAAAAATCAGGGACACTCAGATAGAATCATTAAATTATCATTTACCATTTTAATTTTGTTGGGATTAGATAGAAAAAGATATAATTCATTGGGATTGTGGATACAAAATAAGACCAATTAAGACATAAATAGGGATAAATAAAGCAAGGCAGGCCCAAACAAGTGTGAAAATGGAAGGGTATACATTTTCCTACACTGCAGTAAGATGTCAAGTAGTTAATATATCTTTCTTAAGATCTACCAGTCAAGTAATATTTTTTCCTATTACCGATTCTTAGGAAAGTACTTTAGAAAAAAATAATAATAATTGAGTATCTAGTTGTGTTGTAAAAAAATGGACCCCTTGCTTGACATGTGAATAATTCATGATAAATCAGACTTAATGATGCCTTGATTCAAGTGTTGTGAGGCATTTTATGAATCCACACTAGATCTTGGACACTTGCAAATTGAATAACATTCTTTAACAAAGACTTATAAAGGTGTTTTAAAGTGTTGTAAAGGGCTTTCACACTTTTCTAGACTTAATGAACCTATTTCTCCCTAATTCAACATTATGAAATGTATTTAATTGCATTATTACATCAATATAGAAGGCTTGTGAAATAACCTTAATGTTAAACTAGTGTTGTAATGTGTCTAGCACGTTCACATTGGTTCTTGTGCCTTTCTAGGCTATGTGGACCACATTTTAGTGTTGTAAGGTGTATTTAATCATGCTTTCACATTGAATTATATGCCCCAAGCCTGATTTGACATTCACATCAACATTAATAGGCCCCTATTACCCCATATTGTGCATCCTAAGGCTTAAATTGATCAAATACCTGGAAAAGTTGTAATTTAAATCTTAATTCCTTATATCCTAGCATCTTAGTTGTCAAAATGGCCCTTGTGGCACCCATTCTCCATCCATGGAAAATTAGTCCCATCCAAGTGGGACCCATTTGCCATGGGTGGTGAATGATTTCCATTTGGCTCAATTTTGACCTTTGTGCATGAAAAAGTGAAACTTAAGTTTATTATTCTCACATGTTGGCCTTAGGGATCTAATTTATGGGTAAATTAGGAGAACTTCCTATAAATACAACCTTCTAATCCCTAATTTGCATCTCTCAACTCATTTTTACAACTCATTCACAATTTATCTTCTCAAGAAAGATAGGGTTTTAACATTAAAAGTCATTCAAGATCAAATCTCAGACATTCAAGGGTTGAATATTCATGTTTTTCTAGATAAATTCAAGATAAAACATCATGGGAAGGTAATTAACTCCATTATTGCATGTTTCATTACATTCTTTGTCTATTTTGGTTTAATTACCTAAAAGGGGTTTGACCAAGGTAAACCCCTATACCCTAACATTCACCATTTCTCTCTCTTGTTTTGTGTGTTTGTAGATATAGACATCTTGGAAGCTTGGAAATCACTAAGAATCAAGTTGCAATGTGGTTTAGGTCTTCTCTTCATTGATCAAGTCAAAATATCAACAAAAACTCATTTTCAGGTTTGGAAATTGGAGTTTCAGAAACAAACACCTGTAGGGAATCAAAGTGTAGACCAAGAGCTCCAGATTCGACATTTGAATATTCAAAAATTCAAAAGTGGACTCATTCACCATGGGTGGAAAATGAGTCCCTCTTCTAGGTCAATTTTTAGTTTTTTGCATTTTTAGATACCCTTTTGTTAGAAATAGGTTTTAGCTCAGTTTTGCAGAATTGGGACTAATTCAACCAGAATGGCGAATGAGTCCCACCAGGCCTAAAAATTAGCATCAAAAGCATTCTAGAAACCATTTCCAATCTTCATCCATATTCTAGGTGAACACTTTCAGTTTGGTCCATTTTCTTATAGTTTTCTATTCATTTCCAAGTGTTCTTGCATTACAGAATGTGTTTTCGAACAATTTATTTTCCTTTAGTGTCCATTCATTAATTAGTTAATCTTATTAATTTATTGCATTTAAACATTACATATAGGCATATTACATCCATATTTCACCCATATTGCATTAATATTTGAATGTGAACATTGCATTTTGGCTCATCTTTCTCCTTTTAGGTGAAAAACCCTAGAAGCGTTAGAAAGAATTAGAGTGCAAGAGTAGCCTATAAATCCTACCTAAAAATCTATGGTACATTATGTGACCCTACTTTTTTTTTTTCAAAAATTTCTTGTTTGATTTTAGAGTCTATCATAGATCTAGGCTTGTATTAACCTTGCATTAGGATTTGCATCAATTCATTTGCATGCTTGATTTCAAATCTTGCATTCATAAAAAGTGCATTTAGGTTGCATTTTTGGCACCTATTTCCATGTCATTTTTTTAAAAATTCTTCTTTTTTCACTTAGATCTACATTATATCACTCAGAACACATCAAAATCACTCAATTTTTTTTGAAAATTATGAAAAAAGTCAATACTAGGACTCATTCGCCGCCTTGGGTGAATTAGTCCCTTTTCACCCTTGAAATAGCCTTTTACAAAGCAGAAACCCATGTTTTTATGCTTTTATTTGCTACCATCAGTCATCTATATCACTTGAACAAGTTTCTGTAAGATGAATTTCATTAGATTTAACTTAAAATAACTCATTTCATGCATTCTTCCATTTCACATTTTCATTTTCCACATGTCATTTTTTTTATTGCTGCATAGTATAATAAAAAAATTACCTTGTTTCATATCTGAAAATTGCATTTCATTTTAAGTCATTACATTGCACTTTATTTACTTTCTTGTGCTAGTCATATGTGTTTTCTTAAAGCGTTCCATGTTTCTAGAATAGAAGGTGGCTTGTATGATTCTTATTTTCATAGAAATTATCTAGGACAACAAAGTAAAACATTTGATAAGAATTTTGCATACCCTCCTAGTACCTATCAGATTTACAAGAATATAATAAAACAAGAGGATGCAAGTGTAGATAATCATGAAACTTATACTTGTTCTTCTCCCAATACCTCTCGTATTAGTGATGAAGGTATTTTTTTGAAAGCAGCTACAAGCACTATGAGTCTTGATTGTCCCTCTCCTCTTCAACCTTTGGAAGAAATTAGAAAACAAGAAGATTAAATCATAGAAACATTCTTGAATACCACCTTACCTAAACTCCATAACCATGACAATCAAACTTTTCCATCTCCTAATATCCCTCCTCGATGTCAAGAGGATAGGTTGGTATTAGAAGATACTGCTATTAATCTGAGTCATGATAATTTTGACCTTCCCTTCCCTAATGATCTTCACATTTGGGATAATCTATTTGAAAACCATAGTGATCCTTCTCTTGATGTCTCCCTCACTTGTGTTGAAGCTAATTTACAAACTTCAAACTTGGATGAACATATTACAAGCTCCCCTTGTAGGGTAGATAACATGGAACAAGAGAATGAGACCTTAAAGACAATAGACATTCAACTAATATCTTATCCTCCCCATCCCCCTCTTGAAAATCCCATCATTGATCATTCCCCTATTGGAAATGAAGTCATTTTTGAAGAACCTAGACTTACTTGTCAAGAACATGTTCTTTGTTGTTCTCCTAAAATCTCTCCTTCTAGGGAGAATATCATGGTGCTAGAAAAAGACCACAATAATAATGTATCTTAGATAAAAAGGTGATTCTTGATTTCCCTTCATTAGAGATACATCAAACCAATACTGCTAAGGTTATGAATGCACAAGTTTCCATTAGATCCCCCTTAATCAATGGTCCTCATACATACCCCATGGGACATCCTAACAACCCTCTAATTCTTTACCCACCTTCACATAAACAAAAAACTCAAAATAAACCTAAATTTAACCTTTACCCTCCTAAAAATAATGTGTGACAACAACCAAGTTATAATACTGTTGCTCATACATATAACACTCACAATAATCCACAACCACAAAAACCAACCCCAACAAACTTACCTTTTCCTAATCCCATCTTAACAGGTCTCCCTTGTTTACCTCCACTAAGCAAAAAGGAGTATAATCTTGTTGAACAACTAAAGAATACTCCTACTAAAATCCCATTATGGGACCTTATTCAAGCCTCCCCTCATTATCACAACATGATTCAATCCACCTTGCAACAAGTTCTTGTCCCTTCTAATACACAACCAACTACTATAGCAGCCATGATTCATGAACTAAATGTTGACATTGTTTTCCACCAAAGTGAAGTCCCCTATTTAGACATGCAAAAACAAAATGAAGCTATCATGATCATCGCTCGGTACAAAACAAAAGGGATAAAGAGAACTTTTGTAGATACTAGTCTATCTCTTAATGTGTGTATTGTGAGCCTTTTGGATAGGCTTGGTATTGATAAATGAACCATTTGATGAGTTATTCTCTATCTATTAAGGGATTTGACAATGTCAAAAAGAAACCGCTAGGGGTAATCATTATGCCTCTTAACACTGGAGTGGTAACCTTGAATATGCCAATCCATGCTATGCCTTATGAACTTTCATGCAATCTTATCTTAGGAAAATAATGGATTCATGTGATGAAAGGTGTGCCTTCCACTCTTCATTGCAAAATGAAATACATCTACAACAACATAGTCTGCACACTTGACATTGATCTTGAACTCGATAGTGTCTTACAACTTTAGAAAAACACAAAAAACTCCTTAAACACATCAACATCATCTACACTAGATGACAATTCTTCGCAAGCATCTACCTCCACCACTTCAAACTAAGAAGCACATTACACAAAAAACTTTGAAGAACTTAATCATCAACAATCACCTAATCCAAAAGTAATGAAAATGAGCTACCACTTGTAGACAGGTTGGCTGGGTCTTGGGGTTTTCTCCCTTGAGGACATAGGTTCAACTCACCTTCATAGTGGAAAAGGTGGGGGTCAGTATGCTATGACTAGGCCAGCTCTGCTGACCCGGGGTAATAACGACTGGGATCACCATACAACCTTTAGCCCCCATGAGTTAGAGTAGTTGGTTCAAGTCTTGGGTTTTCTCCCCGAGGTCTTGGGTTCGATTCTCTCTAGCCTAGATTTCACCCCGCCGCGGATGTTGGGGGGCAGCGTTTGTTACCCCATGGCCACAGGGATTAGTCTCACCTCAAGCTCGCCCCGTAAAGGGAACCCACTGGGCTTGGGTCGCAGGGATACCCTGATGAGAAAAAAAAAAAGCAATGAAAATGCTTTATAGAAAAGGTTATGAGCTTATGAAACAACTTGGATATAGTGGAAAAGGATGTGGTGCTAATGAACAAGGTATAGATGCAACCCTATTGACCCTATCACATGATAAACAACTCATGGTCTTGGTTATTGTCTTGTGATAGAAATCACGAAGCCTTCACTCAACATCAACAATCTCACACAACACACTCCTAAATCAACCTTAACCATTATCTATCCTGAACTCCTTGACACTAGTAGTCTTGACTGTTCACCTTTACAATCCATCCAACCAATAATACACCTTCACTTAATGTCAATGTCATCTTGCAAAATGTTCATGATTTGAATACATTAGAATTTCTACCCCCTATAATGGAGAGAACAAAATCTCGCAATCTCCAGAGCCTTGTGCGAGTATGACATCTACTACTAAGCAAGATGTATCTTTGATGCCAACCAAAAGACCACCTTTTACCATCGATCAAGAGGGTATCTTGTCGAGACTCTTCCAAGATCACTTGATCACCCTCCCTCCATGAACTTGAAAGAAATGTTATGACAAGACCTCATTCTGTGCCTATCATAGAGTTAATGGTCATTCCACTAATGCATGTAAAGCTTTGAGTCATAAAATCCAACATTTTTAGGAGTTTGGTATGCTTCCCTCTATGGGGGAACCTACATCCTCTGATTGATACTAATTTTCACTCTAGCATGCATTTCATCCATGTTTTCAGCCCCCCTTTGTCCTACACTCAGTGGGGGCAAAGGGTTTAGTAGCCTTCTCCTCATATGTGATTTTTGGTTGCCTCCTTTGGCTAGTTGTTAACCTTTTATGAAAATATAAGAGAAAGCTTGGGATGTGGATGATGTTGGTGATTTTTATAGAAAAAAGTTAATCTCAATCTTAAGCTATGGGCTTGCCACGACCCAATTATCAACTAGGTTGTGGATTGGCCAACACTTAAGTAGAGTAATTATTAATTTACTTCTTCTCTTCTAGCTCCATGTGATCCATGGAGGGTAATCCCATAGATACTCAAAATATTTCATGCTTGGTCAAGATTATTTCTCACAAATGCACTATTCCACGAAAATCACCTTAACAAAAGCTTAGAAAACCTTAGATAGAAGTGTTACTTATTTTCAAGGACTGCGCCTTCATACTTAGAGTTGGGACATTACAATTTAAAGTATTCTGAATTATTCTTCATCTTGAGTCCTAGGCCCAATTCAATATTGGCTCAACTAACTATAAGTTGAACTAACAAGATAATCATTGCCTCATCTAAGGCAGAAAATGAGTTACAAATGGTAATCAATTGGTAATACAATTTTGATTGAAGCTCAAAAATTAGTGAACCATTAGAGTGTCACTTTGTAACATCTAACTCACTATGTCTACAAAATATCGCTTCCTTACTAAATCCTATATTCTTTTCTCACAAATTAATGAGCCCATTTAAGCACTAAATCAATTCATTGAATTGAAGCATAAAATAAATTCATATATTATAAGAAAATGAAAAAAGACAAATGAAGTTGTCATTAACAATCTTCATTCATAACTTGAAAGAGAATACATAGGAGAGCAATATTTTGAAGCTAAAATTCTTCTTCATTTCTGGAATTTCTTTGTAAAACCATATTTAAGATTCATACATAGTATAACTTTCATCTTAGAATTTCTTCTAATACATCTACTAGAGTATCTATTTACATCATATTCTTCTATTAGAGTATAGTATCTACTATGACCCTTTCTAGACTCAAAAATTCTAAACTCTCTTTTTTAGCCATGAAATCCCCTTTATATAAATAGGGGAGCAACAAGCA
Source organism: Sequoia sempervirens (assembly GCA_007258455.2). Taxonomy (NCBI): domain Eukaryota; kingdom Viridiplantae; phylum Streptophyta; class Pinopsida; order Cupressales; family Cupressaceae; genus Sequoia; species Sequoia sempervirens. Next base: position 341,590,617 of record VDFB02353493.1, on the reverse strand, counting down.
CCTGACTGAATTAGAATTTTAATTTCATTTGAGTTCATTTCAAAAACCTAATTCTCACTAACTCCTTGAAGGACTCCCCAAGCAGTTCCATATACAATCATTTTAGAACAGGGGAGGCAAAAAAAATGTGTAGGATATTAGCCATCATTATCACAACATTTGTCGTTCGGAACAAAAAATTTGATTCATATCATCTTGAGAACCATCCACATAAGCATGAGAAAACAAAATAAAAACCATAGACATATGAAGAAAAATACCTCATATGCAAAGAGCATGGTATCATCAAAAGATAAAATAGGAGGTGATCCTATTCAAAGTCGTCAGCATTTGAAAATGCCTAACCAATCCTTATCCTCGATGCAATTGGAGGTATAACCAACACTTCATCATCATAACTCTCATATGGCACCAAGGAATGTAGATACTAGCCATAGTCTAAGACAATATTAGCTTAAGCATCCAAAGGAGAGTCTGAAAGCATGATAGGAGAGTTGTGCTTACCCAGGTGAGCCTTGTGACTCTTCTCCTTCTTCCTTGCCTTTTGCATTCAACCACTTCTCCTCGAAGGGTCCTATTCCTAAAGCGGTATGTACTCTACACAACTGACTTCATCTTATGGCCCCTAGCCCTGATTTTACCCTTTGAAACCTTAGGAGAAGCCATCGCTTCCTAATCAACTATGCCCTCACAACATTCAAACATACTTAGCTAGCTAGACCTCCTAATAGGTGGAAATGGTGCACCAACATTTCCCATTTTCTCTAGAGCTATTAGAGAGATAATCAAAAAGGTTCATGACTTAATGTCCACAAGAGAAGCACCCCAATCCCAACAATTGTAGATAACTTGAACAAAAAAAATCCCAAATAGACTAGAGAACCTAATCACATACCAATTTTCTCAAGATGAAAACACTAAAACTTTGCTTAGGAAACCTCAATCGCCTCTACTACACACACCTTAATTCTTCTATAGACTGAAAATATAGTGTGAATAAACAACAATCAATGTGCATTTAAATAGAAAATTTGAGAATTCAAAATTAATGATTCATAATTCCTACACGAGCAAATTGGTAACTTATTAGCTTGGCTCTACATTTGGATTGTTCATCTTAGAGCAATTAAAAATTCATCTAAGGTGGCCATGAGCACTTTTTTTTTACCATTATCAACTTGCTCCTTAAAAATAGTGAGGCTATTTCAAATGATGCCACATTTCCTTTTAACCTTGATTAATCATAGTTGATCTAAACATTAGCATGTATCGCCAACCTAATTCATTCTTTTCATTAATATCGACAAAGTACACAGGACCAATTTCTTAGAGAGAAACTTTCTTTAGATGCTTCATCATTCATCCTCCCCAAAATTTAGGGTGCAATTTTGTGATGATTTTTAGTCCATCAGATTATCTTTCTTTAAGGCTTCATCAATGGTTCTCTAGTTCTCTCACCACTTTCCTCTCTGATTTGTGCGAAATCCCCAGGATCATGCCACGTTGCCTTTTTCATTTATGGTCATCACTTTTTGCTGATCTACTTTATCTTTTCCTTGCTCCATCAATGATATAAACATCCTGGCGATGATCTCTAGTTCCTAGTTCTGTGGCTTGACCCTGGGACCATTCATTCTTCCATTGTTCCTCTCTAATTGAACACTTGCTCATATGACTTTATCTGTGATAGAAGATGTTGTGTCAGTGTGTGAACCCTTCTCCTAGTACCTACAAAACAACATGAATAAACAAGTTAAACAAGGAATTGCAAGCTAAAACAAGGATTCCCCATGAAATCCATTAACATAGCTCAAATTAGGAAAAAACAATGAAAAACACAATGAAATAGAAAAATAAAGATTGAATCCTAATTAAGCAAGAAAACTCTTGATCCCATGGTGGAATTGGTGCCAATTTGATGTGAAAATTGGCCCTTTCCCAATTCCTATGATGAAATATTGATATGTTGAAGATGATATTGATCCACTTTGATGAAAGATGGTGAAAGCTCCAAGCAAAAATCTACAATAACCTAGCTAAGAACTCAAGATTGGTGAATGGAAATGGCTAAGTATTTTACCATGGTAACTTTGCATGGATTGTGGATGATGAAATGAGGATATGAGCTCCTTATTTATAGAATTCTAAGATGGATGAATGTCCAAATTTGAGCAATGTGGGACTAACATTCATCCAATGATATGATGCCACTTGTCAAGCTATGAATGGATGATGGATGTGCAAGAATTGGGGTTTGTGCCAATAAATGCCAATATTTGAAATTCAAATTTGTTGAAATGACATGCAAGAGGGAAATGAAAGTGCAATAAATGCCACTTGGCTCAAGGAAAAGGACATATAAGATGTTTTAAATGCCTTGTTGGATGTACATGTTGACTTGGAATTTTTGAATTCAAATTGAGAGAATATTCCAAAAGATGCCTTGTGAAGAAAATAGAGATTTAATAAATGAATTAAATCTATTTTCATGTGCAACTTGCATTATTTAGAGGATGTGACATGAGATGAGGTTAAATTAATCAAGGGTTAATTAATTTAACAGGAGATTAGATGATGTGACTTATTTAAGAGAGGAATATGATAAGAGGCTAATTAAATAAGGATTTTTGATTTATTTAATTAAAAGGGATGGTGTTAGATTAAATCAAATAAGGTTTAATTTATTTAATTTAATGGATAGATTTTAGAGATTTAATCAAATAAATTGATTATTTAATTAAATAGGGATAATTAGATCAGATGGATTGATTTAATTAATAAAAGCGATGACTTGATTAGATCAAATGATTTATTTATTCAAGAGTGGAATATTGACGAATTTAATCAGATAGGGGAATTTGATTAAATGGTTAGACTGAGGGATGATTGAAGAAGAAATAATGTTAGTAAGTCAGGATCAGATGCACGATGTCAATCAATATATTTTACGTGGCTACAGTCAGCACCAGATTTGATCATGTACAACCTGAATAAAACAAACATCACAAAAGACATTGCTCATATGATCATATCACATTAGTGAGAGAAAAAACCATTTAGAGGACATCCATCGCTTATCACTAATTCATAACCCAAGATCTAAATAAAATCTACGATGAGTGATGAAGTTATTACATAAGGCCTTTTGTTCATTGCTAATTCTCCTCATATGTTTTGCAAGCAATTAGCGATGAGAAGATTTGCAACTTTCGTAATGTACACAACGTATCGCTAATGTGAAACCTTTCATTCAAAAGATATCCATGATCAAGCGATATATAGGAAATCTCATCACATCACTCATCATTGTTACAAGTTTATCTTTTTATGGCCACCCGCGATGAGCGATAAGAACATAAAGTCAAAAACATTTCTCATCACTATTACAATTTTGAAGGCTCAAAAGCCATTAGCGATGAGCGATATCAAAGGGAAAAACATTGCTCATCGCTAATTCAAAGTGTGAACCAATGAACAAATCAACGATGAGCGGTACAACTATGAAGGCCATTGGGACATAAGTGGGAAATTTCTAAACACGTGCTCATTAGTTGTTATAAAAGAGGGGACTTCTCTAGGATGGCATGAGAATAGTAGGCTGAAGACTTATGAATCATGCAATACAATGGATGTAGAAGTTAGGTGATTCAAACCTAGACATGAGAAAGGCCAATCACATGATGATATTTTATGCGCGTGAAAAGATTCTTTGTGACCGATAATAGGTAATACCAGTAAATGACAGAATAGAACACCAAGCAACTAAAATGAAAAAAACCCCAAACCTCATATAAGAACCCTATAATTTGAAAGTGTCGTAAGTGGCTCTTTTTGGGGATGTCTATTCCTTAGTGAACAAAGTAAGAATTCAGATCCTTTGGATAAGTAGACCAAGTGCCTACTCCATTGGGAAATAGAGTCAAAAATTCATCTCTTCCCCCAATTCGGTATGTGTAGGATCATGATGGGCCAAAAAGTGGCAATATGTAGCTGATATGATGGCCCATGTGGCTGACGACTTTTTTTCTACCCAAAATTGATGAAACGAAAAGGGTTTTTAAAGGAGATTCTCAGCTTTCCACCAATATAAATTATGCTTTACTTTGAATTTAATAAATTATTATTATTCATTTTCTATTTGAATTACAACTAAAGTCCTAATTGATAGGCTGATTGAAAAACATCTATTGCTTTCAAACGGTATCACATTTTTTGAATCTGAAACATGCATCACATTCTATGCTTCACATACTATAGGATGAAAAAAAAGAATTTTATGAAGTTTTGGCCAAGTTAAGGTGGTCAGACATATGAATTTTTATACTTTTTAAAATTTGTAATAAAAAATTAATAATTAATTATTTACATGGAAAAATAAAATAAAATGCATCACATTAGGACATGAGTCCTCTACTTATATCTAAAATATTATAAAATATATTACCATTTTATTGTGGTTAGGGTGGTCAAATAGACACCTACTTATTTGTTCCCTGAAATTTAAGTACTACTACATTCAAATTTCAAATTTTCAACAAATAGATTTATTTCTTTTTAAAATAAACCTCGTAGTTCAGAAACTACATTCAATTTGCTATAGATTCTATTCTTACATACTTTTGAAATAATATAGATAACTTATTCAAATTTTTATGTCAAGTTTCCTAACTCTTATTTTTCTAGATTTTTTGCCACTTAAGGGCCTATTTTTTCCATAATGATCCTGTACATACCCAACTACTTTGGTTTGACAAGTAAAACCATAGATGATGGCCTAAGGCCACCAAAAACTATAGGCCTTCTCTTACCTCTGTCATAGACAAATTTTTCATCACACCTAGGTATGTGCAGGATCATCATGGAAAAAATAGGCCCCTAAGTGGTGAAAAATTCAGAAAAATCAGAGTTAGACAAGTTGACATAAAAATTTGAATAAGTTATCTATATTATTTCAAAAATATGTAATAATAGAATCTGTAGCAAATTGAATGTAGTTTCTACACTACTAGGTTTATTTTAAAAAAATCTATTTGGTGAAAATTTGAAATTTCAATTCAATAGTACTTAAATTTTAGGGAAAAAACCCTAACCACAGTAAAATGATAATATTTTTTATAAGATTTTAGATATAAGTAGATGACTCATGTCCCAATGTGATGCATATTTGGGTATGTGCAGGATCATCATGGGTAAAATAGGCCCTTAAGTGGCAAAAAAAATAGAAAAATCAAAGTTAGGCAACTTGACATAAAAAAATCAATAAGTTATCTATATTATTTCAAAAATATGTAATAATAGAATCTATAGAAAATTTTATGTAGTTTCTAAACTACTAGGTTTATTTAAAAAACAAAAAAATCCATTTGGTGAAAATTTGAAATTCCAATGCAGTAGTACTTAAATTTCAGGGGAAAAATAAGAAGTAGGTGTCTGTCTGACCACCCTAACCACAATAAAATGATAAAAAAATTTATAAGATTTCAAACATAAGTAGAGGACTCATGTTTGGATGTGATTTGGATATTTTTTTGTAATTTTTTAACAAGTAAATAATTAATTATGAATTTTTTATTACAACTTTTTAAAAATATAAAAACTCTTATGTCTGACCACCATAACTTGGTCAAAACTTCATGAAATTCAACTTTTCTTTTTTTAATCCTATAGTATACGAAGCATGGAATGTGATGCACATTTTGGATTCAAAAAATGTGATACCGTTTGAAAGCTATAGATGTTTTTCAATCAACCTATCAATCAGGACTTTAGTTGTAATTCAAATAGAAAATGAATAATAATTATTTATTAAATTCAAAGTAAAGCATAATTTATATTGGTGGAAAGATGAAAATCTCCTTTAAAAACCCTTTTCATTTCATCAATTTTTGGTAAAAAAAAGGTCGTTAGCTATATACCCTACAAATACCCATCATATTGCCACTTTTTGGCCCATCATGATCCTACACATACCCATTATTTTGTAATTTTTTCCAAGTAAATAATTAATTATGAATTTTTTATTACAAATTTATAAAAATATAAAAACTCGTATGTATGACCACCTTAACTTGGTCAAAAATTCATGAAATTCAATTTATTTTTTTAATCCTATAGTATGTGAAGCATAGAATGTGGTGAATGTTACAGATTCAAAAAAAAATGTGATACCTTTTGAAAGGTATAGATGTTTTCAATCAACCTATTAATCAGGAATTTAGTTGTAATTCAAATAGAAAATGAATAATAATTATTTATTAAATTCAAAGTAAAGCATAATTTATATTGGTGGAAAGTTGAGAATCTCCTTTAAAAACCCTTTTTATTTCATCAATTTTGGGTTAAAAAAAGTTGTCAGCTACATACCCATCATATTGCCATTTTTTGGCCCATCATGTTCCTACACAGTCTCACTGAAACCAATCTAAAGACATTACTAGAATATGCCCGATTAAACATGTTGGCAGTTATCAATAACTTGGCAAGTACAACTTTATGAATAGATTCAGAATTACCTTGCATCTGAGAATCAAGCATACCTTCAAAATACTGATTATTATGTGGTAATGACTCATAAGTTTTGTCATTCAAAATATTGTAAAGTTGAAAAAAACTTCCCTTGATGTTTTTCTCATTACCACACTATAAGAAAATTCCATCCAACTCAAAAAATATGGCACTCATACTCTGCCATATAGCTGGGATCATAAAGCTCAATCTAATTAGTAGTTTGCATATCAAAAGTGAAACGATTACAAGGACCAATAAAAAGATTATGCATATTATGCAAACTATCTCCAAGTGTATGCAAAGAAGTACACTCATATATTGACACACCTTGTAATTGTTCCTCAACATGTTGGTGTAGAGAATCATCAAGAATATCTACCCTATCCTTATTTTTACTTAGTCTAACATCTTTTGAACACATCATACTCACATCTTTGGAATCCAAAGCTTGTTCAAACGTGAGTAATTATGGTTCCAAAAGATAATCTGATTTTTCTTTGAAGCTAGCATCCATATTTACATGAAAAGAATCATAGCTAGGCTCATCTAAATCAGGAAATAAAGACTTACCCAAATCTGCATTAAAATTTTCAAAATCTTGTTTACCAGATATACAAAATTCATGGTTACTTGTTGTCCTTAACTAATCAACACAAGTTTTTGAGTTTGCATCATCCTGCATACTTTCATGCTCATCATACAATGCATCATTAAAATCAAATGGTTGTTTTTAATTACCCAAATTATCACCATGGTGACTTGCCTTTTCATATCTAGAAAGAATATCAGATACCCATTTTTCATATCTTTCATAATAAAGATTATTATCATTGTCAAAATCAATATGAGCATTACACAATAACTAAGGGTTATTTGGATGTGCATATTTCTGATATTCAATGGATAACAAACTTGAAATTTATTCACTATTCAATAGAACACAATCCTGGTCCATTCTTTCAACCATTTCTCTCTCTTTTCCTCCAATAGAAAAACATGCCTTACCAATCTATAATTCGGGACACACCAAGATATTACCACTATCAAAATCTAGAAACTTCATAGACTAGGTTTCATCATTGATTTGACCATTTATATCTTCTTGAAAATAAAAAGAAACATTTTCACTATTATGAGCATTAGTGGTTAACATTGCAACACTCCTAACCTCTTCCTTCTCAAGCCTGCACTTTTCTGTATCTGAAGCTACATGAATCTGATCTTTTCTACTCATATAGCTATTACTTTCATCAACATGTTTATTCGTAACTTAAGATAGTAGAATTTGCACATATTCATTCCTCATTTTTTCCATATTATCTAAACATGTGTAAGCCATCTATATGCTCAATATTTTAAAATCCTTCAAAAATGCACTGAATCCCTCCTCAAAAGCTTCAAAATACAAATGAATGCAATCTAATTTACTAGGTTTGAAACTTTCAGGGATTAGTGAGAGAGCAACAACAAATTTGTGACTGAAAGTAATGCTTGACTCTTCATATTGTCTCTTAAGTCATTTTAACTTTGTGACAAGATTAGAAGGTTGTTTAGCAAATTTTTTTCCTAAAAGCATCCACTAATTTATCCTAGTAGGAAAAGGACTTCTCAGGAGAACTTAAGTACCAATCCCTAGCTTTAGATTCAAAATATCTAACAAAAAATCTTATCCACATATCCTAATCTCCAAATGAATGTTTCACCATGAAAATATAGAAACTTTTGACATGTTCATCCCCTTCACACACATTGTATCGATTAAACATAGGCATCTTCTTATAGACTCGAGATGGCATACTTTTAACCTTATAATCAATCCATGACAAGTCTAATTGATCATATAATGAATCAAATGAATTGAAAAAAGGTGTAGCATCATGACTAATAGATCTAGTATGATTATCTCTTAAATGGGATTTTATAGCAATTAGGTGCCTTTTGTTCAACTCTCTAACTCCCCTTTTGAATACAACTTTCCATTCCGACCTTATCCTAGGCCTATTTACACCTGGGTTCCTGTACTATGGGCTTTCAACTATCTGAGAATTATCAAACTTCTGAAGCTTTTGGACTATATGCATCCAATTTTCTAATGGCATGGCTATTTCTCTTTGATAATCCATAGATATATGCAAATCTAGTTTTAACAAATGGCGCACAATCACAACTATGACAATATGAAGGATAATTGCAAATAGATAGTAATTCTTAAGATATACAACTTAATTCTAACCATCCATAGTTGCTAGTTTGTGAATAAGACTTCAAGTGGAGCAGTAATTGCAATTTATACAATAGGTTTAGTAAATGAAAATATGCAGAGAACTATGTACCTTCACACCTCCAGTTACTGCAACTTTGAATAGAGCTTTTTCAGATAACAAACAATAGCCCTTCATATGTAGAAATTATAGAGCAGAGTCACCACCTCTTCAATCAAGAGGAAAACCTTTGAAGCAAGGATATCTTTATCTGAGTTCTACCAGCAGAGTTAGCTTAGGGATACAACAAACCACTTTGCAGATCTGGAACTTCTTCAACATTTGAACTAGATGTTCACTTTGTTTTGACTCTTTAAAATGGTCTTCGACACATTTGTATCAAGGATACAAAGGTGTCCCCAACTTAATCTCATTCCTAACCTATGGGCTTGTCACGACCCAATTATCAGCTAGGTTGAGGATTGGCCAACACTTAAGTAGAGTAATTATTACTTTACTTCTTCTCTTCAGGCTCTATGAGACCTATGGAGGGTAATCCCATACATACTCAAAATATTCCATGCTTGATCAAGATTATTTCACATAGATGCACTATTCCATGAAAATAACCTTATCAAAATCTCAGAAAACCTCAGATAGAAGTGTTACTTATTTTTAAGGAGTGCGACTTCATACTTAGAGTTGGGACATTGTAATTTTTAAAGTATTCTAAATCATTCTTCATCTTGAATCCTAAGCCCAATTCAATGCTAGCTCAATTGACTATAAGATAAATTAAAAAAAAATCATTGCTTCATCTAAGGTAGAAAACGAGTTATAATTGGTAATCAATCCGTAATACAATTTTGATTGAAGCTAAAAAATTAGTGGACCATTAGATTGTCAATTTGTAACATCTAGCTCATTGTGTCTACAAAATATCACTTCCTTACTAAATCCTATATTCTTTTCTCACAAATTAATGATCTCATTTCAACATTGAATCAATTCAATGAACTAAAGCATAAAACAAATTCATACATTTTATGCAAATGACAACAAAAAAATGAAGTTGTCATTAACAATCTTCATTCATAACTTGGAAGAAAATACATAGGAGAGCAATATTTTGAAACTAAAATTCTTCTTCATTTCTAATATTTCTTTGTAAAACCATATTT
>VDFB02353493.1:341563571-341580628 GCA_007258455.2 Sequoia sempervirens | reverse complement strand
AACCACCTCTTCCATATCCTTGTCCATATCTCCCTCGTCTTCTACCTCTTTGATCACCATTGTTTTGATCACGAGGGCGGTAGAAGTTGTCATTCCTTTGGCTTCGGCTGGTACCCACATCTTCACTTTTCTTTTCATCATCATTTTGGCTTCCTGAAGGTCTTCCACTGCACCTTCCACTTTGACCTCCTTGTCCTTTTTGCCTGCCATCAAATATTTTGTTCAACTTCTCTTCCACCTTTAGAGCAAACCAATACACATCCTCTCAATGTTGGTCATTCCGACTAGGCTTAACTCCTCCCGAATACTTGGTCGTGAACCCATTAAGATATTGGGCTACCTTCTCCTATTGGCCTCCTCAGGTGACCCGCTCGATGATTATCTTGTGAAAAAATCTTCTTCAAGATATCTTTTCACATACCTACTCCTTGCTTCATCCTTGCAATTTCTTCAACAGATCTAACTCTCGTAGTCCATTGGTAAGTGAACTGCTTCTTCGCTTTCGTACTATGTATCCCATCTCGTGATCTTGACTTTTTCTCTTCAATTTCTTTTCTCGACTGACCTTTTCCACCAATAATGGCATGGCTCCTTCAAATTTCTTCATTTCTTAGTAAACTTAACCTCGACATCTAGGTCCTCTATTTCTCGCTACTCAAAATATTCTAGTTTGATCCAATCAATCAACTTTTCCGGGTTCGTATTGGTCGGAATAACTGGGGACTTCTGCTCTGTGTCTTTTCCCAACCTTTGAAATGGCCCTTATTAGTAGCATTTGGTCTTGATCAATTGCTTCTTCTTCCTCTTCTACATTTGAACCTTCTTCCTCTCCTTCATCCTCACTTTCCTCCCTCAAGTTTAACCCTCTTCTCAACTGCTCTTGTAACGCATCAATTGCCTCGAGGGTCAGCTGCATTTCCACTAGCATCTCTCACCAACCACTTCGCACCACCGCTACCACTGTGCATCACTTTGAGGTATCTTCTTTATCTCACCTACAACCACGGTCCTCGTGTGGAACTGTCATGACGGCTGATCTATCCACACGCCAAGAAAACCCTACCGATACCACTTTGATGAGGGGCTAAACCCGAGACACGTAGTACAATCCACAAACAAGAGAATAATTTTATTATTTAGAAAAATGGAGCTTCTTACATGCAGAGGATCTCAAATCCCCAAGTTCTACAACACATGCAAACTACAGAAAGCTACAAAATAACCCTTTCACAATATGCGAGCTTGTCCCCAAAAAGTTACCCAAAAATTAGAAAACCCACCCATAAATAGAGCTCCTCATTATTTTGGAGCCAAAACAACATTCAAATTGAGTTTAGGCGGTTTGACACCAAAAATTTACAACATGAAGTTCAAATTTCAAAAAGAGCATTTGCAATGGTATCTTCTAGAAAGTGTGCCAACTTCCCGGGGCCATAACTTTTGATCTGGGGCTCCGATTCACAAACCGTTTGAACCGTTGGAAAGGTCTCGAAGTCAAGAATGCACTTAAAATTTGCTACACCTATTTTTGCAAGTTTTGGGGCTGATCCGGGAGCTCTAAGTGCCTCAAATCCCACTCAGAAGATTTTTAGGTGCAAATCTGGGAAACTAAAACTGTAATTTCTTTCAACCCAGGAACAAAATATAAAAACCATAAATTGGGAATTTAATTATGACGAAAAGGGTATCCAAAAATGTAAAAACATCTAAAAACTAAGAAACTTGAAATTTAACTATTTTTGGGTGATGTAAGATTGCCCTTACACGACTGGATGCTCCTGCATCACCAATGGATCTTCAAGGAGTTATGTTGGGAATTTCAAGGATTTCTTTGTTACACCTAATGAGGCCTCCAAATACTCATCTAAGATATTAAATGGATAAAGTGTAAAAATATCATATTAGAGGCTGGTGGCACTGGAGGATGGAGTAATTTCCATCATCTAAAATTAGATTCTTTCTTTCAGATGATGCTTTGCATGAGAATCATTTTTGGCTTTAGTTTCTTACTTTTCCTTGTTATTGCTGATGGAATTGAAGATATATATTGTGACATTTTTGTTTTGAAGACAGGTAAGGGGTTTGGTGTTGAGCTCAATATAGATGGTTTTTTAGTGAGCACTCAAGGTTTTGATCTGAATTATAACCTTCCAAGGGTCATCAAACAGCTTGATGGATTTGTGTGTTTGGAGAGCTCAATATGGATTGTTGTTGAATAATTCAAGGAATCTATGATTTGGGAGTTCATGGGAGGAAGAACTCAGGAATTTATCTAGGGGCTACACCTTTATGAGGGTTAAGATACAGCTTGGTGGAGCTCCACCTGATTCAAAAAAAAGTTCTTCAAGGAATATCTTCACAAAGATGTATATACATTTTGTATTCAACAAGTTTTTTTATGTAAGCCTTAAGGGGGGTCCCTTGGAAAAGTGAATAAGAGCTTTTATGGGATACATTTGTAGGAAAATTGTAATAATGGGGGGAATGTTGTTAATATTACATTGTATGTAGTTGGCATGGGAGTATGTAGTTAAAATATTTCAACCACCTCCACCTTCCTTTACTTGTTGAACTTCTTCACCACCCCCATTCAACCACTTCCTTTGTTCTATAAATACATATGTAATTATCAAATCAATAAAATTCAAATTTATTCCCACATAAAAAACCAAGATGTAGGGTTAAATGTCTCAAATTTTAGAAGGTATATAATGTAAACATGTTAGTTTCACCAAAATGAAACATGGGAAAACAAAAACCCTAATATTTTACCCCTATAATTTGGGCACTTTCTCAAATGGTGTTTCATTAGAAATTTGAATGGTAGTGGGTTTTTGATGGATTTGTACAAGGCACATGATTGACTTATAGCCTAATAGGTGATTCAACCTACCCTTAAACAAATCTAGAAATTTCCTAATGATGAAATGTAATGATCTAATTGACGTAATGATGAAAATATAGAAAATTTGAGAAGGCATAGAGAAAATAAGATAGTAGAAACAAAAAGGGTAGAAAACTATGCACCTATGGTACAAATTTTAGCTTGATTTCTAAGATTGTTTCCTCTAGGGTGCCATTGTCTTTGTAGGTATTTTGTGGATCTATTTTTTAAATTCCTCTAATATTAGATCTAAACTTCGATTTACCATTTACAAACTTTCCAAAACACTATTGGATATTTTTTATTTTGAGTTTTCATGAGTTTTCAAGGCCTAGGGTTTCAAATGCAACAATGAATAAAGTGTCTTCAAAATTCCTTTGATCTTAAAAATACCTAAAACCTCCACATCCATAAAGAGAGGAAAATTTATGCCATTTTAGGGGATCACCTTGGTCAAACCCCATATTAGTGTTTCCACTTCCATAATGGTAAAGTCAATGAGAAATTGATAAATGATAGGAAGGAATGATGAAATCACAAAGTGTTGTAACTCACCACCCTTCAATGGCTTCCTTGAAGCATTGAAGTCATACACATCACCTCTCAAGGGTCTTGGATCTTTCTTGCCCAATTTGCTTGAATGCTTGAATACTTGAATAATTGAAGGCTTTGGAGTCCTACAAGAAGGGTTATCCTTCACAAAACAATCATAACATGGACATGAACAAACTCACATAAAATTTTACATGATGTTGGATCTTGAATTGCTACGATAAGGCTCTACTATGTTGTTCTTGACTTGCTCTTGAATACTCTTTGATGATAAGTTGGCTAATAATTATCTATTAGAAACTATAGATTTTATAAAATTTCACCACACATGCTTATTCCATCTCATAGTTGGGACCATAGATTCTGCAATTTTATATCTAAATTATAAAATATTTTAATTATCACAAAGACTATGTAATTCACTCTTAAACATAATACCATGCATAATTCGCCAAAGCTTAATTTTATTTTTCATATATTTTAATAGTAAATAATAAAATTACAAGGTGCAATAGAACTATGAGATCTTATGGTGTGAACCACATCAAGGTTCAACAATCAATCATAAATGCACCCATATTTGAATATCCTTTCACACAGTTGATACCTACATGTTCTATGAGACATCATTATTTGTACCACCTTGTGGCCAATTAATATTACTCCTAAGACTAGGGTAGACATTATTTATTATCATTTGAAAGTATTCAAGATAGGAGATTATATTTGGAAGCCAAGTTTGAGCATTGCATTAGAATATCATCTAGACTTTATATATTTTAAATTAAATGGTTGAGTCTTGCCACATTGGAATCCAATTATAATAGAAAGTAAGGATTTATTATTTGTTTTTATTATATGCAAATTAATTTTGGTTACTTTCTCTAGTGTAGAAAAATGGATCCCTAGACATTTTCACACTCATTTGGGTCCTTGTGGATTTTGGCTTAATGTTTCATTGATCTAGTGTTGTGAGTTGTTTTCCACATCCATATTGTAAGACAATTTTTTTCCTCCACTAGGGTTTAGGAACTAGGGCAACAATCTTCTATACTTCAGATTCAAGGATGGCCCTAGAGATATCACCCCAAGAGTGGAATAAAGGAAAGAGATCTGACATTAGGGTATCTTAGGATATTATTTTAGATTACAAGAGGGGTTCACCACAAAGCTTAGTCTTAGAAAGACAATGAAATGAAGGATGAAATGAAAAACCCTAGTTTTATGCAATGCTTCAATGAAAGACCTAGAAATGACCATGAAACAAAATAGAAAGCTACAAAACTAAAAGTGTGCACCCGGAATCTACAGAGAGATGGAATGGAGCTCTAGAATCATAAAATTGTTGCTTTTTAGGCCAGGTGGGACTCATTCATCATTCAAGGTGAATGAGTCCGAGATCAGGGTTTCTATACATGAACAAGTTTCTTAGAAAAGGGTATATGAAATTGCAAAAACCTCAAAATTGACCCAAAATAGGACTCATTCGCCAATATTGGTGAATGAGTCCACTTAGGTTTTTCTGAAACTTGAAGGTATGAATATGGTCTTTATTGTTTTCTCTTCTTGTTCCTCTTGATTTCTGAATCTGAAACTACCAATTTTAGACCTGTAAGTGACTTTTTGTGAAGATTATGACCTTATAAATGGGTAATCACTCCAATAATCTTGTAACTTATTCCATAATTATCTCCAATCCTTCAAAGCACCTGGATCTACAATCACACAAACAGAGAGAAAAAGTGTTGATTGTTAGGGAATAGGGATTTTCCTTGGTCAAACCCCTTTTAGGTAATTAAACCAAATGATGAAATAAGATAATGAAGAATGAACATGAAATAATGCAATTAGAACCTTTCCATGATGATGGATCTTGAATTGCTAGAAGAATTGATGAAGAATATTGCCCTTGAGTGGATTAGAATTGATCTTGAAAGCTATCTTGATGGCCTTGTGAAGACTTGAAATGCTTAACTCTTGCTTGCTTGACTTGATATCATTAATGCTTGATCAAATAATGATTTGAAAGCTTTCTCATATAATAAATTCACTCATATGACCGTTAATTTAATCCCCAAGGCCGACATAGGAAAATTTTGAACTAAAAACCCACTTTTTCCCACTCAATCCTCAAAAATAGCTCAAATGGGACTCATTCACTGTCTTGGGTGAATGATTCCCACTTGGATGGGACTCATTCACTCAAACTAGTGAATGGGTCGTATAGGGGCTTTTTTTCATACTAAAGTGTTGGGAAGTGAAGAATTTAAGTTTTTATGTTGATCTAGTTGGGTTTTTAATCAAAATATGCCTTGGTATGTATAATATAGGGTCATAGGGGCCTATTAATGATAATATTAAGGTCATAAATTTAAGAGGTCCCATGATTCAATGTGAAAGTGTAGATAAATACACTTTACAATAGTAAATTAAAGCAAAATTAAGTTTATTTAGCTTAGAAGGGACCTAAATCCCATGTGAATGTGTACACTAGATTAGGTCCACCTTAGTTTACAAGCCTCCTAAATTTAATGTGAAAGTGTAAATTAATACATTTTACAACATTAAATTAAGGTAGACTTAAGTTAATTTAGCTTAAAAAGAGCCCAAGACCTATTGTGGATGTGTAAAACACCTCACAACACTAGATCAAGGTGACATTAAGTCCAATTTATCATTAATTATTCCTTCGCTAATTAACAACACTTTTTTTGACAATACATTTTGGTGAACCTACATTTAGAATACCTTCTTTTTCTGATTTGGAGTCCATCATCACCCTAGCTCTAGGTTGCATTGAATTTGCATTAGTTAATTGGCATCCTAGGGTTTCTAATTTTTGCATTAGTGAAAGTGAACATAGGTTGCATTTTTGCATCTTAAATCATTGAAAATAATCTGAAAATTGCATTTTCACTTAGGATTCACATCATATAACATAAAAAGCATCAAAATCAATTGAAATTTTCTAAATTTTTTGAAAAAAAATCCCTACTAGGACTCATTCGCCACGTTGGACGAATCAGTCCCATTGCACCCCTGAAACTACATTTTATAGGATTGAAAACCTTATTTTTACACTTCTATTTTTTCCCATTAACTATCTATTTCAGTTAATTGAGTTTCTATTACATGCATTTCATTCATTCTAGCTTAAATTGGTCGATTTCATTGCTCAAGTTCAAATTTTGCATTTACAACATTTTATTTTCATGTTGTTGCATAGTATAATCAATAATTTACCTTATTTCAAATCTGAAAATTTTCATTGAAACAGTTCACTTTAAGTCATTGCATTGCACTTTCTTTACTTTTCCATGATAACATGTTTTCTTTCAAGAGATGTGGCTTTGATATGGTTCAAAATTGATTGCATAAGTATAACATTCCCTCTTATGAGTTCAATTTAGATTACAACAATGAGGTCATTAAGAAACATGTTAGTTATCCTTCTACTATCTTTCATAGTTATGAGAACATGTTAGAGAAAGTGGATCAAACCATTGATACAATCCTTACTATTACATTGCCCACTAGTGAGGATGGTAGTGTTGACAATCATAACAATCATACTTGTTCTTCTCCAGATACCTCTCCTATTAGTGATGAAGGTATCTTAGTGAAAGAAGATACAAGTATTGAGGGTCTTGATTGTCCCTCTCCTCATCCCCCTTGGGAAGATAGTATGACACAAGATGATGAGATCATAGCCACCACTTTTCTTATCCCAAATCCATCAATTTATACCCCCTACTTGTAATAAGGATTTAGTAAAAGAGGATACAACTGTTAAAGATCATGAAAATCATATTCGTCAAGAGGAAATGTAGATTGAAAGTGATAACCTTATCTCTCTCTTTCCTAAAGTCCCTAACATTTGGAAAGACCTATTTGAACAAAATAATTTAACAATTCATTATCATGAAAATGATAGTAGTACTTCTCTTGATGCCTCCCCTATTAGTGATCAAGTTATAATGGAGAGTGATGACGCTTTTTTTGGCTTCTCTCCTGAAAGCTCTCCTACTAGGGTAGAAGTTAAGGGACAAGAAAATGGAAAACAAATAGAGCCTTCTCCTAATAGCCCCATTGTTGATAAACAAGACAATTCACCCATTGATCATTGCCTTACTTGCAATGAAGTCATTTTGGAAGAACCAATCCTTGAATGTTAAGAACATTTGGTTTTTAGTTCTCCTAAAAGATCTCCTCCTAGGGAGATTATCATGGTGCAAGAAAATGACAACAATAATGAGGTGGCTTCCTTAGCTAATGACAAATGGGTGATTCTAGATTTCCCTTTATTAGAGATAAATCAAACCAAGACTGCCAAGGTTATGAATGTGCAAGTTTCCATTAGATCCCCCTTGATTAATGCACTTCCTCTATACCCCATGGGACACCCTTAGAATCCTAAGAATCCTCTAATTCTTTACCCATTATCGCACAAGGAACAAAGTCAAAACAAACTCAAACTCATGCTTTACCCATCTAATAACAATATTTTGTAGTAACTGAATCATAATATCGTTGCTCATACATATAGCACTAGAAACAATCTACAACCAACATAAAAAACATCAACATCCCTCCCTTTGCCTAATCCCATTTTTCCTAGTGCTCCCTATTTAACTTTGCATAGTGGGAAAGGGTATGCTTTTGCTGAACAACTTAAGAATACTCCTGCAAAGATATCCCTATGGGATTTAATTTAGAATTCACCTAATTATAACACTATGCTTCAAATAGCCTTGCAACAAGTTGTGGTTACCTCTAGTTCAAAACCAAATGACATAGCAATCGTGATTCAAGGAATAAATGCTAACATTGTTTTCCACATAAGTGAACTCCCCCTTTGGAAGTGCAAAAACAAAATGAAGCTTTCATAATAATATCACAATACAAAAGAAAAGGGATAAATTGAACCCTTGTTGACAATGGATCAATCCTTAATATGTGTAGTGTGACCCTTTTGGATAATCTTGGCATCGATAAATCAAACATTCAACTTGCATCTTTATCTATTAGTGGGTTTGATAGTGTAGGAAAGAAACCGCTTGGTATGATCACTTTGCCTATTACAACTGGAAAGGTCACATTAGAAACACTGATCCACATTATGCCACCCAATATTTCATATAATCTTATTTTAGGTAGGCCATGGATTCATGCAATGAGTGGGTTCCCTTCTACTCTTCATCATCAAATTAAATATATCTATAGCAACAAATTTTACACACTCATTCGAAGTTGACCATGACCTAAATAGTTGTTTGAACATTGAGAAAAATTAAAAAATCCTTTGGAAATATTAACACCAACCATAGAAGTGGAACTTGTGCAATAGAAAGACAAAGCAAAACACATTGAGAAAATCACAAAGCTATTGGAAGATGATTGGGGTTCCTAAGACTTCAAACCAACATTCATGGGAGAATACAAGATCATAAACACAGATTCAAACAAAGGAAAAGAAAAAGCAGCACTGTCAACACAAAATTTAGATGACCCTTCAAAAGCATTCACCTCAACCACTTTAGAAAAAAAAAAAAAAAGTACACGATAAATTTTGATGAATTTAATCATGAATAACCATCTAATCTAAAAGAGATGAAGAAGCTTTAAATGGAAGAGGTTTTGAACTTATGAAACAAATTGGGTATAGTGGAAAAGGATGTGGTGCTAAAGAACAAGATATTTGTGTCCCTATAGAGCCTAACATGCAAGAAACAACTCATGGTCTTGGTTATTATCCTTTCATAGAAATAAAACCATCAAATAAGACTTCAATCAATATCAACACTCTTACCAAAGATTCTTCTAAGCCGACTTTAACAGTAGTGTATCTTGAACTAATAGACACTAGTGGTCTTGAAAGTTGTCCTTTGCAAGAACTAAAACAAACAAAGAAATCTTTTCCTAGGTAATATCAATGTCATCTCACAAAACACTAATAATTTGAGTTCATTAGATTTTACACCCTCCTATAAAGGAGAGAAATTTTTTTTGCAATATAAAGAGTCTTGTGTAGGTATGACATCTTCTACTAAGCAAGAGATATCTTTGTCATAAAATAAAGGAACATCTTCTATTGATAAAGAGACTATCTTGGCAAGACTAATCCAAGGTCATTTGATATCTCTCCCTCAAAGAACTTGAATGAAATTTTACTAGAAGACTTCATTTTGTGCATATCATAGAGTTCATGGTCATTTTACTAATCAATGTATGGCTTTAAGTAACAAACTTCAACATCTTAAGGATCATGGTGCTCTTCCTTGTGTTGAAGCACCTAGTCCCTCTAACTAATACTTATCTTCATCCTATTTGGCTCATCCTTTTCCTACACTAAGTGGGGGCAAGGAGTTAGTTAGCCTCCTCCTCATATGTCACTTGTCATTGTCTCTTTTGGCTAGATGATCACCTTTCATAGACATATAAGAGCAAGCTTAGGATGTGGATGACATGAATTAATTTGGCTCACATGTGACATACTTATTCATAATGTATCTTATCAAAAACATATGACTTAGAAAAGGAATTTCTGAATAAGTTCTCATTTCTTCTTCTACTTTAAAGAAACTTTGCACAGTAATGGTGTTAACAACCACTTTAAAGTGGGAGCATACATCGACACTCATCATGTTTCATTATGCGATTTTATTTCTTCTTACAACATTGCATCCTTTCTTGGTGGTATCATTGGGCTTGATTTCCTCCAAGAGCATGATATTTCTTTGACTTGTCCTATCTTTGAAACATTCAGCATAATGCTCCCTAAGAAGAGACCTTGCACGAACTAAGAAAAATCCTTTTGAAAATTGTGGCATAGAAAATTGGACACTCTTGAGAAAAGAGAAAATTTAACACTTAATTTGGACCTACTTTTGAGTACTCGTGCATCATTGATTCTTCAAAATCACATTTATAGGCCCCAAAGACCCATTATTTTTTATCTAGTGGCGTGTTGCGCTTAAAAATCATCCAAATCTTGACAAACAACACTTAGTTCACTCATATCCCAAAAACCCATCTCCAAAAACCACTAGTAGGACCCATTCGCCACCTTGGCTGAATGAGTCCCCTCTAGTGGGACCCATTTTCCAAGGGTGGAGAATGAGTTCATTTTGGGGAAAAATTCAATTCTGACTAGGAATTTAATCAATTCAACTTAATTTTTTAGTGGATGTCGGCCCCTTAGGTCTAAATAATGGGAAAATTAGGTGTTGTTTCCTATAAATACACATTTTAGGTTATTTTTCACATCTCTTAGCCAATTTTACAAATCAAAAATAAAATGCCAAGTATCAAGAGTCAATCCACAGTAAATTTCATTAGGATTTTCTACAAGCAAAGTTGAAGCGTTAGGGCAGCAAACTATGGTTTTTTGTAGGTCTTCAAGCTTAGTTCTTGTTCAAGATTCAACATTGAAAAGAGTTGATGGATTCCTATGATGAATCATGAACAAATATAGGTTGAGGACATGCAACTAGCCATCAAATCATACCTAAAGACTTGTTTTTCAAAGTGATTCCATCTTCCATTTTCTCTATCTTCAGATTAAGGTTTATGTTACATTTCCATGTCATTTACATTCATTCGATATGTTTTACGATTTCTAGCATTGACGTCTTGCATCATTCAAATCACATTTGTTCATCCTATTCTAGTACATTAAAGTAGATTTTCATCATACTTCAGATTTTCCTAGTCTTTGAATCACTTAAGGCTAGGGTTTTATGTAGATTTTTATCCATTCAAGGTTTGATTACCCAATTAGGGGTTTGACCAAGGAAAACCCCCCATTAGACAACAAAATTTAAGCTATTTCACAGGTATTTTCTAAGATTCTAATCCGAGTTCCCATCAAGAAGTGTTGTGCAAGTGACAAGGTACAGATCTAAGATTTGAATTTGCTGAAACCTAAAAAAAGGACTGATTCACCATGGATGGTGAATGAGTTCCACTAGAGGTTCCTTTCAAAATTAAGTGCAGATTCTAGTACCCATTTAGTAGAAATCAGTTTCTAGGCAGAAGACCATGACATGTGACTAATTTGTCCAGTGTGACAAATGAGTCCCGGTCAACGAAAAAGTTAACTTTTCCAAATGTTCAGAGTGGTTTCCAGTCTTCATCAGTCTTACAGGTGCACATATTCTAAATTATAGCTTTCTATTTAGTTCTATTTGTAGTTTTGTTCATCTTTCTAAGCCTTTTACAAATGTGACTGTGTTTTCAAACATTGCACATTTCATTAGTTTTGCATTCATAATCAATCAATTTTATCGATTAGATGTATTTAGATCATTGCATTTAGTTTTAATTACATCATACATTCCTTAGTTTGAGTGAACCACCATAAATTTTGGGTTCTATATCTCTCCTTTTAGGTGAAAAACCCTGAGTGCAAGAGAAGTACATAGAAACACACCCCAAAAATTGATGGTTCATTTTGGTGAACCTACATATTGAACATTAGCTCTTTTTTATTTGCATTACATTTGCATCGTAGGACTCAATTGTATTGGTTTTTGCATTGCTTTTGCATCCTACGCCTTACCAAAATTGCATTAGTGAAACTATCATTTAGAGGCAATTATTGCATTTCATTTTATCAAATCATTACCAAATTTTGTATTTTCAGTATTTATCTACACTATACAAACCTAAACACATCTGAAAAAGAAAAAAATTAGAAAAACTTAAAAACCCCTCTCCTGGGACTCATTTTCCACCTTGGGCGAATCAGTCCTAGTGCACTTTTTGCCTTAGTATTTCTAGAATTTAGTTTCCAATTTTGCACTTTTTTGTTTGCTACAGTTCATTTTTTGTTTAAGTTTTGTTATTTTTTCTTATATCTAAATCATTTGAGTAAGCTTCATTTCCTTTCATGGAATTTATGGATAGCATTATTTTTTTGCAAGTTTCATTATCAGCGTTAGTTTCTAGTTCTTTTAAATCAGATTCATCAATACATAAAAATGTAAAACCACAAGCATCAAACGAACCTTTTAAACAAATTATTCAATTTAGAAATACCATCTCATCCAAGCCTCTTAGTAGTGATGATGTAGACAAGTTAGATGAAGTCCTTTAGGACTTCCTCTCACTCACTTCATCCTCTAAAGCTTTCCATGAGAAGCCTAAACCAATTAACAATAACTTATCTCTCAAACCTTTTAGTCGTGATGACTTTGACTTGTTAGATGAAGCCCTTTAGGAATTCATCTCGCCTACGTCATCCACTAAGGCTTGTTTTGACCAACCTACAACACAAAAAATTAATGTCTCTAATTTTTTCCATGATAAACCTAAACCAATTGATGATAAATTATCCCTCACACCTTTTCGTCAAGATGACCATGATATGTTCGATGAAGCCCTTGAAGACTTCATCTCATCTAAGCACTCCACTGAGGTTTTTTGTGAATAGTCTAAAACTAAGTATGTTAATGTGATTCAACCTTAACTCATTTTTTAACCACCCTCGCATAAACTTCATCCTTCCAATAAACCCAAGTTTACTCTTTACCCACCTAAACCTAATATGTTGCAGTAATCAAGTAATATTATTGTTTCTCATACATATAATACCTGAAACAATAAGCAACCACCGCAACCAACCCCACCTTCTTTACCTTTACCTAATCCACCTAGTGCTCCTTGCTTTCCCTCACACACAAAGGAGTATAATCTTGTTGAACAACTCAAGAATACCTCTGTAAATATTTCCCTTTGGGACTTCAAAATTCACCCAATTATCACACTATCATTTAGATAGCCTTACAACACATTGTCGTTCCTCCTGGCACAACTCCAAATTATGTGGTAGCTCTATTACATGGAATGAATAAAGGTAATCTAGACATTACTTTCCATCAACATGAGCTTCCTCCTTTAGAGTTGCAAAAAAAAATTGAAGCCTTTATGATAATTGCTCAATTCAATTGAATAGGTATCAACTGAACCCTCATTGATAATGGTTTTGATCTTAATGTGTGTAGTTTGAATCTCCTTGATAGATTATGTGTTGACAAGTCACAAATAAAACCTGATTCCTTATCCATTCGAGGATTTGACAATACAACAAAGAAAATGCTTGGTGTAATCACTTTGCCTGTTACAATTGGGTGGCTGCTATGCAAACTCTTATTCATGTCATTCCTTATGATTGTTCATATAATCTTCTTTTAGGAAAACCATGGAATCATGAGATGAATGTAGTGCCTTCAACCCTTCATCATATAATGAAATATGTCTATAACAACATTTATCAAGTTGAAATAGACCCTAAGCCTGAAAGTTGCTTACACCTTGAAAAGAGAACCACAAGTCCTTTGAATACATTAATTCCAACATTCATAATAGAACCCCTTGAAATTGAAAACAAGATGAGGAATCAATGTCTAAATTATTTGGAAATGATTAGGGATCCTTAGAATTCACACCTTCCTTTATGGGTGAATATATAATCACACAAAAAAAAGATGAAACACAAGAACAACCCACCATGATGTCAACTCAGAATTTAGAAAAATCTTCTCAAGCATCTATATCCTCTACTTTGGAAGAAACTACAATGTACACAACCAATTTTGATGAGATAGATTATCAACATCCACCTAATCTGAAGGAAATGGAAAGACTTTATAGGAAAGGCTATGAACTTGTGAAACAATTGGGATATACTAGAAAAGGTTGTGGAAAGCATAACAAGGCATTCGTGTCTCTATAGAAACTAATACACAGGAAGTAAAAACTGGGTTGGGATATTCTTTTTCTAATATGACAAAAGCTACTCAACAACCATCTTTGAATATCAACACTATTACATGTTAACCAAAACACAACCTCACAATCAAACAACTTGAATTGCTTGATATGAATTTATCACCATCATGGTAGTATGTTGACAATGATGAAAATTTAAAACAAATGTTAGGAGTCTATGATAACACATCCTCTACTACTCCCATGAAACAGGTTACTTGTGCTATGATAATTACTAATCAAAAAGATAATGATATCTCTAAAGAACCATATGATCCTGAAGATCCTAAGTATAATGCACTCCCCTTAGGAGATACAATTGATGTTCCCATGGACATAGATGATAAAGAAAAGTTATTAAGATTGGGAAGAGCCTTGATGATGAATAACTAGAGGACACTACAACTTGACTTCATAATTTTCCTTAAATATTTTCTTAGAAATATTCTGATATGCCAGGAATTGACCTAAAAATTGTGACACACAACATCGTTCTTGCTGAAAATGCTAAACCTACTCGCCAAAAGATACAAAAAATGCATCCTAACATAGTCTTGCATGTTAAAGTAGAGCTTGAAAAACTCCTTGATGTAGGCTTCATTTGACCTATTGATTATTCTCTTTGGATCTCAAACATTGTCACAATCTCTAAACTCGATAATCCTATTAGATATGCATAGATTTTTGTGACTTGAATAAAGCCTCTTTAAATGATGATTTTCCACTTCCTAATATAGACATGATCATGGATTCAACAACTGGACATGCTTTGTTGTCATTCATGGATGGATTTTCTAGTTATAATCAAATCTTTATCAACCCACAAGATCAATGCAAGATTGCATTTACAATTGTTTGGGGAATGTTTTGTTGGGTTGTGATGCCTTTCGGCTTAAATAATGTTGGTGCAACTTATCAACAAGCGATGACATTAATATTTCATGATTACATACATTAAATTTTGGAAGATTATGTTGATGATATCCTTGATAAATCCCTAACACAACAAGATAATGTAAATGTACTTCAAAAAATATTTGAATGAATATGTAAATATAACATGCAATTAAATATGAAAAAGTGTCTTTGGCATAGATAGCGGGAAACTTTTGGGGTTTGTCATATCTCAGAGAGGCATTAAGGTGGACATGAAGAAAATTCATGCCATTATTAACATGCCACCTCCTAAGAACATTTCTCAATTATGCACATTACAAGGCCGAATTCAAGCTATTTGTCATTTCATTGCATCTTTAGCTGATCACACCTTACCCTTAACACATCTTCTCAAAAAGGATGTGCACTTTTATTGGAATGAGGATTGTAAACATTCTATAGAGAGTTGGCTATGTGCAGGATCATAATGGGTCAAAAAGTGGCAAGATGATGGGTATGTCTAGGGTATGTGGCTGACAACTTTTTTTTATCCAAAATTGATGAAACAAAAAGGGTTTTTAATGGATATTCTCAACTTTCCACCAATATAAATTATGCTTTACTTTAAATTTAGTAAATAGTTATTATTCATTTTCTATTTGAATTATGAATAAAGTCCTATTAATTGATAAGTTGATTGAAAAACATCTATAGATTTCAAAATGGTATCACATTTTTTGAATCTGAAACATGCATCATTCTATGCTTTGCATGCTATAGGATTAAAAGAAATGAATTTCTAGTTTTGATAGCCAGAGTTAAGGTGGTTAGACATACAGAACTTTTATATTTTTTCAAAGTTGTAATAAAAATTCATAATTGAATTTATTGCCAGAAAAATTACCGCAAAAAATATGCATCACATCGGGGACATGAGCTCCTCTGCTTATATCTTAAATCCCACGATAAAATAATATCAAGGCTATTGGTTAAGGTGGTTAGAATGATTAGCTACTTATTTTCCTTGAAATTTAAGTACTGTGCATTGGAAATTCAAGTTTTTCACCAAATAGATTTTTAAAAATAAACCTAGTAGTTTAGAAACTACATTCAATTTGCTATAGATTATTATATTCTTACATATTTTTGAAACAATATAGATAACTTATTCAGATTTTTATGTCAAGTTTCCTAACTCTAATTTTTCTAAATTTTTTGCCACTTAAGGGCCTATTTTTCCATGATGATCCTACACATACCTAGTTTAAAGGAATATCTTGCAACTCCACCTATTTTACAATCCGCTATGCCAAACAAACCATTTATCCTTTATATAGCCACATCATCTCATGCCGTTGTAGTGCTATTGGATCAACATGATGATATTAGAAAAGAGCATCATGTCTATTACATTAGTTGGACTTTAATTGATTATGAAACTTGATACTAGGTGGGTGATATTGTTAACTGAGTTTGATCTTAAGTTTGTTTCACAAAAATCAATCAAAGGAAAATCCTTAACTGATCAATTAGCTTAGGCTCCTTCTCCTCCCGCTTTACCTAATCATGACTCCTTTCCTCATGATAGTGTATTGACTGCAAATGTTAAAACATGGGAATTGTATTTCAATGGATCTAAGTGTATAATAGGTTCTAGAACTGGAGTGATATTAATTCTGCCTGATGGCAAGCCTATTCCATTTTCCTATCGATTAAATTTACTATGTACAAATAACAAAACTAAGTATGAGGCATTAATCCCAGGATTGCAAGCTGCTTTAACCATGTGTACTAAAGATATCAGAATCTTTGGTGATTCACAATTAGTCATGAAACAAATCAATGGGACATATCAAATTAAACATGACAAATTATCAAAATACAAGGATCTTACAATGAAACTATTAGATAATTTTGAATCATTCACCATTGATAACATCCCATGCAAAGACAATCGACATGCACGTGCAATGGA
>VDFB02353493.1:341481765-341563471 GCA_007258455.2 Sequoia sempervirens | reverse complement strand
GCATTGAAAACCTTATTTTTACACTTCTATTTGCTGCCATTAACTATTTGTTTCAATTATTTGAGTTTGTCTTACATGCATTTCATTAATTCTAGCTTAAATTGGTTGATTTCATTGCTCAAGTTCAAATTTTGCATTTACAACATTTTATTTTTCAAGTTGTTTTATAGTATAATCAGCAATTACCTTGTTTCAAATCTGAAAATTTTTATTTAAACAGTTCACTTTACGTCATTGCAATGCACTTTCTTTACTTTTCGATGATAACATGTTTTCTTTCAAGAGATGTGGCTTTGATATGGTTCAAAATGGATTGCACAAGTATAACATTCCCTCTTATGAGTTCAATTTAGATTACAACAATGAGGTCATTAAGAAACATGTTAGTTATCCTTCTACTATCTTTCATAGTTATGAGAACATCTTAGAGAAAGTGGATCAAACCATTGATACAATCCTTACTATTACATTGCCCATTGGTGAGGATGGTAGTGTTGACAATCATAACAATCATACTTGTTCTTCTCCCGATACCTCTCCTATTAGTGATGAGGGTATCTTAGTAAAAGAAGATACAAGCATTGAGGGTCTTTATTTTCCCTCTCCTCACCCCACTTGAGAAGATAGTATGACACAAGATGATGAGATCATATCCACCACTTTTCTTATCCTAAATTCATCTCTTTATACCCTCCTACTTGTAAGAAGGATTTAGTAAAAGGGGATACAATTGTGAAAATTAATATCATATTTGTCAAGAGGAAATGTAGATTGAAAGTGATAACCTTATCTCTCTCCTTCCTAAAGTCCATAACATTTGGAAAGACCTATTTGAACACAATAATTTATCCATTCATTATCATGAAAATGATAGTAGTGCTTCTCTTGATGCCTACCCTATTAGTGATCAAGTTATAATGGAGAGTGATGACCCTTTTGTTGGCTTCTCTCCTGAAAGCTCTCCTACTATAGTAGAAGTTAAGGGACAAGAGCATGATACCTTTAATGAGAAAAATGGAAAAAAATAGAGCCTCCTCCTAATATCCCCATTATTGATAAGCAAGACAATTCAACCATTTATCATTCCCTTACTTGTGATGAAGTCATTCTGGAAGAACCAATCCTTGAATGTCAAGAACATTTGGTTTGTAGTTCTCCTAAAAGCTCTCCTTCTAGGGAGATTATCATGGTGCAAGAAAATGACAACAATAATAAGGTGGCTTCCTTAGCTGATGAAAAATGGGTGATTCTAGATTTCCCTTTGTTAGAGATAAATCAAACCAAGACTGCCAAGGTTATGAATGTGCAAGTTTCCATTAGATCCCCCTTGATTAATGCACTTCCTCTATACCCCATGGGACACCCTTAGAATCCTAAGAATCCTCTAATTCTTTACCCATTATCGCACAAGGAACAAAGTCAAAACAAACTCAAACTCATGCTTTACCCATCTAATAACAATATTTTGTAGTAACTGAATCATAATATCGTTGCTCATACATATAGCACTAGAAACAATCTACAACCAACATAAAAAACATCAACATCCCTCCCTTTGCCTAATCCCATTTTTCCTAGTGCTCCCTATTTAACTTTGCATAGTGGGAAAGGGTATGCTTTTGCTGAACAACTTAAGAATACTCCTGCAAAGATATCCCTATGGGATTTAATTTAGAATTCACCTAATTATAACACTATGCTTCAAATAGCCTTGCAACAAGTTGTGGTTACCTCTAGTTCAAAACCAAATGACATAGCAATCGTGATTCAAGGAATAAATGCTAACATTGTTTTCCACATAAGTGAACTCCCCCTTTGGAAGTGCAAAAACAAAATGAAGCTTTCATAATAATATCACAATACAAAAGAAAAGGGATAAATTGAACCCTTGTTGACAATGGATCAATCCTTAATATGTGTAGTGTGACCCTTTTGGATAATCTTGGCATCGATAAATCAAACATTCAACTTGCATCTTTATCTATTAGTGGGTTTGATAGTGTAGGAAAGAAACCGCTTGGTATGATCACTTTGCCTATTACAACTGGAAAGGTCACATTAGAAACACTGATCCACATTATGCCACCCAATATTTCATATAATCTTATTTTAGGTAGGCCATGGATTCATGCAATGAGTGGGTTCCCTTCTACTCTTCATCATCAAATTAAATATATCTATAGCAACAAATTTTACACACTCATTCGAAGTTGACCATGACCTAAATAGTTGTTTGAACATTGAGAAAAATTAAAAAATCCTTTGGAAATATTAACACCAACCATAGAAGTGGAACTTGTGCAATAGAAAGACAAAGCAAAACACATTGAGAAAATCACAAAGCTATTGGAAGATGATTGGGGTTCCTAAGACTTCAAACCAACATTCATGGGAGAATACAAGATCATAAACACAGATTCAAACAAAGGAAAAGAAAAAGCAGCACTGTCAACACAAAATTTAGATGACCCTTCAAAAGCATTCACCTCAACCACTTTAGAAAAAAAAAAAAAAAGTACACGATAAATTTTGATGAATTTAATCATGAATAACCATCTAATCTAAAAGAGATGAAGAAGCTTTAAATGGAAGAGGTTTTGAACTTATGAAACAAATTGGGTATAGTGGAAAAGGATGTGGTGCTAAAGAACAAGATATTTGTGTCCCTATAGAGCCTAACATGCAAGAAACAACTCATGGTCTTGGTTATTATCCTTTCATAGAAATAAAACCATCAAATAAGACTTCAATCAATATCAACACTCTTACCAAAGATTCTTCTAAGCCGACTTTAACAGTAGTGTATCTTGAACTAATAGACACTAGTGGTCTTGAAAGTTGTCCTTTGCAAGAACTAAAACAAACAAAGAAATCTTTTCCTAGGTAATATCAATGTCATCTCACAAAACACTAATAATTTGAGTTCATTAGATTTTACACCCTCCTATAAAGGAGAGAAATTTTTTTTGCAATATAAAGAGTCTTGTGTAGGTATGACATCTTCTACTAAGCAAGAGATATCTTTGTCATAAAATAAAGGAACATCTTCTATTGATAAAGAGACTATCTTGGCAAGACTAATCCAAGGTCATTTGATATCTCTCCCTCAAAGAACTTGAATGAAATTTTACTAGAAGACTTCATTTTGTGCATATCATAGAGTTCATGGTCATTTTACTAATCAATGTATGGCTTTAAGTAACAAACTTCAACATCTTAAGGATCATGGTGCTCTTCCTTGTGTTGAAGCACCTAGTCCCTCTAACTAATACTTATCTTCATCCTATTTGGCTCATCCTTTTCCTACACTAAGTGGGGGCAAGGAGTTAGTTAGCCTCCTCCTCATATGTCACTTGTCATTGTCTCTTTTGGCTAGATGATCACCTTTCATAGACATATAAGAGCAAGCTTAGGATGTGGATGACATGAATTAATTTGGCTCACATGTGACATACTTATTCATAATGTATCTTATCAAAAACATATGACTTAGAAAAGGAATTTCTGAATAAGTTCTCATTTCTTCTTCTACTTTAAAGAAACTTTGCACAGTAATGGTGTTAACAACCACTTTAAAGTGGGAGCATACATCGACACTCATCATGTTTCATTATGCGATTTTATTTCTTCTTACAACATTGCATCCTTTCTTGGTGGTATCATTGGGCTTGATTTCCTCCAAGAGCATGATATTTCTTTGACTTGTCCTATCTTTGAAACATTCAGCATAATGCTCCCTAAGAAGAGACCTTGCACGAACTAAGAAAAATCCTTTTGAAAATTGTGGCATAGAAAATTGGACACTCTTGAGAAAAGAGAAAATTTAACACTTAATTTGGACCTACTTTTGAGTACTCGTGCATCATTGATTCTTCAAAATCACATTTATAGGCCCCAAAGACCCATTATTTTTTATCTAGTGGCGTGTTGCGCTTAAAAATCATCCAAATCTTGACAAACAACACTTAGTTCACTCATATCCCAAAAACCCATCTCCAAAAACCACTAGTAGGACCCATTCGCCACCTTGGCTGAATGAGTCCCCTCTAGTGGGACCCATTTTCCAAGGGTGGAGAATGAGTTCATTTTGGGGAAAAATTCAATTCTGACTAGGAATTTAATCAATTCAACTTAATTTTTTAGTGGATGTCGGCCCCTTAGGTCTAAATAATGGGAAAATTAGGTGTTGTTTCCTATAAATACACATTTTAGGTTATTTTTCACATCTCTTAGCCAATTTTACAAATCAAAAATAAAATGCCAAGTATCAAGAGTCAATCCACAGTAAATTTCATTAGGATTTTCTACAAGCAAAGTTGAAGCGTTAGGGCAGCAAACTATGGTTTTTTGTAGGTCTTCAAGCTTAGTTCTTGTTCAAGATTCAACATTGAAAAGAGTTGATGGATTCCTATGATGAATCATGAACAAATATAGGTTGAGGACATGCAACTAGCCATCAAATCATACCTAAAGACTTGTTTTTCAAAGTGATTCCATCTTCCATTTTCTCTATCTTCAGATTAAGGTTTATGTTACATTTCCATGTCATTTACATTCATTCGATATGTTTTACGATTTCTAGCATTGACGTCTTGCATCATTCAAATCACATTTGTTCATCCTATTCTAGTACATTAAAGTAGATTTTCATCATACTTCAGATTTTCCTAGTCTTTGAATCACTTAAGGCTAGGGTTTTATGTAGATTTTTATCCATTCAAGGTTTGATTACCCAATTAGGGGTTTGACCAAGGAAAACCCCCCATTAGACAACAAAATTTAAGCTATTTCACAGGTATTTTCTAAGATTCTAATCCGAGTTCCCATCAAGAAGTGTTGTGCAAGTGACAAGGTACAGATCTAAGATTTGAATTTGCTGAAACCTAAAAAAAGGACTGATTCACCATGGATGGTGAATGAGTTCCACTAGAGGTTCCTTTCAAAATTAAGTGCAGATTCTAGTACCCATTTAGTAGAAATCAGTTTCTAGGCAGAAGACCATGACATGTGACTAATTTGTCCAGTGTGACAAATGAGTCCCGGTCAACGAAAAAGTTAACTTTTCCAAATGTTCAGAGTGGTTTCCAGTCTTCATCAGTCTTACAGGTGCACATATTCTAAATTATAGCTTTCTATTTAGTTCTATTTGTAGTTTTGTTCATCTTTCTAAGCCTTTTACAAATGTGACTGTGTTTTCAAACATTGCACATTTCATTAGTTTTGCATTCATAATCAATCAATTTTATCGATTAGATGTATTTAGATCATTGCATTTAGTTTTAATTACATCATACATTCCTTAGTTTGAGTGAACCACCATAAATTTTGGGTTCTATATCTCTCCTTTTAGGTGAAAAACCCTGAGTGCAAGAGAAGTACATAGAAACACACCCCAAAAATTGATGGTTCATTTTGGTGAACCTACATATTGAACATTAGCTCTTTTTTATTTGCATTACATTTGCATCGTAGGACTCAATTGTATTGGTTTTTGCATTGCTTTTGCATCCTACGCCTTACCAAAATTGCATTAGTGAAACTATCATTTAGAGGCAATTATTGCATTTCATTTTATCAAATCATTACCAAATTTTGTATTTTCAGTATTTATCTACACTATACAAACCTAAACACATCTGAAAAAGAAAAAAATTAGAAAAACTTAAAAACCCCTCTCCTGGGACTCATTTTCCACCTTGGGCGAATCAGTCCTAGTGCACTTTTTGCCTTAGTATTTCTAGAATTTAGTTTCCAATTTTGCACTTTTTTGTTTGCTACAGTTCATTTTTTGTTTAAGTTTTGTTATTTTTTCTTATATCTAAATCATTTGAGTAAGCTTCATTTCCTTTCATGGAATTTATGGATAGCATTATTTTTTTGCAAGTTTCATTATCAGCGTTAGTTTCTAGTTCTTTTAAATCAGATTCATCAATACATAAAAATGTAAAACCACAAGCATCAAACGAACCTTTTAAACAAATTATTCAATTTAGAAATACCATCTCATCCAAGCCTCTTAGTAGTGATGATGTAGACAAGTTAGATGAAGTCCTTTAGGACTTCCTCTCACTCACTTCATCCTCTAAAGCTTTCCATGAGAAGCCTAAACCAATTAACAATAACTTATCTCTCAAACCTTTTAGTCGTGATGACTTTGACTTGTTAGATGAAGCCCTTTAGGAATTCATCTCGCCTACGTCATCCACTAAGGCTTGTTTTGACCAACCTACAACACAAAAAATTAATGTCTCTAATTTTTTCCATGATAAACCTAAACCAATTGATGATAAATTATCCCTCACACCTTTTCGTCAAGATGACCATGATATGTTCGATGAAGCCCTTGAAGACTTCATCTCATCTAAGCACTCCACTGAGGTTTTTTGTGAATAGTCTAAAACTAAGTATGTTAATGTGATTCAACCTTAACTCATTTTTTAACCACCCTCGCATAAACTTCATCCTTCCAATAAACCCAAGTTTACTCTTTACCCACCTAAACCTAATATGTTGCAGTAATCAAGTAATATTATTGTTTCTCATACATATAATACCTGAAACAATAAGCAACCACCGCAACCAACCCCACCTTCTTTACCTTTACCTAATCCACCTAGTGCTCCTTGCTTTCCCTCACACACAAAGGAGTATAATCTTGTTGAACAACTCAAGAATACCTCTGTAAATATTTCCCTTTGGGACTTCAAAATTCACCCAATTATCACACTATCATTTAGATAGCCTTACAACACATTGTCGTTCCTCCTGGCACAACTCCAAATTATGTGGTAGCTCTATTACATGGAATGAATAAAGGTAATCTAGACATTACTTTCCATCAACATGAGCTTCCTCCTTTAGAGTTGCAAAAAAAAATTGAAGCCTTTATGATAATTGCTCAATTCAATTGAATAGGTATCAACTGAACCCTCATTGATAATGGTTTTGATCTTAATGTGTGTAGTTTGAATCTCCTTGATAGATTATGTGTTGACAAGTCACAAATAAAACCTGATTCCTTATCCATTCGAGGATTTGACAATACAACAAAGAAAATGCTTGGTGTAATCACTTTGCCTGTTACAATTGGGTGGCTGCTATGCAAACTCTTATTCATGTCATTCCTTATGATTGTTCATATAATCTTCTTTTAGGAAAACCATGGAATCATGAGATGAATGTAGTGCCTTCAACCCTTCATCATATAATGAAATATGTCTATAACAACATTTATCAAGTTGAAATAGACCCTAAGCCTGAAAGTTGCTTACACCTTGAAAAGAGAACCACAAGTCCTTTGAATACATTAATTCCAACATTCATAATAGAACCCCTTGAAATTGAAAACAAGATGAGGAATCAATGTCTAAATTATTTGGAAATGATTAGGGATCCTTAGAATTCACACCTTCCTTTATGGGTGAATATATAATCACACAAAAAAAAGATGAAACACAAGAACAACCCACCATGATGTCAACTCAGAATTTAGAAAAATCTTCTCAAGCATCTATATCCTCTACTTTGGAAGAAACTACAATGTACACAACCAATTTTGATGAGATAGATTATCAACATCCACCTAATCTGAAGGAAATGGAAAGACTTTATAGGAAAGGCTATGAACTTGTGAAACAATTGGGATATACTAGAAAAGGTTGTGGAAAGCATAACAAGGCATTCGTGTCTCTATAGAAACTAATACACAGGAAGTAAAAACTGGGTTGGGATATTCTTTTTCTAATATGACAAAAGCTACTCAACAACCATCTTTGAATATCAACACTATTACATGTTAACCAAAACACAACCTCACAATCAAACAACTTGAATTGCTTGATATGAATTTATCACCATCATGGTAGTATGTTGACAATGATGAAAATTTAAAACAAATGTTAGGAGTCTATGATAACACATCCTCTACTACTCCCATGAAACAGGTTACTTGTGCTATGATAATTACTAATCAAAAAGATAATGATATCTCTAAAGAACCATATGATCCTGAAGATCCTAAGTATAATGCACTCCCCTTAGGAGATACAATTGATGTTCCCATGGACATAGATGATAAAGAAAAGTTATTAAGATTGGGAAGAGCCTTGATGATGAATAACTAGAGGACACTACAACTTGACTTCATAATTTTCCTTAAATATTTTCTTAGAAATATTCTGATATGCCAGGAATTGACCTAAAAATTGTGACACACAACATCGTTCTTGCTGAAAATGCTAAACCTACTCGCCAAAAGATACAAAAAATGCATCCTAACATAGTCTTGCATGTTAAAGTAGAGCTTGAAAAACTCCTTGATGTAGGCTTCATTTGACCTATTGATTATTCTCTTTGGATCTCAAACATTGTCACAATCTCTAAACTCGATAATCCTATTAGATATGCATAGATTTTTGTGACTTGAATAAAGCCTCTTTAAATGATGATTTTCCACTTCCTAATATAGACATGATCATGGATTCAACAACTGGACATGCTTTGTTGTCATTCATGGATGGATTTTCTAGTTATAATCAAATCTTTATCAACCCACAAGATCAATGCAAGATTGCATTTACAATTGTTTGGGGAATGTTTTGTTGGGTTGTGATGCCTTTCGGCTTAAATAATGTTGGTGCAACTTATCAACAAGCGATGACATTAATATTTCATGATTACATACATTAAATTTTGGAAGATTATGTTGATGATATCCTTGATAAATCCCTAACACAACAAGATAATGTAAATGTACTTCAAAAAATATTTGAATGAATATGTAAATATAACATGCAATTAAATATGAAAAAGTGTCTTTGGCATAGATAGCGGGAAACTTTTGGGGTTTGTCATATCTCAGAGAGGCATTAAGGTGGACATGAAGAAAATTCATGCCATTATTAACATGCCACCTCCTAAGAACATTTCTCAATTATGCACATTACAAGGCCGAATTCAAGCTATTTGTCATTTCATTGCATCTTTAGCTGATCACACCTTACCCTTAACACATCTTCTCAAAAAGGATGTGCACTTTTATTGGAATGAGGATTGTAAACATTCTATAGAGAGTTGGCTATGTGCAGGATCATAATGGGTCAAAAAGTGGCAAGATGATGGGTATGTCTAGGGTATGTGGCTGACAACTTTTTTTTATCCAAAATTGATGAAACAAAAAGGGTTTTTAATGGATATTCTCAACTTTCCACCAATATAAATTATGCTTTACTTTAAATTTAGTAAATAGTTATTATTCATTTTCTATTTGAATTATGAATAAAGTCCTAATTGATAGGTTGATTGAAAAACATCTATAGATTTCAAATGGTATCACATTTTTGAATCTGAAACATGCATCACATTCTATGCTTTGCATACTATAGGATTAAAAAAGAAATGAATTTCATGAAGTTTTGACCAAGTTAAGGTGGTTAGACATACAAGTTTTTATATTTTTCAAAAGTTGTAATAAAAAATTCATAATTGATTATTTACTTGGAAAAAAATTACAAAAAAATATGCATCACATCAGGACATGACTCCTCTACTTATATCTTAAATCTGATAAAATAATATTATCATTTAATTGTGGTTAAGGTGGTTAGACAGACAACTACTTATTTTTTCCTTGAAATTTAAGTACTATTGCATTGAAATTTCAAGTTTTCACCAAATAGATTTTTTTAAAAATAAACCTAGTAGTTTAGAAACTACATTCAATTTGCTATAGATTATTATATTCTTACATATTTTTGAAACAATATAGATAACTTATTCAGATTTTTATGTCAAGTTTCCTAACTCTAATTTTTCTAAATTTTTTGCCACTTAAGGGCCTATTTTTCCATGATGATCCTACACATACCTAGTTTAAAGGAATATCTTGCAACTCCACCTATTTTACAATCCGCTATGCCAAACAAACCATTTATCCTTTATATAGCCACATCATCTCATGCCGTTGTAGTGCTATTGGATCAACATGATGATATTAGAAAAGAGCATCATGTCTATTACATTAGTTGGACTTTAATTGATTATGAAACTTGATACTAGGTGGGTGATATTGTTAACTGAGTTTGATCTTAAGTTTGTTTCACAAAAATCAATCAAAGGAAAATCCTTAACTGATCAATTAGCTTAGGCTCCTTCTCCTCCCGCTTTACCTAATCATGACTCCTTTCCTCATGATAGTGTATTGACTGCAAATGTTAAAACATGGGAATTGTATTTCAATGGATCTAAGTGTATAATAGGTTCTAGAACTGGAGTGATATTAATTCTGCCTGATGGCAAGCCTATTCCATTTTCCTATCGATTAAATTTACTATGTACAAATAACAAAACTAAGTATGAGGCATTAATCCCAGGATTGCAAGCTGCTTTAACCATGTGTACTAAAGATATCAGAATCTTTGGTGATTCACAATTAGTCATGAAACAAATCAATGGGACATATCAAATTAAACATGACAAATTATCAAAATACAAGGATCTTACAATGAAACTATTAGATAATTTTGAATCATTCACCATTGATAACATCCCATGCAAAGACAATCGACATGCACGTGCAATGGAGAGTACAACCTCTCTTACATCCCCACATGATCCTTCAGTAGACTTCACCTTTTTTATTCACTCAATCATGAAACCTTTGATTTATGCACAATTAGAAGAAATTTTAATAATAAATCAAGACAACTTGCAAGAATGGTATGATACAATATACAATTATTTAAAACATTGTACCATTCCTGAGCCCACACTGACAAATACTCAAAATCATTTATGCAAACTTGTATCCAAATGTGTAATCCTTGCTGATGTGTTGTATAGAAGATCATTCAATGGTATCTTACTATGGTGTCTTAGAGACTTTGAAATTCCTATAGCCCTTCACCAAGCTCATGCTGGTGTCTGTGGGGGTCATTTTGGAGGATGATCATTAGTACAAAAACTCATTCGTATGGGATATTATTGGAGACATATGGAGAAAGACTACTTTTCTTATGTTAAACGATGTCACAAATGTCAAGAACATAGAAATATAATTCATGCCCCTGACTCTGAGCTCCATGCCCAAATTCTCATTTGGTTTTTTTAGTATGGGGATTGGATCTTATTGAAAATAATTTACCACCCTTTGCACTGGAAATACATTTATAATAACCACAAGAGACTATTTCACAAAATGGGTGGAAGCTATTCCTATTTGATCTACAAGTGCTGAAGTAATTATCCATTTCATATTGGAACACATAATTGCTCACTTTGGTCTTCCATTTGCAATAGTTTTAGGCAATGGAACCCCATTTAAGAATAATGATGTAAAGAAATTTCTTGACACATTCAACATTCAACATCAATTTTACACACCATACTATCCACAATCCAATGGATAAGATGAAAGAACTAATAAGATTCTTGAACGGATCCTAAAAAAAACTATTAACAAACATCATAAGGATTGGCATACACAATTACATTATATGCTTTGGGCTGGGCTTATCAAACAAGTGTTAGATTATCCACGGGAACAACACCCTATAACCTTGCTTATGGTATTGGCGTGATCATTCCCTTGGAGTTAGAAATTACTACGCTATGAATTGCTCTTCAAGACCTTATTGATGAAGCTACTTATAAAGACTAATGATTGCACCAACTTGAAATACTTGATGAAAATTTCATCAACATTGTTGAGCATCTCCAAGCTTACATTAAACAATTACAACACAAACACAATACTCATGTCATTCCTCACATGTTTCATATGGGTGATTTCATTCTTTATGAGAATCAATGAAATACTCATGCTGACAATGAAGACAAAGACAAATTCAACCTTAATTGGTTAGGACTTTACATAGTTGATACCAGTTATGGGTCTAGTGCTTACATTTTAATAGAACTTGATGGAACACCCATTAAGGAACCTATTAGTGTTGCACATTTGCGTCAATATTATCTCTAGTCTCTTTGAGTATTATGATTGATAAAGTAGTATTGTTTAAAATTATTTGGTTATATTCTAAATACTTTCACATTGCTTCATTCTTTACAACTGCTCATGTGTTTGTCTTGAATGCTAGGGTAATTATTTTATATATTTTTATAATTAGTTTTGTTTTCATACTATTCACCCTTATGTTATGTTATGTTTGATCCTTATATGAATTATAGGTGTATCTAATTTAACATACACTCTTCAATTTTAGAATGTTGTATCTAAAGTGAAACTAAAATGTGTTTTACATTAGATCGCATCAATCATGTTAAATCATGTAGGCATTAATTAAATAATTTTACAATTTATTTAACTAATCACATTTCTATTTAACATTCAAACACATTAAGACATATCGTAAACCATAAAATTCTCATGTATATATATCAAATGTTTTATATACATCTCATCATCATATACAAAATCACCAAGGTCTATGAGAACTAGACCTCTCGGGCTTTGGTGCCCAGGATCCAGTCCCTAGACGTCGTGAGATGGTTGTGTGTGATTAGGATCACAATTTTCCAACTCTGAGTGCATACTCTAGATCCTGTACTTTCCCAAGAGCCACAAGATGTTCCTCTACCATTTGATCTCTCTCTACCTATAGTTGTGCTACCCCTCCATGCAGTCTCTCCACCTTTGCTGGATTCTAGGATGACTGTCCTATGGTCTCAGCTTGATGAAGTCATCTCCTCACACTTTCATAAGTTTTATGTAGCCTTGTGAAAGGTTTGAGTGCCTCTGGCTCCTCCTCCATGATCAGTGGGAGCACATATTCAGGTTCCAAGGTCTCCTCCTTGTCAATGGATGCAGAAACTATCTCTATGATATCCTGATGATAGAACTCTCACTAGTCTCTCATTGCTCCTATGAGGTAGAAATAGTAAACAATCAGTAAACATCATCATGATATATATAGATCATAAAAACTAAAATACATCCATAAAATAAAATATCATCACATATATCTACAGTTGAATGAGGGATATCAACATCATCCTCCCTAGGGGGTATGGAGGATGTGCTATCCTCTATGTGACTGTGGGCGCTGATGTTTTTTGTAGCTACTGAATGTGATCTGGTCATATGAGTGTGTGAGTATTCTCCATTATCATGTCAATCCTTAGCTGCTATCTCATCACCCTCGCTAAGCGGTGGCTCCTCATACTCCTCCTCCTCCTCCTCCTCTTCCTCCTCCTCCTCCTCCTCCTCCTCCTCCTCCTCCTCTCCTCCATCTTGGCCCTCATAGTTAGGATCAACATGTGAATCATACTCATCATCAATAGCATTAGTAAATATATATTCCAGCCTGTATTGTACATCCTTGACCCTGTCATCTAGCTAATCTCCCTCATTTGGTGCTAGTCCTACATCACATATAGGGACTTCCATGGGAAATACAAGAGTTGGTCATGTCACTGACCACCACTCCTCATGCTCATCTATGTTGCTGATGTCATTAGCATGAGAGACTAGTGATCGATCGTGATCTAAATCATTGGAGTCACTCTGGACAACATGGTCTATAGTGAGTTGAATAGTATCCCCTAGCCTCGAGGCACTCCACACTGATCTCCTAATGAAGTGGCATGCCCTTAGTGATGTTTGACTCAGCCATAATAGAAAGGATGTACAACATAGTCATGTCGACTAACTAAGAATCTATTAATTTTCATCCTCCTTAGATGTCCTGTGGGATCTAGCCAATGTAGTGTGAGTAGATAAGGTCTCCATAGAATCTCATCCTCCTCCAGCCAGTCAAATCTCATCCTCCAAAAATTCAAGTCTTCATACTACCACAAGCATCATAGAGGATAGCCAAACTCTCATGGATATCTTGTGGCTATGGTACATGGGAAGCTAATAGGCCTAGTGCATGTAATATGATCGAGGCACCACACCTGTAGAAGCGTGCAGTGCACCATATTGTCGATATCTTGAAACAATAATCGACCAAGATCATAATAAAGATGCACCAAGATGTGGCATCCCTAATCATAGACTATCCTGTGCTTTGTCATCCTATGAATCAAGGGAAGCAATCCTCCATCCAGGTGTGTCGCTCATCCATCAGGATTGATTACCAGAGCCACAGTATGCATCATAATCTGTCTCACTATGGGGGCTCACGAATATAGCAGCATACGAAGCACGATTCACGCTCTCATGTGCTCATCATGAATAGATCCATCCAAGCAGTACTACATGTCCACCTTCTTCTTGTGAAATGATTAATCTCCTCGGAAATATACCTATTGTCCCCGAATAGGGACTCAAAGAATTCAATGTACATCCTCTAAGGTGATGGTCATCTCACCAGTCAGAGGATGAAACATACATGTGTTAGCATCCCAACACTCACATAGGGCCATCAACATTCCATCATGGTATCTACTAGGTGGCATCAGATATGGCCAATAGATGCCTATTGTCTACAAATGCTATATCTTTGTTGCTGATAGTGTTGGAGCTAGATCTCTAAGAAAACTATTCTATCTCTCCCCTAGGCACTATCATGATTGGGTGGGTAACTATCAAAATCACAACAATAGGCTCTAAAATTTCATTTAATATCTTCATTTTTTACATTATTCATCATACAAGTCTGCTAAAGTTCATCTAGTGTGCTTGTCTCAAGGACCTAGACACTTTAGAACCCTTTTGGGACACTTCACAAAAAAATGGGATAGTTTTCGAACAAAAGAGTCACTTTCTGAACAAATGGGACACTTTGCAAAAAAAGGGGACACTTTGCGAATTTTTTTCCAAGATCCTAAATTAACCTATAAAATCCTTCAAAATTGTTAAATCAGTAGAAAACCACTAAGTAAAAGTTGCAAAATCCACTCACCTCATGGTATAGCTTGTCATACACCACCTGCTCTCTAAGCTCATCTAGTCGTGAAGGCATGTAACCCCATCTACATGACATTTTCTCATTTCACTCATCACTCTCAAGCTACAACAAGGTAAAATACAATAGTAAGTGACAAATTACTCTCCTTTACCTCTTTTCACCTATTTTGATTACTTTTACTTTATGCATTAAAATAGGGTTATTTTCTTAAGAGTTAATAAAGTACCTTTTCTTCAATACAACATAACGGGAGCTAGGGAACTCTATTTCCAATGTTGTTTGATGTGTTGGACTCGTAATTCCACACCTAACATCATCAATCATCTATCGTTAATCAGCATGGTACTTGGAAATTCCCTACAGTATGATGTTCCTTCTTTGACGTGGCCAGATTTCTACCTTGATTCCACCTCCATAAGCAAGCGGAATCAAAGGGGGGAATACATCTACCCTCAAATTTTATTTCTCAAAGTTAGATAATAGGATTTTTGGACAATTAACAAATTTTTGTTATAGGATGTGGTTCCTAATGTTGTGGTATTGCAAATAACTACACTAGGGGCTTCATTCTCCCACCTTTTCAATGAGTATCCTATTATGCAAAAAAGTGTACTGTTTAGAGTCCTTTAGCTTACATATTCATGTAGAATCATATGGGCACTACAGTGGGGGATAAATGTTGTTTATAAAATTGGACACTCTTGAGGAAAGAGACAATTTCATGCATAATTTGGACCTACTTTTGAGTACCCCTCCATTATTCATTCTTCAAAATGACATTTATAGGTCCCTAAGACCCATTATTTTTTATCTAGAGGCTCGTTTCACTTAAAACTCATCTAAATCCTAACAAACGACACTTAATTCACTCATATCCTAAAAATCCATATCCAAAAACCACTAGTGGGACCCATTCGCCACCTTGGGCAAATGAGTCCTCTCTAGTGGGACTCATTTAACAAGGGTGGCAGATCATTTCCTTTTGAGGGAAAATTCATTTTTTAGCCAAAATTTAATTAATTCAACTTAATTTTTTGGTGGATGTCAGCCTCTTAGGTCTAGATAATAGGAAAATTAGGTGTTATTGCCAATAAATACACATTTCAAGTCATTTTTCACATCTCTTGGCTATTTTTTACAAAACAAAAATAACAAGTCAAGTATCAAGAGTCTTCCACAATAAATTTCATTAGCATTTTCTACAAGCAAAGTTGAAGCTTTAGGGCAGCAAACTAGGGTTTTTTGCAGGTCTTCAATCTCACTTCTTGTTCAAGATTCAACATTGCAAAGATTTGATGATGGATTCCTATGGTGAATCATGGATAAATCTAGGTTGAGTAGATGCAACTGGCCATAAAATCACACCTAAAGACTTGTTTTCCAAGTGATTCCATCTTCCATTTTCTCTCTATATTCAAATTAAGGTTTGCATTAAATTTTCATGTCATTTAAATTCATTTGATATGTTGTAGCATTTCTAGGATTGAAGTCTTGCATCATTCAAATCACATTTGTTCATCTTGTTCTAGCACATTAGAATAGGGTTTTGTCATACTTCAGATTTTCCTAGTCTTCAACACATTTAGGGCTAGGATTTT
Organism: Sequoia sempervirens; assembly: GCA_007258455.2. Classification (NCBI taxonomy): domain Eukaryota; kingdom Viridiplantae; phylum Streptophyta; class Pinopsida; order Cupressales; family Cupressaceae; genus Sequoia; species Sequoia sempervirens. Next base: position 341,547,003 of record VDFB02353493.1, on the reverse strand, counting down.
ATGCATATTTTTATCCATTCAAGGTTTGATTACCCAATTAAGGTTTTGACAAAGGAAAACCCCCCATTAAACAACAAAATTTAAGCTATTTTGCAAGTATTTTCTGAGATTCTGATCTGAGTTCCCATCAAGAAGTGTTGTACAAGTGAAAAGGTAAAGATCTGAGATTTGAATTTGTTGAAAGCTAAAAAAGGACTAATTAACCAAGGATGGTGAATGAGTCCGAATGGAGGTTCCTATCAGAGTTAAGTGTAGATTCTAGTACCCATTTAGCATAAATCAATTTCTAGGTAGAAGACCTTGACTTGGTACTAATTCACTTAGGGTGGCGAATGAGTCCTAGTCAACCAAAAAGGTCAAATTTTCTAGATTTTTCAGAGTGGTTTCCAGTCTTCATTAGTCTTACAGGTGCACACATTCTAAATTATAGCTTTCTATTTAGTTCTATTTGTAGTTTTGTTTTTTTTCATCCTTTTAAGCCTTTTGCAACCATGACTATGTTTTCAAACATTGCACATTTCATTATTTTTGCATTCATAATCAATCAATTTTATCAATTGGCTATATTTAGATCATTTCATTTAGTCATAATTACATCATACATTTGTTATTTTGAGTGAACAACCAAAAATTTTGGGTTATATCTCTCTCATTTTAGGTTAAAATACCTAAGAGTGGAAGAGAAGTACATAGAAACACACCCAAAAATTGATGGTTTAAACACTGCTTGCACTATTTTGCATTTACAATGTCTGTGAGTTTCAAGCATACAAATTTTTGCTTTCCTTATGGAGCTTGAAGATCATTTTTGTGTGGTGCCTTATTAAAGTTATCAAGAGGTATAACTTTGGCATGGTTTGAGCGGGAAGCCCAATCAAGGCATGACTTTCCCAATAGCCACTCACGTGTGTGTGAATGCATACCGGCCATGATTGTATGTGTCTCACCTTTTAGGACTTCTCACCTGGCGGACAACCAAGAGTTTCGTCACCTCAGAGTGAGTATGCAATTTTTGGAAAAAAAACCTAGATATGATCCACATCATGTTGGACAAACTATCAAAGCTTGATTTTCCTTTCTATTTTAACTTAATTTTGTTCTTCTTTCTTCCATTTATTGACATTGCATGACCTCATATCTTGTTTTGTTGCACATTATACACCTTGTGTGTCCTTTTGTGCTTATGTCGGTTTGACTTTGGATCTTAGATCATGGGGGCTTGACCACCTCCCTGGTCTTTGTTATCCTAGACCATCTGCATTGGTACACAAGGACCCCTCTTGAATGTCTACTTTAGTGTGAGTTTGAAGCAAGTTCATTTTCTCATTAAAGTGGGCTAAATGTCGGGTCAAAAAAAGTGTCTTTAATTAGGGAAGGAATAATTAATGATAAATTGGACTTAATGTCACCTTGATCTAGTGTTGTGAGGTGTTTTACACATACACATTAGGTCTTGAGCCCTTTTTAAGCTAAATTAACTTAACTCTGCCTTAATTTAATGCTGTAAATGTATTTTTTTACACTTTCACATTAAATTTAGGAGGCTTGTAAACTAAGGTGGACCTAATCTAATGTACACATTCACATGGGATTTAGGGCCCTTCTGAGCTAAATAGACCTAATTTTTCCTTAATTTAGTGTTGTAAATTGTATTTATTTATACTTTCACATTGAATCTTGGGCCCTCTTACATTTATGACCTTAATATCATCTTAATAGGCCACTATGACCCTATATTGTGCATCCCAAGGCATATTTTGATAAAAAACCTAACTAGATAAATATAAAATCTTAAATTCTCCACTCCCTGACACTTTAGCATGAAAAATAGCCCCTGTGGGACCAATTCACCACTTTGGGTGAATGAGTCCCATCCAAGTGGGACTCATTTTCCCAGGATGGCAAATGAGTCCCATTTGAGCTATTTTTTAGGTTTGAGCAAGAAAAAGTGGGTTTTTAGTTCAAATTTTCCTATGTCATCCTTGGGGATCAAAATTAATGGTCATTTGAGTGGATTTCCTATATAAGAAAGCTTCCAAATAATTATTTCATCAAGAATTCATGATATCAAGTCAAGCAAGCAAGAGTTAAGCATTCCAAGCCTTCACAAGGTCATCAAGATAGCTTTCAAGATCAATTCTAAGGCATTCAAGGGAAACATTATTCATCAATTGTTGCAAAAATTCAAGATCCATCATCAAGGAAAGGTTCTAATTTTATTATTTCATGTCCATGCTTCATTATCTTATTTCATCATTTGGTTTAATTACCTAAAAGGGGTTTGACCAAAGCAAACCCCTATTCCCTAACAATCAACACTTTTTCTCTCTCTCTTTGTGTGATTGTAGATCTAGGTGATTTGAAGGCTTGGAAATCATTGAGGAATAGGTTGCAAGCTTATTGGAGTGATTTCCCCATTTATAAGGTCATAGTCTTCACAAAAAGTCACTTACAAATCTGAAATTGGTAGTTTCAAATCTAGAAATCAAGAGGAATAGAAAGAGAAAACAATAAAGACCATATTCAGACCTTCAAGTTTCAGAAAACCCTAAGTGAAATCATTCTCCAAGATTGGCGAATGAGTCCCATTTTTGGTCAATTTTGAGGTTTTTACAGTTTCAGATACCCTTTTTTGAGAAACATGTTCCTATACAGAAACCTTGATCTCAGACTGATTCACCCAGAATGGCGAATGAGTCCCACCAGGCCTAAAAAAAACAATATTAGGATTCCAGAGCTCCATTCCATCTCTCTCTAGATTCCAAGTGCAAAATTTCAATTTTATAGCTTTCTATTTTGTCTCATGGTCATTTCTACGTAATTCTTTGAAGTATTGCATAAAACTAGGCTTTTGCATTTCATCCTTCATTACATTGTCTTTCCAAGTCTAAACTTGGTGGTGAAACGCTATTGTAATCTGAAATCATATCCAAAGATACCCTATTGTTAGATCTCTTGCCTCTACTCCACTCTTGGGGTGAGATTTCTATGGTCATCCTTGAATGCAAAGTATAGAAGATTGTTGCCCTGGGTCCTAAACCTAGTGGAGACAAAATTCTATCTTACACATATTAGGTCTTAGACCCTTTTCAAGTTGAATTAACTGTACTTTCCCCTAATTTAATGTTGTAAAATTTATTTATTTACATTTTAAGATTAAATTGAAGGGGCTTGTAAACTAAGTGGACCTAATTTAGTGATGTAATGCATTTTACACATTCACATGGGATTTAGAGCCCTTCTAAGCTAAATAGACTCAATTTTTCCTTAATTTAATGTTGTAAAATGTATTTATTTACACTTTCACATTGAATTTGGCCCCCCTTGCATTTATGGCCTCTTAGTAGGTCCCTATAACCCCATATTGTGCATCACAAGGAATATTTTGATCAAAAACCTGCTAATATCAACATAAAAGCTTAATTTCTTCACTCCCCAATATTCTAGCAGTGTGCAAAATAACCCCTATGGGACCCATTAGCCATCGGGTGATCCCAGAATATTGGTTTACAATTTTTGGCCAACTGGATAGTAAACTATTTTTTTCTAACTAAATCTTCATTTTCGGGCACCTATAGCGGCTAAACCATAAAGAATTTGAAGATGATGAAAACTAGTGATTTGTGAAATTTTTTCTATAGATTCTAAATATATTTTTTTCAAAATTTTTGGAATTAGATTGCACCTTTTTTTCAATCTCCTTTGAAAACTAGTTTTTTTAGTAAACACTATTTTTAAGGAGTGATGCTTACCATATACAACTTAACTTTTTTCCATGAAGGACAAAATTCTATTTTTTTTTAATTTAGATTTGTAACTATGGTATCTAGCACTTTCATTTGGTTTCGTAGTGTTTTATTGAATATTTTTCCTTAATCAACTTTCAAAGTCAAATGAATTACAATTCATACATAGGTAGACTGTATACAACACAAATTTTTTTGTATGTATCGAAATGAATTCAATATTTTTTTTGTTGGATCAAGGACTTCAATATCTAGTGCACTGATATTTTTCAAATTTTTTTTGATAATTTTCTATTTTTTCACGTGTATAACATAAAGCTTGATTTTTAGTGAAAAACCTAGGTACATTCACAAGAAATAAAAAATAAATATAATAGTAAATTAAATTTCTTTAAAATTATTCATTTTAGGAAGCTTATAATAAGGAATACATACTTACAAATAGTAAATTTTAAATGAATTCATTGGATCCCCCAAAAGGTATATCAAAAGTGGCTTTTTATTAGCATTTTGATAGGTGTAAAGGAGACTCTGTTATAGGTATGGTTTAAAACTAGTAGGGTTCTATCCAAGGGGGTTTGATCTAAAGTGGTTTGATCAAACCATATTCTATTGGAATCTTTTAAATGAAAGTTTTCAAGGCTTAAATCATTATATTTTCTAAAAATATGTGATTTCAACAAAAATCAGGATCTCTCATAAATTGTAAACCAGTATTGTGGGATCACCCCACCTTGGGTGAATGAGTCCCATTTGAGTGGCATTCATTCACCTAGGATGGCTAATGATTCCCATTTGAGCTATTTTCAAGGTTTGAGCAGAATAAATTGAGTCTTAAGTTCAAATTTCTCCTATGTCAGTCTTGGGGATCAAATTAACATTCATGTGAGTGGATTTCCTATATGAAAAAGCTCTAAAATCATTATTTCATCATGGAATCATATTATGAAGTCAAGCACTCAAAGGTTAAGCATTCCAAGACTTCACAAGATCCATTCTAAGGCATTCAAGGGCATAATAATTCATCAATTGTTGTAGAAATTCAAGATCCATCATCATAGCAAGGTTCTAATTGTATTATTTCATGTTCACGCTTCATTATGGGTATGTGCAGGATCATGATGGGCCAACAAGTGGCGATATGATGGGTATGTGTAGGGTATGTGGCTGGCGACTTTTTTTACCCAAAATTGATGAAACAAAAAAGGTTTTTAAAGGAGATTCTCAGCTTTCCACTAATATAAATCATGCTTTACTTTGAATTTAATAAATAATTATTATTTATTTTCTATTTGAAGTATGACTAAAGTCTTGATTGATAGGCTGATTGAAAAACATTTATAGCTTTCAAACAGTATCACATTTTTTGAATCTAAAACATGTGTCACATTATTAGCTTTGTATACTATAGGATTAAAAAAATAAAGAGTTTCATGTAGTTTTGACCAAGTTAAGGTGGTCAAACATACGAGTTTTTATATTTTTTAAAAGTTGCAATAAAAAAATCATAATTAATTATTTACTTGGAAAAAAATTACAAAAAAATATGCATCACATCGGGGCATGAGTCCTCTACTTACACCTAAAATATTATAAAAAAATATTATCATTTTATTGTGGTTAGGGTTGTCAGACAAACACCTATTACTTATTTTTCCCTGAAATTTAAGTACTACTACATTGAAATTTAAAATTTTCACCAAATAGATTTTCTTTTTTAAATAAACCGGTAGTTTAGAAACTACATTCAATTTGCTACAGATTCTATTCTTACATTTTTTTGAAATAATATAGATAACTTATTCAAATTTTTACGTCAAAGTTGCCTAACTTTGATTTTTCTAAATTTTCATTGCCACTTAAAGGCCTATTTTTTCTATGATGATCCTGCATAGATCCTTATCTTATTTCATCATTTGGTTTAATTATCTGAAAGGGGTTTTACTAAGGAAAACCCCTATTCCCTAACAATCAACAATTTTTTCTCTCTTTCTTTGTGTGATTGTAGATCTAGGTGCTTTGAAGACTTGAAGGATCATTGAAGATTAGGTTACAAGCTTGTTAAAGTTTTCTCCCCATTTGCAAGGTCAAAATCTTCACTAAAAGGTCATATACAACGCCGAAATCAAGGTTTTGGATCTAGGAACTTGAAGAAACAAATTGAGAAGACTTAGAAGAGAATATCCAGAGTTTGAATTTAAAGAAAATCGAAACTGGACTCATTCACCACAAGTAGCGAATAAGTCCCACTATAGGAGTTCTTTAGAGATCTTTGCAGATCTAGATACCCATTTGGTTGAATCTTGATATTGTGTAGAGATGCAGATTTGGGACTGATCTGCCTAGAATGGCGAATGTGTCCCACTAGGATAGAAAATCATTTTTTTTAGGATTTAAGAGCTCCATTCCATCTCCAATGAATTTTAGGGTGCATGCTTTCTATTTTACATTTTTTGGTTCTACTTTGTTTGTATTTCCAAGTCATTTAGTGAAGCATTGCATCAAACTAGGTTTTACATTTCATCTTGCATGTCATTTTCTTTTCCAATCCCTAGCTTGGTGGTGAACCCCTCTTGTAATCTAAAAACATATCCTAGGATACCTTATTGTCAAATCTCTTACCTCTATTCCACTCTTGGGGTGAGATCTCTAGGGTAATCCTTGAATGTTAGTTGGAGAAAAGTGGTGTTCTATGTCTTAAACCATACAACATCCATTTTTCAACTCATCATTTATGTGAACCTTCATTTTGAATACCTTGTTTTCTTATTTGGAGTTCATCATCATCCTAGAGTCAACTTGCATTAACATTGCATTGCATTTTGCATTAGTTAATTGACATTATAGGGTTTCTAATTTTTGGCATTAGTGAAAGTCCATATAGGTTGCATTTTTGCATCTCACATCATTGAAAATAATATAAAATTTTCATTTTCATTTAGTCTTTAGGTCATTCAACATAAAAAGCATCAAAATCAATTGAAAATTTCAAATTTTTTTGAAAAAACACTAATTGGGACTCATTTGCCACCTTGGACGAATCAGTCCCAGTCCATATTTTAAACTACCTTTAATAGCATTAGAAACCTCATATTTGTGCTTCCTAAGCCTCCTAGTAACATATAATATAAGTATGGAAAGTTTCAGGAATGTCTATTTTATGCATCTAGGTCAAAAACATCAATTTAGGGTAGTCATTTTTGAAATCATTTCAATTATGAACATCATTAAATCTGAAAATGATCACATTTCTAAAACTTTGAATCATAGGGATAAAACCACTTTTCACTTTGCATACACAATGTTTCTATTCATAAATATTTGTATAACTTTGATAGAAGGTCTTTACATTTTTGGATATACATTGTTTGCATTCTTAAAGTTTTGCATACGGGTATGTGCAAGATCATGATGGGCCAAAAAGTGGCAATATGATGGGTATGTAGCTAACAAAATTTGTTTTAGGTACCAAAATTGATGAAACAAAAAGGGCTTTTAAAGAAGATTCTAAGCTTTCCACCAATATAAATTATGCCTTACTTTGAATTTAATAAGTAATTATTACTCATTTTTATTTGAATTACGACTAAAGTCTTCATTGATAGGTTTATTGAAAAACATCTATAGCTTTCAAATAGTATCATATTTTTTGAATCCAAAATATGCATAACATTATATGCTTCGTATACTATAGGATTAAAAAAAGAAAAATTGAATTTCATAAAGTTTTGACCAAGTTAAGGTGGTCAGACATATGAGTTTTTATATTTTTTAAAAGTTGTAATAAAAAAATCATAATTAATTATTTACTTGGGAAAAAATTTCAAAAAAACATGCATCACATTGAGACATGATTCCTTTACTTATATCTAAAATCTTATAAAAAATAATTTCATTTTATTATGGTTAGGGTGATCAGATAGACACCTACTTCTTATTTTCTCCCTGAAATTTAAGTATACATTGAAAATTCAAATTTTCACCAAATAGATTTTTTATTTAAAAAAAAACCTAATAGTTTAGAAACTACATTCAATTTTCTACATATTCTATTTGTACATATGTTTGAAATAATATAGATAAATTATTCAAATTTTTACGTCAAGTTGCCTAACTCTGATTTTTCTAAATTTTTTTCCACTTAAGGGTTTGTTTTTTCCATGATGATCCTACACATACCCATACATTGGATAAAAATGCTTTGCACCTTTGGCTGTACATTGTTTAAATTATTAAAGCATTGCATGAGATGGTTAGAAGTGCTTTTCAATTTTGTTCAAAAAATGTTAGTACCTTACCTTTCTAGGGATGCTAAGAAAAGGTTCATATCTCCTCCCTATGAGAGTGTTTTAGTGAAAGATAATAGAACCTTGGACATTCCTAATGATCATATTCATACTTCTCCTAATATCTCTCCTATTGGAAAAGAAGAAATTTTTTCTTGTTAGAAGAACCAATCAGTGAGAGTTTTGAGAATCCTGGTTGTTTCCTTCTTTCTACCTCTCTTATTAGGGAATACATTGATGAAGAAGAAGAAACAACCATAGGCAATCATGATGATAACATAACACAACAAGAAACAATTAAAACTTCAACTAGTCTACATTCACCTCCCAACACTTTCCCCTCTTGTGATAATGTTTTGGAGGATGAAATTGAATGTGAGGATGATATGTTAGTGTTGAATGATCAAACCTTTAAGATCTATAACAACCTTCTTTATTATCATTCCCATACATATCCTATTTTTGAAGAAATTAGGGAACAAAGGAATGAAATCATAAATGATCATGAAAAACACACTTGTTCTTCTCCTAGTATCTCTCCTAGTTGTGAAGAAGATACTTTGAGGTTAGAAAACACAATCGATGAAATTCATGAAAGTCTTATGTGGAAAAAAATTATGGAACAAGACAATAACATCATTGATGAATAGCACAATCCAACCATTCATCATTCCCCCACTTGCGATGAAGTCATTTTGGAAGAACCTATCCTGGAATGTCAAAAAAATTTGGTTTGTAGTTCTCCTAACAACTCTCATCCTCTGGTTAGTGACTCTACAAGTGTTGAGGTTATGAATGCGCAAGTGTCCATTAGACCATTGAATAATGGACCTCCTACATATCCTATGGGACATCCTAAGAATCCCCTAATTCTTTATCCACCTTAACACAAAACACCTCAAAACAAGCCCAAACTTATCCTTTACCCACCTAAGCATAATTTGTTGTAGTAGCCAAGTCATAATACTATTGCTCATTCATATAATACTAAGAAAAATCCATGACCAAGACAACCACATGCAAGATCCTTCCCATTTCCTAATCCTATCCTACCTAACCCTATCTTACTAGGTCCTCCTCATGGAAAGGAGTATGATCTTGTTGAACAACTAAATAATACTCCTGCTAAAATATCATTGTGGGACCTTATTCAAGCCTCCCCTCATTATTATAACATGACTCAAAGTTCCTTGCAAGAGGGTATGTGCAGGATCATGATGGGCCAAAAAGTGGTGATATGATGGGTATGTGTAGGGTATGTGGCTGACGACTTTTTTCTTACCCAAAATTGATGAAACTAAAAGTGTTTTTAAAGGAGATTCTCATATTTCCACCAATATAAATTATACTTTACTTTGAATTTAATAAATTATTATTATTCATTTTCTATTTGAATTATGATTGAATTCTTGATTGATAGGCTGATTGAAAAACATCTATAGCTTTTGAATGGTATCACATTTTTTGAATCTGAAACATGTGTTACATTCTATGATTCACATACTATAGGATTAAAAAAAAAATAATGAAGTTTTAACCATGTTAAGGTGGTCAGACATACAGGTTTTTATAATTTTTAAAAGTTGTAATAAAAAATTCATAATTAATTATTTACTTGAAAAAAAATTACAAAAACATATGCATTATATTGGGACATGAGTCCTCTACTTGTGTCTAAAATATTATAAAAAATATATTATCATTTTATTGTGGTTAGGGTGGTTAGATAGACACTTCTTATTTTTAGCCTGAAATTTAAATGCTACTACATTGAAATTTCAAATTTTCACCAAATAGATTTTAAAAAAAAAAAACCTAGTAATTTAGAAACTACATTCAATTTGCTACATATTCTATTCTTACATATTTTTGAAATAATATAGATAACTTATTCAAATTTTTACGTCAAGTTGCCTAACTTTGATTTTTCTAAATTTTTTGCCACTTAAGGGCCTATTTTTTCCATGAGGATCCTGGACATACCCAACAAGTTCCTATCCCTTCTAATGCACAACTGAATGACATATCATCCATGATTCAGGGAATAAATTCTGACATTATTTTCCACCAAAGTGAACTCCCCCCTTTGGAAGTACAAAAACAAAATGAATCTTCTGTGGTATTAGTTCAATGTAAAAGAATAGGGATAAAGTGAACCCTCATCAAAAATGGCTCTACCCTTAATGTTTGTAGCATAAACCTTTTGGATAGGCTTTGTGTGGATAATTAAAAATTCAACCTAGTTCTTTATTTATTAAGGGATTTGACAATGTAGGAAAACAACCGCTTGGTGTGATCACTTTGCCTATTATAGCTGGGAAGGCCACATTAGAAACATCAATCCGTGTTATGCCTCGTGATCTTTCATATAATCTCCTTTTAGGAAGACCGTGGATTCATGCAATGAATGGGGTTCCTTCTACACTTCATCGTAAAATGAAATACATCTACAACAACAAAGTGTACGCACTCAAAGTTGACCCTAATCCAAACAGTTGTTTGAACATTGAGAAAAGCAAGGAAAATACTTTGAAAACATTGACACCAACTACACAAGTACAACATGTGCAACAAAAAGACAAAGAAAAACATATTAAGGAAATCATAAAGCTATTAGAAGATGATTGGGATTCCTTAGACTTTGAACCAACATTCATGGGAGAATACAAGATCATACATAGACTCTAAAAAGGGAAAATAAAAAGTGCTAATGTCAACACAAAATTTGGATGACCCTTCGAAAGCATCCACCTCAAGGTATGTGCAGGATCATCATGGAAAAAATAGGCCCTTAAGTGGCAAGAAATTTAGAAAAATTAGAGTTAGGCAACTTGACGTAAAAATTTGAATAAGTTAAATCTATATTATTTCAAAAATATGTAAGAATAGAATATGTAGAAAATTAAATGTAGTTTCTAAACTAATAGGTTTATTTTTAAAAAAATCTATGTAGTGAAGATTTGAAATTTCAATGCAGTAGTACTTAAATTTCAGGGAAAAAATAAGTAGGTGTTTGTCTAACCACCCTAACAACAATAAAATGATAATATTTTTTTATAAGATTTTATACATAAGTAGAGGACTCATGTATAGATGTGATGCATATTTTTTTGTAATTTTTTTCCAAGTAAATAATTAATTATGAATTTTTTATTACAACTTTTAAAAAATATAAAAAATCATATGTCTAACCACCTTAATTTGGTTAAAACTTTATGAAATTCAATTTTTTTTTTTAATCCTATAGTATGTGAAACATAGAATGTGATGCATCTTTTGGATTCCATAAATGCGATACCATTTGGAAGCTATAGATGTTTTTCAATTAGCCTATCAATCAGGACTTTAGTCGTAATTCAAATAGAAAATGAATAATAATTATTAATTAAATTCAAAGTAAAGCATGATTTATATTGGTGGAAAGATGAGAATCTCCTTTAAAAACCCTTTTCATTTCATCAATTTTGGGTAAAAAGAAGGTCGTCAACCACATTCCCTACAAATATCCATCATATTGCCACTTTTCGGCCCATCATGATCCTGCACATACCCCTCAACCACTTTAGAAAAAAGGGAAAAAATTACATAATAAGCTTTGATGAGATAGACTATCAACAACTGCCAAATCCAAAAGAAATGAAAAAAAATTATGGAAAAGGTTACGAGCTTATGAAACAACTTAGATATAGTGGAAAAGGATGTGGTGCAAGAGAAAAAGGTATTTGTGTCCCTATAGAGCCTCAAACACAAGAAACTACTAATGGTCCTGGTTATTTTCCTTTGATAGAAATAAACAAGTCTTTACTCAATATCAACACTATCATAAAAGATTCTTCTAAGCTGACTTTAACAGTAGTGGATCCTAAATTGATAGACACTAGTGATCTTGAAAGTTGTCCTTTTTCAAGAAATGAACCAAACAAAGAAATCTTCGCTTAATGTCAATTTCATCTCACAAAACACTAATTATTTGAATTCGTTAGATTTTACACTCTCTTGTAAAGGGGAGAACAAAATTTCACAATCTAAAGAGTCTTGCATAAGTATGACATCTTATACTATGCAACAGATATCTTGGTTGCAAAATAAAGGAAAATTTTCTATTGATCAAGAGAGTATCTTGGCGATACTAATCCAAGATCATTTGATATATCTCCCTCCAAGAACTCGAAATAAATTTTATTACAATACTTCATTTTGTGCATATCATAGAGTTCATGGTCATTCTACTAATGAATGTAAGGCTTTAAGTAACAAAATTCAACATCTTAAGGATTATGGTGCTCTTCCTTGTGTTGAAGCACCTAGTTCCTCTAATTGAAACTTATCTTCATCTTATTTGGTAGATCCTTGTCCTACACTAAGTGGGGGCAAGGGGTTAGTTAGCCTCCTTGTATGTCACTTGTCATTGTCTCTTTTGGCTATTTGACTACATTTCATGTACATATAAGATCAATCTTGGGATGTGGACAACATGCCTTAAGTTGACTCGCATGTGACATAATTATTTGTTGATGTGGTTTGATTCAGAAACATATGACTTAGCATGGGGATTTCTAGATAAGCTCTCATTTCTTCTCCTATTTTAAAGACATTGTTCACAGTAATGGTGTTAGCAACTGCTTTAAAGTGGAGGCATACATCGACACTCATGTTTCACTACGTGATTTCCTTTCTTCTTGCAATGCATCCTTTTCTTTGTGGTGTCATTGGGCTTGATTTCCTTTAAGAGCATGGTATTTCTGTGAAGTGTCCTCTCTTGGAAACATTAGGCACAATGTTGCCTAAGAAGAGACCTTACACAAATTGAGAAAAATCCCTTTGAATATTCCTTACACTATTTCACATTTACAATATCTATTATATGGCCAGTCTTGCATAACACATTTTGCATGCCTATGGAGCCATCTTGTTTGTTCATGAGTTCCAAGTATACAAAGTTTTGCTTGCCTCATGAAGCTTGAAAATCATTTTTTTTTGTGGCACCTTATTAAAGTTATTAGTGGTTATAACTTTGGTATGGTTTGAGCAGGAAGCTTGACTGAGGCATGACTTTTCCCACAGCCACTCGCGCGTGTGTGTGTGTGAGAGCATATCGACCATATGTGTCTCACCTTCTTGGATTACTCACACAACAGACAACCAAGAGTTTCATTTCCTCATAGTGAGTGTACATTTTTGGACAAACAACTTAGATTTGATCCACATCATGTTGGACAAATGGTTGAAGCTTGATCCATCTCATTCTTTTTTTACTTGATGAAATCCATCTTTTTAGTTATTGACTTAGGATTTTGGATCTTGGGGGCTTGGTTACCTCCTTAATATTTGTTATCCTAGGCCATCCACATTAGTACAATTGGATCCCTCTTGAATGTCTACTTCAGTGTGAGTTTGAGCAAGTTCATCCTCTCACTAAAGTGGGGGCTAAATGTAGTGTAGAAAAATGAATCCTTGGACATTTTCACACTCATTCAAGGGTCCTTATTTATTTTTGCTTAATGTTGCCTTGATTTAGTTTTGTGAGGTTTTTTACACATCCATGTTAGGTCTTGGACCCTTTTCAAGTTGAATTAACTTAACTCTACCCTAATTTAATGTTGTAAAATGTATTTATTTACACTTTCACATTAAATTTAAGGGGTGTGTAAACTAAGTGGACCTAATCTAGTGTTGTAATGCATTTTCACATTCACATGGGATGTAGGGCCCTTCTAAGCTAAATAGACTCAATTTTTCCTTAATTTAATGTTGTAAAATGTATTAATTTACACATTCACATTGAATTTTGGTCCCCCTTGCATTTATTACCCTTTAATATATCCCTATGACCCCACATTGTACATCCTAAAGTACATTTCAATAAAAAATCTGACAATATCAACATAGAAGCTTAATTTCTTCACTCCCCAACATTCTAGCAGGAAAAATAGCCCGTATGGGACCCATTCACCACCTTGGGTTAATGAGTCCCATCTAAGTGGGACTCATTCACCTAGAATGGTGAATGAGTCCCATTTGAGCTATTTTAGAGGTTTGAGTGGGAAAAATTGGGTCTTAAGTTCAAATTTCTCCTATGTCAACCTTGGGGATCAAATTAATGGTCATGTGAGTGGATTTCCTAGATAAGAAATCTCTCAAATCATTATTTCATCATGCATTCATATTATCAAGTCAAGCACTCAAAGGTTAAGCATTCCAAGACTTCACAAGATCCATTCTAAGGCATTCAAGGGAAGAATTCTTCATCAATTATTGTACATAGCAATTCAAGATCCATCATCATGGAAAGGTTCTAATTGAATTATTTCATATTCATGCTCCATTATCTTATTTCATCATTTGGTTTAATTACCTAAATGGGTTTGACAAAGGAAAACCCTTATTCCCTAACAATCAACAAATTTTTCTCTCTTTGTGTGATTGTAGATATAGGTGCTTTGAAGACTTGAAGGATCATTGAAGATTAGGTTACAAGCTTGTTGAAGTTGTCTCCCCATTTGCAAGGTCAAAATCTTCACTAAAAGGTCATCTACAACCACAAAATCAGGGTTTCAGATCTGGGAACCTGAAGGAACAGATTGAGCAGAATGAGAAGAGTAGATCTAGTCTTTGAATTTCTAGAAAATCCAAACTAGACTCATCCACCGCAAGTGGAAAATGAGTCCCACTGTAAAATTTCTTCATAGATCTTTGCAGATTAAGATACCCATTTGATTGAAACTTGATTCTGTGTAGAGACCTAGATCTGGGATCGATTCGCCTAAAATGGAAAACGAGCCCCACTAGGCTAGAAAATTAGGTTTTTTAGGATTTCAGAGCTCCATTCCATCTCCAAGAAATTCTGATGTGCACCCTTTCTATTTTACAATTTTCTGTTATGCTTTGTTTGTATTTCCAAGTCATTTAGTGAAGCATTGCATCAAACTAGGTTTTACATTTAATCTTCCATGTCATTGTCTTTTCCAAGCCTTAGCTTGTTGGTGAGCCCCTCTTACAGTAATCTAAAATCATATCCTAGGATACCTTATTGTCAGATCTCTTGCCTCTATTCCACTCTTGGGGTGAGATCTCTAAGGAATCCTTGAATGCTAGTTGGAGAAAAGTGATGTTCTATGTCTTAAACCATAAAGCATCTACTTTTCAACTAATCACTTTCATCATTGGATATTTATTTTATGTATGAATATACATATTAAATTGTGTTCATTTGGGTTAAGGATACATGGTTGTTCATTTCCTTATTAGATACTCTATTAGTGATTGCATCACCATCTATCTATAAAAGATGATACTTGAGGGTAAGTACAACAATCTGGGTCTACTTTTAGTGGAATTGTTAGGCCTAAAATAAATATTGAAAAGAATGGGCACTTGTTTCATAGAAATGTGTTCCCCTTAATTTTTTAGCTCCCAAAACCAAATCTCTATCCATATTAAATAGGTCATAATTTTTATTTTTAAAATAGGTATCCATTTTGGTTTTTAAATTGAATACTCATTTCATTTTAAAATGGGTATCTCATTTCATTTTAGAATGGGTACCTATTTCTAATTACATCATATTCCCCCTCGTTTTTACAATGGTTACACATATTTGAGCAAGTACATGTTTCATAAAATTTGAAATTTTAAATCCATGGATTTGTTTTAGTTTTAGGATTGGAAACCCAACCCTTATCCTTAGACCTACAAGTTTAATGTCACAGAAATTGCAAGATAAAAACTAACTTTAGCAATATGGCTAATGACATTGTTTAAAGACTTTTTTTGATAAAATTATAACTCATTATAAATGATGATGTCTATATTTCAAATATATAATTTTTAAACAATTAGACATAATTTTCTATTTTTAAATTAATTTCTAGGGAAAGTGGTTCATAAATTTTAAATGTTAGGTATTAGTATTTTTTAATAGCCTTTTGATTTATAAAGCTTTTTCAAAACAATTATGTCATCAATCTAGATCATTATTTACACAATTAATAAATAAATAATTTTATGATTGTTTTAGTTCAAATTATGTTTTCGAGACATCAAGGGTTTTCAAAAATAGAAATTCATGCCAATAAAATATCAATTAAAAATATATATTTGAAAAAATATTAAAAAATTCTTAGTGAATTTCACTATAATACACATCCTTTATCCAAAGGAATTAGAAAATTTCTTTTACTTAGGTCAAATTATGATTTTCATACGCGTCCATGTTATGGTCTTAAAGAGTGACATTTAAAAGTGATTTTTGTACATCCTATACAAAATTAACTTGTATCATCAAGGCCATAGAATAAAATGTATATTTGAAAACTAGACTCAAAATCCTACAACTAGTATACATTCTTAAGACTCAATGTGTAAGTGCTTAAATTTTTTACCTCTAGGTACGATTAAAAAAAAAAAATTATGAAAAACATATCCATTTTTTGTTAGAAAAGGGACCCAACTTCTTGCTCTTACCCTTGAAAAGGTTTAAAAATATTAGCACATCAATTTTTTTATTTCTTGAGGGAAAGCAATTTTTTGAAGGGTAGATAGTTTTTAATTTCCCAAATTCTAAGTATAAGGATGTTTAAGGCACAATCTAGGCTTGGCTAGAATTTTAAAATTTCTTAGATAATTTGTGCTTTCACCTATCCTTGAATTCCTTGATTTCCTAATTCCTTGATTTATGTGTATTTTTTAAACTTCTCTTATTGTGGAAACGTGTCCATACATTCTTTATTTCTTAAACCAAAACTTGTCTTAACAAATAGGATTTTAAACTTTTTTTGTGATGGAATTCATTCTCATTCATCTCACTTGAGTCCCTAGTCCACCATTTCCCTATTTATCAAAACTTTATACTTTCTTCGATAGTGAGCCATGTCTTTGATCCCTATTTGCTTACTCTCTCCTATCTCCTAGTAATTCAAAGTTTATCTCACTACATTCCATCTAAAGGAACTTGTCACCCAACTCTACAATCATCAATCTATTTATATCCCTAAGTCCCAAACTTGACTCTATCATGTGGTTTCCCAAAATTTTCTCTACCAACATAGTCCTAAAAGATATAAAATATATTAGAACCCTAAACTTCAATCATTACTTCTATTCAATGATTACTCATGTGATTTTTTAGTCTCATCTCCTCATTTACCTAATGTCAAAATATGTGATAACCTTGAGTCCTAACTTCAAATTTATTGCAAGATCCTAGAATTTTCCAAACCAACATACCTAAAAGGTGTGATATCTTATAATCTTCAACCTATATTATTGCTTCCTCATCACCGTCAAGTATGCGGAGTTGTAATTTTCTACTTCCCCCATCACTCTAAGATAATGTATATCATATACCTAACTTCCAATTCCCAATTATATTAGATATGTAGAAATCCAAAATCACACTCCTTCCTATAAGAATGTCTCTAATACCTTATCCATACTTTATCTAATTTTTGGCATATCCAAAGTCTAATCCCCACTCATTTTAGAATTACTTATCCCTAAATCCTAGTCAGTGCTCCCTCTAGCATCAAGCATGTCCTAAGATCAATCTTTACTCCCTCAAACATTGAGTTCCTCCAAAGCACAACCTTTGTTTACTACAATCCCTCCTACAAATGTACCGTTGGGAAATAGAATCCCCAAACCCTGACAACATTATATCCTTCAGGAATGTAAATTCCTAAACATCCAACATCAACTATTAGGAATATTCTCTACTCATTCTTTATTCATGCATCTCCTTAGACCCTCACTTTAGGATGACCATTCAACCACCCTTTTAAAATTGGTGTTTTAAATCTATTTTTAAGAATTTATAAGTTTATTCTTTTATTAAAAAATTTATAAGGTGTGGAATAAATATTATTTAAAATGTTGTTAACTATAGAAAATAAGTTACTAGAACTTATGTAAAAATATTTCACAAATATTTTTGAAAAATTTTAAAAATAAATTTAGAATCTAGACATGAAATGTCAAAAATCACTACTTCACATCATCTTCAAATTCTTAGTGGTTTAGTTATTATGAGTAATACAAAGTGAAATTTTGATTAGAAAAGATGATTTCAATGTCCCACTTTGATAAAAAAGAAAAACAAAAGACGAACACTTTGTTATGAAATCACATATTTGAAAACTACAATAATTTTATTTTTTAAATAAAATCCAAAATAAAGTATAAGAATGATCACAATCACTATCAAACTCTATTTAAAAAATGTAATGACAAGGCTTTATTTCATATTTTGATTAGTTAGACGTGATTTCCATTTCATATGACCATTTCTAAGTCGATTGTGCCATTTCTTACCATCACAAGAGTTCACCATTTTTTGTGAAAATGAAAAAAACAATTACCCACCCCTTTTTGTGACCTTTTCCATTTCTTTGAGGGGGTTATTAGGAAGTTCTCTTTATTTTTAAAAAAACTTCTAACTTAATCCAAGTTGTGATTATGCTTATATTTTAAATTCAATGTGAAAATATGATACAGCTAGGTCTACATATCGGCTTGCAACGTTGGAATATGTAGCGAGCATGAAAATTTAATGGCGACTAGCAAATTCAAAAGATAGCACAACACCTTTATACATTACGTAGGTAGATTATTGGAGGAAATAAAATGTCTAAAACAAAAATAATGAATGTGTAGGAAATATAAAATAAGATATATATTGCATATCAACAGAAGATAAATTACATGAAAATAGAATAAATTTCAGCATGCTTGCTTGTCATTGAAGACGTGCATGAATCAACGGATTGGCTCAACAGTTTTTTTTGCTTTAGTTCTTTTCTTTATCTAGCTTTAATGCATAATAAAACTGCATGTGCGGTAACTATATAACAGTGCGTGCAGCTTTTGTTTTAGTTTTCTTTTTAAAACATAAGTGCAGTTAAAACTACTTTTAGCTTCTTTTGTCAGTGATACTTTACTAAGATTCTTCCTTTATATATGTATGCTGTTCTAGAATTTTACATTCAGATGAATAATATAGAAAATCATTTCAATTTTGCTTTCGCTCAGTATTAGAGTAGAATTATTAAGATTTTGTTCACTGATTTATATTATTGAATCTGATGATTGTTTCAATTTTAATTTTCAATTTAGTGTAAGAGCTTTAGTCTTCAATCCATCAATTGGTATTATAGCAGGTTGCAGAAGTTTTTTTTTTTTTTTTTTCTGTGCAAGCAGTAGGGCTTCAATTCTCTCCAAGAAATATCAGAATGGAAAATGGTGATAGTTTTCAATTCCAACTTTTGCTGTCTACCAGAGACAACTATGAATATTGGAGTATAAAGATGAAGACCCTACTATTATTAGAAGATATCTAGGAATTAGTAGAAGTGGGTTACACAAAACCTACGAATTAGAATGCTTTGAATGCTTTAACAATAAATCAACAAACTCAGTTGAGAGAAGATAGGAAGAAGGATAATCAATCTCTATTGAATATGCATTGGATGTGTCAATTTTCCCCCATATAGCTGGTATGACAAAGTTAAAGGATGCATTGGAGGCTCTACAAACTACATACCAAGGATCTAACAAAGTAAGAATGGTAATACTTCAAACCCTTCAAAGAGATTTTGAAAATTTAAGAAGAAAAGAAGTTGAGTCTCTTTAAGAATTTATTACTAGGACTCAAAGCATTTTGAATCATCTTAAAACTCAAGGGAAAAGTGACATAGAGCAAAAAATTGTAATTATTTTTGAGATCTCTTACTCCAAAATTTTATGTAGTGGTCATAGCCATTGACATAGTAGGGATCTCACACTTTTAAAGTTACAGAATTGATAGGTTCATTGCAATCGCATGAGGAGTGTATGCAACGTTCTACAGAGAACCTAGTGCAAGTCTTCCAATCTATTGTAAGAATTCAAGAAAAGTAAACAACTCCTCCATCTCACACAAATAAATCTTGAGGTGAGTCTTCTTCTATTAACAAAGGACAAGGTAGATGAAGAGGAAGAGAAAATAACAGAGGAATAGGAGGAAGTTATGTTGATCGTAGAAGCATTGAGTGTAGGCATTATGAAAGG
Source organism: Sequoia sempervirens (assembly GCA_007258455.2). Lineage (NCBI taxonomy): Eukaryota > Viridiplantae > Streptophyta > Pinopsida > Cupressales > Cupressaceae > Sequoia > Sequoia sempervirens. The sequence goes on along the minus strand of VDFB02353493.1, from coordinate 341,526,929 downwards.
TATGGAGACTATGAATCTAAATGTAGAAAGAACAAATATGATTTTAATAATAAAGAACCAACTATATTGAAGAGTCTTTGAAGATGCAAAGCACTCCATATCATTCTCATGCAATTTGGAAATAAAACTTCAACTGTAAATTTTTGGGGATAGGCACTCTCTTACAGTTCTAGGGTTTTGCACCTAAAAGGAGAAAGGTATCCCAAAAATCGAGTTGGTTCACTCAAGACTAATTCAAATATGATTGAAAAATGTCTAAAAATAATGCCTTAAATGCAAAGAACTGATAAAAGAGATCAATTACTAATGCAAAATTAATAAAATATACTTTTTTTGAAAACACACTGTGATATGCAAAATGAACTAAAAAAGCAAGTAAACTGTAACAAAAATTAATGAAATTGGAGAGGTGAACCTAGAAGATAGAAAGTGATGTAGAGAGGCTCTGGAATCCTAGAAAAATCATTGTTGAAGCCTATTGGGATACCTATGCCAAGCTGGGCGTCTGAGTCTTGTTTCAAAGAAATTCTATTGAAACAAGTTTCAGCCAAAAGGGTATCCAGAACTGTAGAAAACACTTTTCAGGCATAGCAATTGGACTAATTCACCACTGATGGTGACTTAATCCACCTTCAGCTTTCAAGAAATTTGAAGATGTAATTTGTAGCTCCCAGTCTACAGTTCAATTCTTGATAGGTTTCCAGATCTGACTATGGGGAATTTGGTCTATAAGTGATCTCCATGCTTCTTTTAGGCTTTTTATAACTTTGAATGACTTTGATGAATTGATGAAAACTTTTTATACCTTTTTCTTTGAAAAATCTACACACAAGACTTGGAAAACACATGTAAAGAGGGGAAAAAGTGTTAAGGGTTAGTGAATAGGGGTTTGCCTTGGTCAAACCCTAGTTTGGTAATTAAACCCTTGCAAATGAAATGAACTGAAAAGAGAGTGATGAATGAACACCATGCAATGCTACAACTCACCAAACCCTTGAAGTAGAAATCTGAAAATATGCATGTAGATACTCCAATGGATGTAGACTTTGAAAATGCCTAGAATGCTAAAGTGAATGTTTAATGGTTGCTTGAATGATTAGGAAAATTAAGGAGATTAGGAGATGAAAAATGAGGGTAAAACCCTATATTTATGCATGATTATACAAAATTTCCTGAAAATACCACATCAAAAGCCGACCTCAAGGTTTAGAAAATAATATCTCAGTAGAATTTTAAAATAATTTTGAGTTTTGAGCCAAGTGGGACTAAGTCTCCCCTAGTGGCAACTTGGTCCCAGTAGGAAAATTTAAGTGGGTGTTGGGAATTAAATTGTATTAAATGTTGTTTAATAGGATTATTCTCTAAAACACACTTAAGTAGGGCCTATAAGTGTATAAAGGGGTCATTTAAACATAAGAAAGGGTCAAATTATTAATGTCAAGCCAATAAAAGCGTGAAAGTTTGTTACAACACTTTACAACACTTTGAAATAAGGCTTGGTAAGTGATAAAAAGAGGTTATTTAAATGAATTATATTAAAAAAGTCCTAGAACAGTGTGATAGTGGGATCCAACACTTCACAACACTTTTACAAGACATCACAAAGTTTTTATTGATTCACAAGGGTCAAAGACCTAATGTGAATGTGTTGACCACATTACAACATTAAATCTAAGCAAAACTAGGCCGAAATCCATAAGAAATACCCAAACGAGTGTAAAATGTCTAAGGATGCATTTTTTATGCTACATTTAGCCCCCACTTTAGTGAGAGGATGAACTTGCTTCAAACTCAAACTAAAGTAGCCAAACGTTCACATCAAGAGCGATCCAAATGCACCCATATTGGAAAGATGAGATGAAAAATATCAAGAGGGGTGATCTGTTAGGAAAGTTAGATGAGGAAAAAATTCTCCTAACGCCAAAACCTCAGAGAAGAATGTAGATATACTTTTAATTTTTAACAATTACAATCCAATTAAGATGCACTTGAAATAGATAACAGAAACAAAGTATTGACAATCACATAAGAACACCAGATATACGTGGGAAAACCCTTACAGGAGAAAAACCCACCACACCAAGAGAAATGACTTTGTATTATAGTAATGGAGATTACATGCAAATGACAGACTTATCTTTCTGGTGTCTATTTACAGCAGCATTCACCATGAACAAACTTGTATAGGAACTTCTGGTTACAGTCTTTATAGAATAGAATTCATCCACTAATACAATTCGAATAGATACAACAATTGTTAATTGAACCAACCGAATCACTATAGAGATTACAAACTATATTCATGTCATTCTAGCTATCGAGATTCCTCAGAGAACTGTCACAAAGAATTGTCTCCCAATGGTTCCAATTCGGCTCCTCTGATTGGCCGAATACCAACCACATAGATAATCATCACTCCGTCAGAAGAATTCCAACTTTGTTGGCATCTCGGTGAGACACTAACAGTGTCTCACTGATGCCACAAAGTCTTCATATCGATGTTGCCAAGAGATGTTTCCATCAGTAAGAGGTTTCACCGAGCTTACAACTTGTATTGGCTCTAGTTTTCCTTTCGACAAGACTATCGCTCTCACCACGACATCCCAACGAGCCTTCTTGTGTTACACCGAACTCAGGAGACTATCGCCAAGACTTCGTTATGTCACCAAGACCTCACACCGACGTTCTCAACATGTATCATTATCGCTAGGAGATCATATCGAGGTCCATGAGTTATATTGAAGAGCTCACCTATCACCAAGACATATTGCTTTCAGTGAGACGTCATATCGAAGCTTCAAAGACACATAGACTTGAGTGTTCACATCAGCCAGACGATCTTCTTTCACCAAGACATCATACCAGAACAATAAGAGTTACTCTGAAGTGTTCACAAGTCATACCGATCTTAACATTCCTATCGACAAGACTTACATCCTTCGCTAGGACTTCTTCCCGAGACCATTTGGGTAACCCCGATAGCCATAGGCTATCGGCAAGACATCCTCCAATTGCTAAGAACTCTTTCAAAGATCCTTTATGTTACTCTGATGACTAACACTTGAGCCTCCGTCGGTGAGACATTTGCACATTGGTAAGACCTCTTACCGATAGACTATAAGATACACCGAAGACTATAAAGTGAAACATCTTGTCGGCGAGACATTAGCTTTCACTGAGACTTCTCACTAAGCCATCATAGGTTATCCTAAAGCTTGTGGTCACCAAGAGTCTCCCTAACACCTGATTGAATGGCCTTTCAGCTAGAGATCCTTCATGAGGTGAGAGGTTACAATGACTGCACCTTGTCACAGCGATAGGAACGTTCGGTGAGACAGAAGCTAGGTCACAGCGACCTAAACAAATCATAATGTATCAAAGTTGCAAGTTGTCCAGACATGATGGATGTCATACTGACTTGGCTCCAATGAAGGTTTCAGCCCGTGATGTTTGAGGCACATATTTCCAACAATATCCCACTTGATGAAGATCACACAGGTACCTCCAGAGCACAATAAAACTTACTAAAAATCATGCTCACTAAGGCCCATTGAATTTGCACACCACCTAAACTTGTTTGTGCTCACTAGCTTCTTCAATGCATCTGCAACATTCTCCAGAGTATCAACCTTTTCCAAACTAACCTTTCCATCCTCCACCATGTCTCGTACAAAGTGGTACTATACATCAATATGTTTCATCCTGGCATGGAAAGTAGGATTCTTTGCCAGACAAATTGCACTCTGACTGTCACAAAATTTTTTTATTTCTCCTGCATCAAAACCAATGTTAGAACACAAACGTTTCAACCAAACTGCTTCTTTACAAGCATGAGTAGCTTCCATGTATTCAGCCTTCGTAGTGGAAAAAGTGACTACAACCTGCCACTTGCTCATCCAGCTCACTGCACCACCATTTATCATGAAAATATATCCACTGGTGGACCTTCTATTGTCATTGTCCCCTACCCAATCATAATCCACATAGCCTCGAATACTCAGAGTCCTCTATGATTCAACCAAGTTCCCATGGTAACACAAAGCAAAAGCTAAAGTGCCCTTCAAATATTTGAAAACTCTCTTTACAACGTCCCAATGTGTTCTTCCTGGATTAGCCATAAATCGATGAAGAACTCCACTACTTGGGCAATGTCTGGCCTTGTACAGACCATTGCATACATGAGACTACCAACCACACTAGCATAGGGTACACTAGTCATGTCCTCCATCTTAGTAGGAGATTTTGGACAGTCCTCAACAGATAGCTTTGTTCCCTGCAAGATTGGAACCACTAGTTGTTTGCAATCATTCATACAAAATTTCTCAAGAACAATCCTAACATACTTACTCTGACTAAGCCAAAGCTTTCTATTCTTCCTGTCCCTGGTTATCTCCATCCCCAGAATATACCTTGCTTCACCAAGATCCTTAATTTCAAACTTAGCAGACAACTAAGACTTAAGATCGGAAATCATTAGCTTACAATTGCCTATGAACAGCATATCATCAACATAAATTGCAATAATAAGCACTTGATCACTTTTAGCTTTATAATATACACAGTGATCATATTTTGATCTCACAAATCCCAAAGACAATACAAAAGTATCAAATTTCTGGTACCACATTCTAGGTGACTGCTTTAACCCATACTGAGACTTCTTTAATTTGCATACCAGTTTTTCTTTACCTTTTTCAACAAAGTGCTTAGGCTGGGACATATAGATTTCTTCTTCAAGATCACCATGAAGAAATGTTGTCTTCACATCCATCTATTCTACCTCTAAGTCATATGCTACTACAAGTGACAAAAGAAATCTAATGGATGTCAACTTAGCTACAGGAGAAAATATTTCCCCATAATCAATTCCCTTGACCTGGGAATAACCCTTTACAACTAGTCTTGCCTTGTACTTTTCTACATTGCCATCTAGGCCCTACTTTTTCTTAAATATCCATTTTCAGCCCATAGGTTTTCTGCCTTCAGGAAAGGGCACCAAACTCCAAGTTTGATTCTTTTCTAATGATGCCATCTCTTCTTACATGGCTTCCAACCAAGAGTCTGAGTCAGACATTTTAAATGCCTTTTTTACAGTCCTAGGCTCATCAATGCTAGCAATTAAAGAATAGGCACAAGTAGAATCAATCAATGAGAACCCATACCTATCTGGTTGTTTTCTTTCTCAGGTTGACCTCCTCACTGGCTGAGGCTGAGGTTCTTCTTCTTCAGAACTGCTTGAGCTCTCCTCAGTTTTAGGTACATTTTGAATTTTCAATTCCTCTTTCTTTGGTGTAGGAGGAATTATTGCTACATCTTTATCATTTTATGACTTTGTCTCTGCCTGTAGATCCAAGGTGGAAGGTTTCAGCTCATGAAAGATTACACTTCTGTTGTATACAACCTTTTTCTATTTTAGGATTCCAAAGCTTGTATCCTTTTATGACAACAATATAGCCAATAAAAATACACTTGACAACCTTGTTCTCCAATTTAGATCCTTTTACATCTGGCACATATGCATATGCCTCATAGCCAAAGACTCAAATATGTCTAAGAGAGGGCTTCTTACTAGACCACGCTTCCAAAGGTGTTTTCTCAACAAGAGCAGAATTTGGAGAATGATTAATTAAATAGCATGCAGTAGATATAGCCTCAGCCCATAACTTCTCCTCCAAGCCAACACTACTTAGCATACTTCATGCTCTCTCTATCACTGTCTTATTGAACCTTTCTGCAACTCCATTCTACTGTGGAGTATAAGGTGTAGTCTTATGTCTTTTAATCACATGGTCTTTACAATATCTTTCAAATTCATCAGAACAGAATTCACCACCATTATCAGTCCTTACACATTTTATTTTTCTACCAGTCTAATTTTCGACAAAATTTTTAAATTCTTTAAACCAACTGAATACTTCTGATTTACTTTTCAGAAAATAAACAAATTCTCTTCTTGAATAATCATCAATGAACGACACATAGTATCTTGAATTAGACAAAGAAGGAACATCCACTGGACCAAATACATCCAAATGAATATAATCTAGCAAACCAGAAGATTTATGAGGACTAGAATAAAATGAAACACGATGCTACTTTCCATGTATACAATGCTCATAGAATTCAAATTCAAGATTACAATCTTCTAGCCCCTCAACCAGGTTTTTGTTTTTCAAGGTTTTTAAACCTTTCTCTCCTATTTGGCCTAGCCTATGATGCCAGAGCATAGTCTTCTCTACTGGAAGTTTTACTTCCATAGAGTCTACATAATTAGGGATAGTTCCCTCTTTACCTTCATGGGCAACTTTCAGTGACTTTCCAGAGACACTGTTACATTGAACAACATGTTCATTAGCTTGTATAGGGTACCAATTCGAGCACCTCTAGCCAACACCATTGAACCTCTAGCCATTTTGCAGTCATTCCCAGAAAACATGACTTGTACTCCAATATCATTAAGCTTTCTGATAGACAATAGATTTCGAGCCAGACCTAGTATGTGCATAACATCCTTTATCCCTTTTACTCTTCCATCAAGGAATTGGATTTTGATTCTTCCATAGCCAAAAATTTCCAAACTTGAATCACTAGCAAAGTACACCTTTCCACCATCGTATTCTTCATACTTTGTGAACCAATCTCTATGAGATGTCATGTGAAAAGATGCACCAGAATCAATCAGCTAGACATCATCTGATGCTTGTGTATCCAAGGCAACAATGAAGGCATCTAAATCAGCCTGAGAAGAATCATTATTGGGAGAATACTTCTTCTTATTCTCCTCTTTACAATCCTTTCAAACATGACCAGGTTGCCCATACTTCCAGCACTTCACCTTGGAATTCTTGCTAGGAGAATTTGATTTCTTGTCCTTCTTCTTGGCTTTCTCTTTCGGTCTTCCTTTGATAGAAAGAGCTTCCTTTGCCATCTCAGAAGATTTCCTTCTCATCTCTTTTGACAGCAAAGAACCAACAACATCTTCCATTTTGAAACTGGATGTTGTACTCCCAATAGCCATCACTAGATGATCCCATGAGTCTGGCAAAGAACATAATAGAAGCATACAATGATCCTCTTCTTTAGTCTTCACACCAACAAATGTCAATTGAGCAATCAACATATTAAATGCATTCAAATGATCAGCTACAAACCCTCCTTCTTGCATTCTCAAAGAATACAACTTCTTCCTTAGGAAGAGTTTATTCACCAAAGATTTCCCCTGATAAATAGATGTCAGTCTTTGCCACAAAGAAGAGGCAGTCTTCTCCTCATGCACATTCAAAAGAACTGAGTCTACCAAAAAAGCCTTAACAACCCCTTAGACTTCCTATCCGAAAGGTCCCAATCCTCTTGCTTCATACCTGTAGGTTTAGTTCTAGAGACAACAATCCAAAGATCATGATCCACAAGGAGATCCTCCATATTGAGTTTCCACAACTCAAAGTTACTGCCATTGAATTTCTCTATTTCAATCTTTCCAGATGTTCTAGCCATATCAACCTGTAATCAAAAATAACAAACTCTACAAGACTCCCACTAAACAGAATTGACTCAAAAAACCCAACATACCCACAACAATAACACAACTAGCGAGGCTCTGATACCACTTGTAAGGAAAGTTAGATGCGGAAACAACTCTCCTAACGCCAAAACTTGAGAGAAGAATGTAGATATACTTTTAATTTTTAACAATTACAGTCCAATTAAGATGCACTTGAAACAGATAACAAAAACAGAGAATTGACAATCACATAAGAACACCAGATATACATGGGAAAACCCTTACTGGAGAAAAACCCGCCACACCAAGAGAAATCACTTTGTATTACAATAATGGAGATTACATACAAATGACAAACTTATCTTTTTGGTGTTTGTTTACAGCCGCATTCACCATGAACAAACTTGTACAGGAACTTTTGGTTACAGTCTTTACAGAATAGAATTCATCCACTGATACAATTCGAACTGATACAAAAACTATTAATCGAACCAACCAAATCACTATAGACATTACAAACTATATTCATGTCATTCTAGCTATCGAGCTTCCTCACAGAACTGTCTTCCAATGGTTCCAATTCGGCTCCTCTGATTGGCCGAATACTAGCCACATAGATAGTCATCACTCAGTCAAAAGAATTCCAACTTTGTTTGCATCTCGGTGAGACACTAACAATGTCTCGCTGATGCCACAAAGTCTTCATATCGATGTCGCTAAGAGATGTTTCCATTGGCAAGAGGTTTCACTGAGCTTACAACTTGTATCGGCTCTAGTTTTCCTTTCGGCAAGACTATCGCTTTCACCAAGAAATCCCAACGACCCTTATTGTGTTACACCGAACTCAAGAGAATATCGCTAAGACTTCCTTATGTCACTAGGACCTCACACCGACGTTCTCAACATGTATCATTATCGCTAGGAGATCATACTGAGGTCCATGAGTTATATCGAAGAGCTCATCTATCACCAAGACATATCGCTTTCAATGAGACGTCATATCGAAGCTTCAAAGACACATAAACTTGAATGTTCACATTGGCCAAACGATCGGCTTTCACCAAGACATCATACCAAAACATTAAGAGTTACTCCGAAGTGTTCACAAGTCATACCGATCTTAACATTCCTATCAACAAGACTTACATCCTTCACTAGGACTTCTTCGCAAAAAGATTTGGGTTACCCTGATAGCCATAGGCTATCGGAAAGACATCCTCTAGTCGCTAAGAACTCTTTTCGAGATCCTTTGTGTTACTCCAATGACCAACGCTTGAGCCTCCATCGGTAAGACCTCTTACCGATAGACTAGGATACGCCAAAGAGTATAATGTGAAACATCTTGTCGGTGAGACATTAGCTTTCATTGAGACTTCTCACCAAGCCATCATAGGTTATCCCGAAGCTTGTGGTTGCCAAGAGTCTCCTCGACGCCTGATTGAATGCCCTGTCAGCTAGAGATCCTTCATGCGGTGAGAGGTTACAATGACTAAACCTTGTCACAATGATAGGAACGTTTGGTGAGACATAAGCTAGGTCACAATGACCTGAAAAAATCATAATGTATCAAAGATGCGAGTCATCTAGACATGATGGATGTCATACCGACTTGGCTCCAATGGAGGTTTCAGCCTGTGATGTTTGAGGCACATATTTCCAACATGATCAAGCCCCCGGGATCAAGATCCCATGCCAAACCAAATATTAGCAAAAATAAACACACAAGAATGAAAAGGAGAAAAGGGAAGAGAAAATGAAAGAGAGAATGAGATCAAGCTTTGATCGTTTGTCCATCTTTTTGTGGATCAAATCTAGTTTGTTTGTCTGGAAAACACATACTCACTCTAAGGTGATATAACTCATGGTTCTCTGCTAGGTGAGAAGGCCCAAAAGGTGAGGAACATACACTAATGGTTGGTATGCACTCTCACATACGCATGTGGCTATGGGGAAAGCCATGCCTCAGAATGGGCTTCCTACTCAACCATATCAAATTTATATCTCCTAATAACTTTAATAAGGTGTCATACAAAAATGATTTGCAAGCTTCATGAGGCTAGCAAAACTTCATATGCTTGGAGCTCATGAAAAAAGAGGATGAAATTACAAGAATGCAAGTTGTGTTATGCAAGGTGACCATATAACAACAAATGCAACATGCAAATATTGTTCAAAGGAGTCTTACTTAGTTCATGTGAGGTCTTTAACTTAGGGAACATTCTGCCTAATATCTCCAAGAGAGGACTGCTCAAAGAATAAAAGATTCACAACTTAGGGAATGCAATGTGTTGCATCAAGCCACCAATAGGAATGTAATATTCCAAGATAGATCATGCTCATGAAGGACATCACATGCAATTTCATCAACAAAGAAACAAATGGCATCGTATGAAGTAAGAAGGCTACACTAAGAACAAAGAAAAATAAAAATGCAAATGAATAATGTGAATGTATGCCCCCACTTTAAAGAAAGTGCTACTCATCGTTCTATGAGAAATTACTTTAAAGTAGCCAATGAACAATGCAAAAAGAAGAAAGAAGACATGAGAGCCAACTTGGAAATCCCTTATGCCAAGTCATATGTTTTCGAGTGAGGTTGCATCATGTGAATGGAAAAGGAAAGGAAAAATAAAAGGAAGTGGTTTCCCCCAAAATGAAAACACCAAACACATAAGGGATCTATGGATTTTGGGTCAGCATGTTCTTTGTTGCAAGGTTGTTGAGAGAGCATGGAACTGTCATCATTTCCCAAATACATAGAACTGGAAGAATGACACAAAGAGAGAAAAAGAAAAGAAAAGAAAAAGAAAATGTTTGGTTAACATGGAAGAGACATAGGGTGTCATGATGCTTTGCGTCATCCCCAAAGGAAAACGCAAACCAAATGAAAAAAGAAAAGGAAAAAGAAAAAGGAAAAGCTTTTGGGTCAACATGAAGGAGACATGAATGTCTCAATGCCTTGTGTCATCCCCAAAAGGAAAACACAAGAAAAAGACAAAAGAGAAGGAAAAATCGATGTATGACAGAGAAGAATGAAGGTACAAATAGAGGAATGTCAAAAAGATAGATAACATAAAGAAAAGCATCATGGGAGATCACATTACGCACAAGAAAACACATAAAAGAAAAAGAAAATGCAAAAGACTAGCAAGGAAAATGCAAGTCAACCATCGAGCAAGTCACCCACCTCCCAGTAATGTTCATGATATGTCGAGGGTGAGGAACTAGCCAAAGGGACAAGAGCAAGTGATGAACTAGGGGAAGCACCAGATTCAACACTTTTTCTAGGAGATTTGTCATTTCAGCTTATGGAAGAGGAAAACAATGTGTTCAAATTATTATGAACCTATTCATCAATTTTAGCGATCTTGTCATTGTCATCCAGATTAATCACAACAAGAGGACATATGATAATGTCCATGTAAGAGTGGACCTCTTGTGATTTTTGTAGGGGATCATTTTTTTGTGGTTGGGGAGGAAGGTCATCATGCATTGCTTTTGTCAATTGTGGATTTTTATTTTCTTTATTTTCTTCTTCATGTAACTTGCAAGAAAGAGCATGACGTCTATGCCTACACTCCCTAGCTCCTCTGTTTTGTTTGGTTTTATTGTCAAGTTGTCTTTTTGAAGGAGTGGGCTGATCAACCATAGGTTGCTTGTCTTCCCTAAGGGGAGGAACAAAAGAAACCATGGAAGGTTGTTCATCTACTTTCTCCTTTGCTTTATAGTCTTTTTTTATTTGAGGAGGCATGATGAAGCTATTTTCATTGTCTCTTCATCTTTTCGAAGATTTTAGGGAAGTTTCTGGTGTTGGTTGAGCTTGGTTATTTTTTTCTTGTTCAAGTTGAAGCATTATTTCATCTAGGATAGGAGTGTTAGAGGTACACGGGGACATGTTGTAGAGAGACAATTCTGCTATTTTCTTTGATTTAATTTTTTGGTAAGCAATGAAAAAGAAGTCTTGTCGAGGCATTATAGGTTCCATGGGCTTGGGCCAAAATGATTCTAAGGAAAATTTTCCTTTGGAAGACAATGAGTTAAAGCCACTATGGTTAATAGTAAATATTTCATTGTCAAATGGAAACTTTAAGCATTTGTGAATAACTGAAGGGACAACTTTCATTAAATGAAGGCATGGATGGCCTAGCCTCAAATGAAATTCATTCAACTGTGGGATGATGGAAAATGTGACATCCAATGTTTTTGGTGCTATCTATAATGGAAGGACGATCGGTCCTATTGTAGGGCAAGTAAAACCATTTTATGTTTTGATCCTTGCTTTCAGTTTATCATTGTCATCTTGGTAAAGGTCATGTAATACCAAAAATTCCTCGATGATCATGTTCTCTCCATAGGCGAGATCTATTAGTATCCCATTAGTGGGCTTGTCATAGATATGACCAGCTATGTAAAGAGAACCATCTAGGATATTTTTAAGTATGTCCATAGAGGAGAAAGTAATATCAAGAGATTTCTTAGGTTGGCCTGTACGAGGGATAAAATATATCACACTACCATTTCATCCATAGGATTAACATGGGTAATATGTGGAATGGGATTAGGATGTCCATCATCTATATCAATATTCACCACATCATTCTTCGAAGTTTCACTAGATTTGACAAATGAAATATTATGTTTGGGCATTGGATCAGTGAGAATTTGCAAGTTTAAATTTAGAGGGAAACTGACTTATTGCCTTGATCATTATCACCTACAATGGATAGATGGTTGGAATCAATGAGGTCTTGCACAAGATGTTTAAGACGCTTACAGTGTTCCATTTCATGTCCAATTTTTCTATGATAATGGCAATAAGCATTGGATTTAAAGTTCAGAGGTAAAGACTTAGTAGGATCGGGTGCTTTGATAGTAGGTAAGGTAATCATTTGTTGTTGTAAAAGTTGAGACATTGTGTTATGAAGGGTGCCAGGTAAAGGTGTGAATTATTGTTTCGAATGGGTCTCCATAACTAAAGGGAATCGTGGTTTTAACAACCACTACTTGGTTGTTGATAATTTGAGATGGTTGTGGAGGGGGGTTGAACTGTAATAACCCTTTGTTTTGCTTTCTAAATGGTTGGGAATTGTTTTGGTTGGCATGTTCTAATGCAAGAGCATCCAGTGGTGTAAGGGCAATCTTGCATCACCCAAAAATAGTTAAATTTCAAGTTTCTCAGTTTTTTAGATGTTTTTATATTTTTGGATACCCTTTTTCATCATAATGAAATTCCCAATTTATGGTTTTTATTTTTGGTTCCTGGGTTGAAAGATATTGCAGTTTTAGTTTCCCAGATTTGCACCTGAAAATCTTCTGAGTTAGATTTGAGGCACTTAGAGCTCCCATATCGGCCCCAAAACTTGTTGAAATCGGCATAGTAGATTTTGAGCGCATTATTGATTTCGAGACCTTTCCAACGGTTCAAACGGTTAGCGAATCGGAGTCCCGGATCAAAATTTATGGCCCCAGGAAGTTGGCGCACTTTCTAGAAGATACAATTGCAAATGTTCTTTTGAAATTTGAACTTCATGTTGTAAATTTTTGGCGCCAAACCACCTAAACTCAAAATTGAATGTTGTTTTGGCTCCAAACTAATGAGGAGCTCTATTTATGGGTGGGTTTTTAATTTTTGGGTAACTTTTTTGGGAACAAGCTCGCATATTGTGAAAGTGTTATTCTGTAGCTTTCTGTAACTTGCATGTGTTGTAGAACTTGGGGATTTGAGATCCTCTGCATGTAAGAAGCTCCATTTTCTAAATAATAAAATTATTCTCTTTTTTGTGGGTTATTTTGTAAGTCTCGAGCTGTGCCCTCATCAAGTGGTATCAGAGCGGGTTTTCTTGAGCGTGTGGACAGATCATCAATCGAGAGGTAGTCCACACTAGGACCGTGGTTGTGGATCAAGGTCAAGAAAAATGCCTCTAAGAGTGGTGCCTGGTAGGTGTGGTGGTGCCAGAGGTGGTCGAGGTGGTAGAAATGCTAGTGGAAGAGATGCACTAGCAGCCCTCCAAAGACAAATTGATGCATTACAAGAGTAGTTGAGAAGAGGGTTAAACCCGAGGGAGGAAAGTGAGGATGAAGGAAAGGAAGAAGTTTCAGATGTAGAAGAGGAAGAAGAAGCAATTGATCAAGACAAAATGTGGATAATAAGGGCCATTTCAAAGATCATGAAAAGACCCAGAGCAAAAGTCCCCAGTTATTCTGGAAGTCTGAACCCGAAAGAGTTGATCGACTGGATCAACGAGCTAGAAGAATATTTTGAGTATGAGGAAATAGAGGACCCATATCGGGTTAAGTTTGCAAAAATGAAGCTGAAGGGCCATGCCAGTATTTGGTGGAAAGAGGTCCAATTGGAAAGAAATCAAAGAGGAAAAGGAAATATAACCAGATGGGAATGCATGGTAGAGAAACTAAAGAAGCAGTTCATACCAACGGACTACGAGTTAGATATGTTGAAGAAATTGCAAGGGTTGAAGCAAGGAAGCAGATCTGTGAAAGAATATAATAAATATTTTCATAAGATAATCATCAGAACGGGTCACACAGAGGCCAATAAGGAGAAGGTAGCCCGATATCTTAATGGGTTATGACCGAGCATTCAGGAGGAGTTAAGCCTAGTCAGAATGACCACCATTGAGGATGTATAGGTTTGCTCAAGGTGGAAGAGAAGTAACAAAAAGATTTGATGGCAAGAAAAAAGGATAGGGGCGCCAAAGTGGAAGGGGCAATGGAAGAAGACCAGGGGAAGCGAAATGATGATGAAAAGAAAAGTGAAGATGTGGGTACCAGTCGAAGCCAAAGGAATGACAACTTCTACCACCCTCGTGATCAAAATAGTGGTGATCAAAGAGGTAGAGGATGAGGGAGATATGGAAAAGGATCTGGAAGAGGTTGTTTCAGAGGAACATGTTTCTAGTGTGGTGAAGAAGGGCATCAAGCCTATGAATGTCCACAACACCAAGGAAGGGCAGACAAAAGGCCAGAAGGTTGTGGAAGGGTTGCACATGCAGATGAGGAGGCCCAATTTGAACATTCAGATGATGCTGAAAGGCGAGAAGCCCTAGTGATTAGGAGAGCCCTGGTGACTGAGGAAAAGGAACCATAATATAGAAAGAATCTATTTCGCACAAGGTGCAAGTGTGAAGGAAAATGTTGTGATGTCATTATTGATGATGGGAGAACTGATAATCTGGTGTCAAAGGAGATGGTCACAAAGTTGAAGCTGAAGAGGGAAAGGCACCCGCATCCATATCATATTGCCTGGTTGCAGAAAGACCATAAAGTTTTGGTCAATGAGCAGTGCCTAGTAAAGTTAAAGATTAGGAGCTACCATGATGAGGTACTCTATGATATCATCCCCATGGATGCATGTCACATGTTGTTGGGGAGGCCATGGTAGTTCAATAGGCGAGCTATACATGATGGCCATGCAAACACTTATTCCTTGACAAAGGATGGGGTTATTCACAAGTTGAAACCCCAGAAGGAGAAGAAAAGGTATGTAGTAGTGCTAGAATTTGTTATGTAGATGGAAGAAAAAATTTAGAAGGTATGAAGCATGAGCATATGTGTTATGCATTGATTCCTAGAGTGAGTAAGGAGGATAGTGAGAAGGTTCCAGAAGAATTTTTTGGGATGTTGGATGAGTTTTAGGATATTGTTTCTGATAATGTACCTAAGGGTTTACCACCAATAAGGAAGATCAATTATCAGATTGACTTGATTCCTGGAGCCAGTTTTCCAAATAAAGCAGCTCATAGAATGACTCCAGTAGAAAATGAGGAGTTGAATAGACAAGTTCAAGAGTTGTTGAGAAAAGGTTTGATACGGGAGAGTTTGAGTCCATGTGCAGTACCTGCAGTACTAGCACCAAAGAAGGATGGGGAGTGGAGGATGTGTATAGATTCTCGAGCCATAAACAAGATAGCAATCAAGTATAGATTTCCCCTGCCAAGGATGGATGACCTGATGGACTATTTGACTGGAGCTCAGTACTTCACAAAGATTGATCTGAAGAGTGGATATCGAGATCCGGATTCAAGAGGGAGATGAATGGAAGACTGCCTTCAAGACCAAGGAGGGCTTGTACAAGTGGTTAGTCATGCCTTTTGGGCTAACCAATGCACCGAGAACATTCATGTGGCTCATGAACAAGGTACTAAAAGAATTTCTGGGAAGTTTTGTTATTGTGTATTTAGATGATATTTTGATTTTTAGTAAGACATTGGATGAGCATCTGATGCATATTCAGAGAGCCTTTGAGAAGTTAAGAGAAGAGAAACTGTTGATTAATCTGAAGAAGTGCAGTTTTGTGAAGAGGGAGTTAGTGTACTTTGGGTTTGTTGTCTCAACAGAAGGTCTCAAGATGGACCCAGAGAAGGTGAAGGCTATTCTGGAATGGCCTACCCCAAGAACTGCTACCGAGGTGAGATCTTTCCATGGTTTGGCTAGTTTTTATAGAAAATTCATTAGAAACTTTAGTAGTATTTGTGGACCCCAGTGAAAAAACAATGAGAGGGGATAGAAAAGAATTCAAGTGGAACCTTTGGAGCAGCAAAAGTTTTGGTGTTGAAGTAGAAGGTGGAGAACAACCGTTCTAGCCCTCCTAGATTTCAACAAGGTGTTTTAGGTGGATTGTGATGCCGATTGGTTTGTACCATTGGACGTGTTGAGCCAGAAGGTAAGCCCATTGCCTATTTCAATGAAAAGTTAAATGATGCCAAGAGAAAGTATTTTGTATATGATCAGGAATTTTATGCGATAGTTCAAGCATTAAAGAAATGGAGACATTATTTGTTTCCGAAGGAATTTGTTCTATATACTGATCATCAGGCCTTGCAGTACATAAATAGTCAGGGAAAATTAAATTAGAGGCATATGAAATGGGTAGAGTTTTTGCAAAGTTATACTTTTGTTTTGAAACATAGGATTGGGAAGTCAAATAAGGTTGCAGATGCCTTAAGTAGGAGGAATACATTGATGACAAAAATGCAGATTGAAGTGGTTGGGTTCAATGAACTCAAGACACTGTATGCAGAAGATCCTAATTTTGCAGAGGCTTGGAAAGCTTGCAAGGAACCTATTATAGTGGACAGGACAAGGTGGCTGGATTTCATAATCTAGGATGGCATGCTATTTAAGGGAAGTTAATTGTGTATCCCGAGGAGTTCCATGAGGGAGAACCTGATAAAGGAGAAGCATAGTGGAGGATTGGCAGGACATTTTGGTCAGGATATGACCATTGCCATTATCAGTGAGCATTACTATTGGCCTTAGTTGTCACAGGATGTGAAGAAGTTTATACAAAGCTGTAGGGTATGTCAGATGGCTAAGGAGTGAGCTAGAATATAGGCTTATATCAGCCCTTACCTGTACCAGAGAGGCCATGGGAAGATATAAGTATGGACTTTGTTCTTGGTTTTCCAAGGACACAACGAGGGAATGATTCAGTCTTTGTGGTGGTTGATAGGTTTTCGAAGATGGCACATTTCATTCCATGTTAGAAGACCCATGATGTAGTCCACATTGCTGACTTGTTCTTCAAAGAGGTGGTGAGGCTACATGGTCTACCAAAGAGTATTGTTTCAGATCGTGACACCAAATTTGTGGGGTACTTTTGGAGGACCTTGTGGAAGAAGCTGAAGATAGAGTTGAAGTTCAGTTCTACACACCATCCACAAACAGATGGGCAGATAGAGGTTGTTAACGGGAATCTAGGTAACCTACTGAGATGTTTGGTCGAGATAAACCCAAGGGATGGGACTTGATCTTACCCCATGCAGAATTTTATTACAACAATTATGTCAACAAAAGCACTTTCGTAGATCACCATTCAAATTGTGTATGGAGGTAGCGAACAACTCGAATTGAGGAAGATGGACCAAGAGAGAAAAATAAGTGTTGAACCGAAGATTTTGTAGAACACATCAAGGATATACATGAGAAGGTAAGAGAACATATTAACAAGATGAATATGTAGTATAAGGCTAAGGAGAGATGAAAAGAGGAGGTATAAGGAGTTTCGGTTTGAAGTGATGGTCCACTTGAGGAAAGAAAGGTTTCCAGTGGGAACATATAACAAATTGAAGATGAAGAAATTTGGTCCTTGTATTTTGAAGAGGCATGATTCAGGGAATGCATATGAGGTAGAGTTGCCGGATGGATTCAACATTTCTCTTGTGTTCAACATTTCAGATTTGACAAAGTATCATGAAGGTGGAATGGAGGAAGCACTAGCAATAGGGCAGTATGGCATTCCAACACCTACTTCAGAAAGGGAGGAGATTGAAGCAATCTTGGATAGTCGTGTGGGAAGGAGTACCAGAAATAGGCAGTATGAAGAATATCTGGTGAAATGGAGAGGAAGGCCCGTGGAAGATTCATCCTGGCTATCTAAGGCAGCAGTTGACCAGTTGGGTTTTCCTCAACCATCTGAGATGCGACAGGGTCACTTGTCAAATTACCCTGGGTGTCTGATGTAGGAGCATCCAGTGGTGTAAGGGCAATCTTGCATCACCCAAAAATAGTTAAATTTCAAGTTTCTTAGTTTTTTAGATGTTTTCATATTTTTGGATACCCTTTTTGTCATAATCGAATTCCCAATTTATGGTTTTTATTTTCGGTTCTTGGGTTGAAAGATATTGCAGTTTTAGTTTCCCAGATTTGCACCTGAAAATCTTCTGAGTTAGATTTGAGGCACTTAGAGCTCCCATATCGGCCCCAAAACTTGCTGAAATTGGCGTAGCAAATTTTGAGCACATTATTGACTTCGAGACCTTTCCAACGGTTCAAACGGTTCGTGAATCGGAATCCCGGATCAAAAGTTATGGCCCTAGGAAGTTGGCGCACTTTCTAGAAGATACAATTGCAAATTCTCTTTTGAAATTTGAACTTCATGTTGTAAATTTTCAGCGTGAAACAGCCTAAACTCAAAATTGAATGTTGTTTTGGCTCCAAACTAATGAGGAGCTCTATTTAGGGGCAGGTTTCTAATTCTTGTGTAACTTTTTGGGGACAAGCTCACATATTGTGAAAGGGTTATTCTGTAGCTTTCTGTAACTTGCATGTGTTGTAAAACTTGGGGATTTGAGATCCTCTACATGTAAGAAGCTCCATTTTCTGAATAATAAATTATTCTCTTGTTTGTGGGTTATTTTGTAAGTCTCGAGCTGCGCCCTCATCATGTTCATATTTCTCAACTCAGCTAAAGTGGACTTTGTATCTCGACTACTAATTGTATTGTGATAATCACAAAGGGTAGTACACAAGTGCATGGAAGAGGGGAATTTCATCATAGTGAGTTTGTCTTGAAGTTTAGTTTGCAAGTTTTCAATAAACATCTTTTGAAGGTGTGGGTCAAGAATCTTGACATCAATTTGGGAATAAAGCAATTCATAGCATGAGATAAACTCAATGATCTTTTCTTCCTCACTTTTCTTGCATCTCATAAAATTAGCCAAGGTATTCTTAGGAGTCATATGCACTTGTAAATGATTTATAAATGCATCAACAAGTTCATTAAATGAACAAATTGAATTGTTTGGTAAAGATGAGAACCATTCCAGGGTAGTGTCTTTTAACATCCTAGGAAATAGTTTTTCTAATAGTTTATCAAGGAAAAAATCACTACATAAGGCGGTGTAGGCATTAACATGGTTAGAAGGATCTCCCTTCCCTCCATATTTCTCAAATGTAGGCATCTCTACTCCTTGTGGCATCGGTGTTTACAATATTTCCAAAGACAAGGGGTTGCTTTGAACATAATATGTGGGTGGTTCATTCTGATTTTGGTTTATAGTTGATATTTGTTTTTGCATGGAGGACATAGTTTGGAAAATTTGTGTTATGAGAGGGTCATTCTAAGTGGTATGAGGGGGATGTGAAAGTGGTGATGGTGTATATGTAGTGGAAGAGCAAGTGAATGGAATGCTTATAGATGGTATTGTAGAAGAGGATAGAACATGCAATGCCAAAAAGGAATTAGGGATGCTAGTAGTAATACTCGAGGAAGGAATCACATTACTAGCTTGTTGCAGTGTTGTTGTGACATGAGGAATGGTATAGGTAGGAATTGAGGCTATGGTTGAGGGAGGAGGAGTTTGAGGTCCTTCTTGGCTAACCACAGTGTTTGTTTGTTGAGAGGCACTAGAGGTGGAAGGAACATGTTTTTGTACATATCTCAACTATTTGTTTCACAACATATAGGCCTTCTTCACTTTCAAGCGTGCAATGGATGTTTTTGATGGTAGGAATTATAGTGGCTGAAATGTTTTCAAGACTTACTTGATGTTGGAGATGTGTTAAGTTCTCATGAATGTGAATTTTTTTGTCTTGCAAGATATGATCAGTTTTTGTGTTAACTTGCACATTATTGGAAGGCAAAGAGTTGCTAAAGGTAGTATCCATGCCTACTGTACTAGTTTCCATACTAGGAGTGGAATTTTTAGATAACCCAAGATCCACAATGAGTGCGTTATCATGGGATAACGTGAGTCCCTAACTTCTTCTCACTAAGGTATTAGCAATAGGACACCAAACACTCATGCAAAGGTTTCCAAATGTGGGGTGAATGCAAATGCAATGCAGACTAATAAGAATAAAATTCTTAAAATTGATTTTTTTTTTTTTAAAGAAATGCAGAACCAGCAAATAGTAATTCAAAAATTGCAGATTAATTGCCAGAAAATGTAGTGAAAAAGATGCAACTGGACTAAGTCGCCCATGGTGGCGAATGAGTCCAAATAGTGATTTTTTTTTTAAATTTCCAAAAAAATAAAATTTGTTTTTATGCTTTTTAGATTTTCAGATGCAGATATAATATGAAAATGTAGAATTTTGTTTATTTTTAATGAAATGCAATGCAAAAATGCAAGCTATATGAGCTTTTCACTAATGTAAATTTGAAAAACCTAGGATGCAAATTAAAAAATGAAAAATGCAATGCAATGCCAATGTAAGTTATTCCTAGGATGTAAATGCACTAAAATCAGAAAATAGAATGTTCTAAAGTAGGTTCACCAAAATGAACTGTAAATTTTTGGGGATAGGCACTCTCTTACACTTCTACGGTTTTGCACCTAAAAGGAGAAAGGTATCCCAAAAATCTAAGTAGTTCACTCAAGATTAATGCAAATGTGATTGAAATATTTCTAAATAGAATTCCCTAAATGCAAAGAATTGATAAAAGAGATGAATTACTAATGCAAAATTAATAAAATATACTTTTTTTCTGAAAACACACTGTGATATGCAAAATGAACTAAAAATGCAAGTAAACTGTAACAGAACTTAATGAGATTGGAGAGGTGCACTTAGAAGCTGGAAAGTGATGTAGAGAGGCTTTTTAATTCTACATAATTCACTATTGAAGCCTACAAGGACACTTATGCCAATCTAGACAACTTAGTCCTATTTCAGAGAAATTTTGTTGGAACGGGTTTTAGCCAAAAGGGTATCCAAAAACTGCAAAAAACACTTTTTAGGCTTGGAAAAGGGACTAATTCACCACTGATGGTGACTTAGTCCACCTTTAGGTTTTGGGAAATTTGAAGATGCAATCTATAGCTCCTGATCTGCACTTTAGTTCCTGATAGGTTTTTGGATATGACTCTGTAGAATCTGGTAGGTGATCTCCAAGCTTCTTTTATGGTTTTGCTGACTTTGAATGACTTTGATGAATAGATGACAAATTTTTACACCTTTCTCTTTGACAAATCTACACAAAAGACTTGCAAAACACATGCAAATAGGGGAAAAAGTGTTAAAGGTTAGTGAATAGGGGTTTGCCTTGGTCAAACCCTAGTTTGGTAATTAAACTCTTGAAAATGAAATGAAATGAAAAGAGAATGATGTGAACACCATGTAATGCTAAAACTCACCAAACTCTTGAAGTAGAAATATGAATATATGCAAGTAGATGCTCCAATGGATGTAGACTTTGAAAATGCCTAGAATGCTAAAGTGGATGCTTGATGATTGCTTGAATGATTAGGAAAATTAAGGAGATTAGGAGATGAAAAATGAGGGGAAAGCCCTATATTTATACATGATTATATAAAATTTCCCGAAAATATCACATCAATGGCTAACCTCAAGGTTTAGAAAATAATGTCTCGCTAGAATTTTAAAATAATTTTGATTTGTGATCCAAGTGGGCCTAAGTCAACCCTATTGGTGGCTTGGTCCCACTAGGGAAATTTAAGTGGGTGTCAGGAATTAAACTATATTAAATGATGTTTAATGGGATTATTCTTTAAAAGACACTTAATTAGGGCCTGTAAGTGTTTAAAGGGGTCATTTAAACATAAGAAATGGTCAAATTATTGATGAAAAGCCTAAAAAAGGGTGAAAGTTTGTTACAAAACTTTACAACACATTGAAATAAGGCTTGGTAACTAATAAAAAGATGTTATTTAAATGAATTATATTAAACATTTCCTAGAAAAGTGTGAAAGTGGGTTACAATACTTCACAACACTGTTACAAGGCATCAAAAAGTTATTAATTATTCATAAGGGTCGAAGACCTAATGTGGATGTATTGACCACATTGCAACATTAAATCTAGGCAAAACTAGACGAACATCCATAAGAAAGACCCAAATGATCATAAAAATGTCTAAGGATACATTTTTTTATGTTAAAAAACTAAAAATGATGTGTGGTTCTTGGATAACAGTTGCTCAAATCATGTGATAGGTAAATCTAATCTCTAAGTTATCAAAATCAGATGAACCTGTGAGAAGTCAAGTAAAATTCAAGATGATGATAAAGAAGTTGATATAATGGGAAAATTTTCCCTTATAGTGAAACCTATTCAAGGAGAAACTAATTTTATTCATGACACTTTGCATGTGCCAAAATGACAACATAATATCTTAAGTGTTGGGTAGCTTGTAGCAAAAATTATAAGATTGTGTTTGAAGGTAACTACTGCAAATTATTTAATAAATAATCTAACCATCTCCTTGTAGAAAAGGCTTCTATGAAAGAGAATATTTTACTGCCTCTAACATTAGTTTTCATTAAGATACATGTCCTCAAAGCAACCATTGATAACTCATGGTTATGGCACCAATGTTATGGTCATTTGAATTTTCAAGGAATAAATTTGCTTCACAAGAAAAACATGATATGAGGAATTCCTGTAGTTCAGGAAAAAGAAGAATTTTGTTCAAGGTGTGCACTTGGCAAGCAACATCGAGACATTTTTCCAGTGAACAAATCATGGAGGACTAAATATCCTCTAGAGCTTGTGCATGTAGATATTTGTGGTGACATGCAAGAGGAATCATTAGGTACTTGATATTTATTTTTTGACATTTATTGTTGATTTTTCTTGCCACACATGGATTTATTTTCTTAAGAAGAATTAAAAATAATTTGAATGCTTATAACACCTTAAGGCTATGGAAAAAAAACAAAGTGGTTATTCTCTCAAAATGCTCAAAATAGATACAAGGGTAGAATTCACTTTGAAAGAGTTTTGTTGATTTTTGTAACACTCATGGCATCAAGAGACAACTTACTATAGCTTATACCCATGAGAAAATTTTTATTGTAGAAGGGAAGAACTGTACCATTATGGAAATGGCACAAATTATGTTACAATCTAAAAATCTTCCAAATTTTTATATGGGAGAAGTAGTTGCAATGATAGTATATATCCTGAATAAAAGTCCAACAAAAGTAGTTCAAAACATCACTCCAAAGGAAGCTTGGAGTGGTGATAAGCCTTCAGTGGCTCATCTTCAAGTATTTGGTTTTCTAACATATGTCCATATTCTAGTTCAGAAATGGAAGTTGGATGAAAAATCTCAACTTTGTATCTTTGTGGGATACTTAGATGCAACTAAATGATATAGATTCTACAACCTTGACACAAAGCAATGGATTGTATGTCAAGATTTGATTTTTGATGAAGGGGGAGTATGGTAATGGATAGATGATGTACAAAAATATACAATAGTCATGAGTGTCAAAGGTGATCAAGTTCCTCCTCTCCCTACAAGCTCAAGTTGAAGTTCAATCCCAACTTCACCAAGTTCATCTTCAGGTGATAGCTCAAGTCCACCATTCATTCCAATATTTTCATGAAAAGCACGAACTTTAGTTGAAATTTATTTGATGAGTATAAATACAAATCTAGTTGTTAATTTTACTTTTCTTCGTACAATTCAAGTTGAACCCTCTGTGTGTGAAGAAGTAGTGAAATAACTAATATAGGTTAATGATAGAGCAAATAACCTAGGAAACCATCTGTAGAAAATACCTTCACAAGATAGAGAGGAGAACCATGCTACTTTGCCAAACAAGAGTGAATAAAATGGAGATAATTAGAATACATATTGTACAGACTTTTAAAGCCATGAAAAATACCAATAGGTGAAAAAATTTACGGCATGGGAAAACACTACCTGGGTGATCCCACAATAGTGGTTTACAATTTTTGGCCAAACTAGACATTGAAATTATTTTTTTAAACTAAATCTTCACATTCGGGCACCCATAGCAGCTAAACCATGAATAATTTGAAGATGATGAAAACTATCACATTTTGTCAGTAGATTCTAAAAATATATTTTTCAAAATTTTTGGAATCAAATTACACTTCTTTTTCCATCTCCCACAAAAAAATTTTTTTTTTCAAAAAACAACATTTTTGAAAAGTGGCGCACACCGTATAACACATAACTTCTTTTCCATGAAGGATAAAATTATAATCCTTTCAAATTTAGATTTGTAACTATGATATCTAGTGCTTCCACTTGGTTAGACAATTTTTTATTGAATATTTTTTCATTAATCAAGTTTCGAAGTCAAACGAATTACAATTCAGACATAGCGTGACCATATAACACATACATTTTTTTGTATATATATCAAAATTCAATTCTATTTTTTTTGGATCAAGGACTTCAATATTTGGTTTTCAATTTTTTTTTTTGATAATCTGCTATTTTTTCTACATGTGCAGAATAGAGACCTTCATTTTTGATAAAAAACCTATGTCTAATAAAACTAAAAAAACAAATACATAATAAAACCAAAACATATTAAAATTATATTCATTGGATAGCTCATTTTGAGGACTACCTAATTCAAGTTAGGTTTGTGAAGATTCCTCCATTTTCATCCTCAACCCGAGCTCTGAAGTGCCAAAATTCAAGATTTTTTGTGTCTCAGAGAGGGGATGAGGAAAAATGGGGGTTCAAACGAACCCCTAGGGGTTCGGTCGAACTAGGGTTCATTTGAACCCCCCTTATATGAGGGTTTTTGATGGCTTTTTGGTGGAAAAGTATTAGGAGGGTTCACCTGAACCTAGGTTCTAGCGAACCCCTAATGTGTTCGGTCGAACCAATAGGTTCATACGAACCCCTAAAATCAATTTTTTTTCCATGCATTCATTTTATGTGAGTTTTCCTTCCTCACTTCAATTGTAAACAACTATTGTGGCCTCCCCCACCTGGGAGTAACTAAATGAAAAATTAAACTAAATGCAATAGCCTAAGGTAAATATAATTTACTCTAACACTCCACCTTAAGTGAAACTTAGGGAGAATAAAAATGCAAAATTCAGTATGGGTCCCAGCTACACAACCATGTTAAGTACCCATTTACAATTCAACAAAAGAAATCTCTCGCAAGAAGAGACAAAGAGAAAAACCCTGTGGGAAGAAACCCCTCTCCAAAAGAGGAGAAAACAAAAAAGATGCATGGATGGAGGACTCAATCACACCCCCCAAGTACTACATACATCATGTATATAAAATCAATGCCCCCCCAGAAGAGGGAAAGAGAGAGACTATATAGGCCCCCCACAATGTATAATCACCTACAAAAATGGTAAGTACATGAAGAAGAAAAATGATCTAGTGTCAACAAACAACTTGTCTCCCTTTCAAAAGAAACAAAACCAAATAAAAATGTAGGTATGTTTCCCATTCCAAATAGGAACTAAAAGAAAGAAGCATGAAAATTTATGATGGTGTCTCTAAAATATGCTCATGTTTCACCAAGACCTTAGAAAATGATGCCACGAACCAATCAGGAACATTCCCAATCATAACAGAAGGTGAAAAACAAGGTACCACTAGAAACTAATCCTGAACACTCTCTAGAGACTGAAATGGGGTGACAACAATTGTACCAGAACTATCATCAAATAGGAGGGATATACCCTCAAATGTGTCCTCCAAATCTAAAATATGAGATTCTACAAACAAGAAACCAATGTCCAGCAAATAACAATCCCAATTAGGAAGACAATGAGATACTAATTGTGATGAATCACTGGATGTGTGCAATGAATCATCAATACAAAATAAATGGTCTTGCTAAACAAGAATGCTAGGAGTCTCAATCAATTACTCTACACAATGAATCACTAAAGGTGAAGGTACATCAACTGTCTCTGATAGAGAAGAAGGGGCATCTATAGAACCCTCATCATCCTCATCTAAAGACTAAAAATACTCCAAAACTTCAAACTTCTACATAGTAGCATGATCATAGGGTATCTTATCTAAAAAATGAAGAGGCACTAGACAATCTAAAACAAGATCATCTAGGAATGGTTGAATATCAGGATCTCCACGTATTTCCTATATTTTAATCCAAAGAGTATATGAACACTCAAAATGATTAACATCTAAAGTGGCATCATCAATATGCATTGTAATAACTCCTAGGACATGATCACTTTTGTAATTCCATGCAAACTTCTTAATATCAATACTAGGAAGGGGAACAAGACTATATAGGAATGGAAAAAGATGAAGCCATCCAAAGTGCTTCAATATACCATCTCTCCATTATGTATAATTTCCCCTTTCCAACATAATCATAGCAGGATGCCATGAAAACCCTGTAACCAACTATGACAAATCTCCAAAAACAACAAGACAGTAACCTTCAACAATAAATAGAAACTCCCAAATACTACAAAAGAAGGTGAAACCAATATCTAATTTCAAAAAATTAAAAGAACCACCAAAAAGAAAAAAAAAAAAGAGAAAATTTCCACAACCACTACAAAGGTGATGAAAATACCTTTTCATTGATATGTGGTTTGTGAAAATTAGCCATCTTTTGCAAAATATATGCTGAAATGAAAAGAGGGCCTATAGAGGCACTTTCAACATCTTTAGGAGCTCTCAATTACACCATACAACCACCACGAGCATCCTCGGCAGAAAAAAAATGTGACCAACCATTCAGGCCTTCCAAACCATCAACAAATAGAGCACAATCACCAAGCACCAATCACCACATGTAGGAAACAACCTCTTCACAATCTGTGAGTCTTACTCACATCAAACATTTACACGACAGTGCTATTTAAGGAGAAAAAACTTCCTCTTGCAGCCAATGTGGGATTAAAATCCCAGAACAAAATCAAAAACTTCAAACTGGGGCCCACAACAAAGCCCTAAATTGCAAACTTTATAAATGTATAAAGTTCAATTAAAAAATATGAAGTTTGATATCACCTTAATCAATTGTTACTACTACAAAAGAAAATGCCCCTCCAAAATAAAAGCGCATCTCCTATAGATATGGCACACCTGATGCAAATAATATTTCTGATGCCTCCAAATGACAATCAATTCACCTCTTCTCCAATACACAAAATTAGTGAATGTTTGAAGAAAAAACATTTCCGTACAAACCAAGAAGGAACACCTCCCAACAGATTTCACAACAAAAAAAAATGCCTCCAAAAATTGAACCCTCAAGCATTCAAATCGAACCTTTGATGAAAAATGTGCCTCAAACAGTGAATTTGAGCCTCCAATTAGATTGATGCCTCCACATAGAAGTTGAAATGACTACCTCCAAGACAAAAATCTAAAAAATGTGGCTTCAATACTTTATCAACCTGAAAAAAGAGAGGAATAAATCAGCCTCTTTGCCAAGATTTCAGGCTTCAATCATTGCACAAATTCCTTTTTTCCACCAATCTCCAAATCCGAGTCGCCACTCTACCCACAATCCTCTATGAGTTCTTCACAAGCACTAAGCAACTCACACTTGGGGTCAGATCTATTATACGAGATGATGAACAAGCTGAGAGGGGTGCGAGGAAAATGATTCTTGCCTAGGGTTCCAAGCTCTCAAAAGGGAATACATCAATCTTTTTGAAATTGCACCTCCTACACTTGGGATAGAAAACTTGCATGTTTCATATTGGAAATTCTTGGAGATAATACTTGCACCCTAAGTGTTCTAGAATGAATCTTGCAGTGTGGGACACGCTTCAAACTCCCTTTTACTTGATGAGACAACCATTTTACTTGATGAGACAATGTTGTAATGGATTAGATGGATCTTGCACCTCTTTCACAATTAAACCATAGTCCAATTTTTATGTATGGAACCTGCCCCTTGCACAACACAAAAAAATGGCCTCTCAATCAAACGTCTTCAAATTCTAATGAATCTTCAAATGGAAAAAATACATGCCCAGTCAGTAGATTATGAGCCCTCCATCAGCTAGATCAATCCTCATTGAAATTGAGAGAAAAATGCCTCCCAATGAAAATTTTTTCCTCAACCAAATTAGGCCACCAAACAAATAAAATTTTCCAATTTTCTAGCAACCAAAAGAAAAAGAATATTGAATAGGAAATTTTGAAATTTAAAGAAATTTCAAATGTCAAAAAAATAAATTGATCTCAACACACTCTAGTGAAAACTCTTAGGAATGATTCATAGACTAGGAGGCTTTGATGCCATGATAGAGTGAATAACCCAAGAAACCATCTATAGAAAAGACCTTCACGAGATAGAGAGGAGCACCATGCTACTATGCCAAACAAGAGTGAATAAAATGGAGATAACTATAATACATACTATACAGGCTTTTAAAGCCATGAAAAATACCAATGGGTGAAAAACTTTCCAACACAGGAAAAAACTACCTCGGAGTAACTAAATGCAATAGCCTAAGTAAAGTTAAGCCTAAGGTAAATATAATTTACTCTAACAGTTAATTCTATGAATGATGAAAGTAATTCCATTCATAAAAATAATGCATGGGAATTAGTTCAATTTCCCAAAGATAAGCGTAAAATTGGTATCAAATGGATTTACCAGGTTAAATATCATGTAGATGGTTCAGTAGAATGTCAAAGGAAAGATTACTTTCTAAGGTATTTGCACAAACACCTAGAGTAGACTGTTAAAAATCCTTCACTCCAATTGCCAGACTTGATACAATCAAGATTATATTGGTTATTGTTGCAGAATACAAATGGTCAGTATATCATATGGATGCAAAAACAACATTTCTTAATGGTTATATAGATGAGGGAGTATATGTGGAATAGCCTATGAGTTATGAAATTTTAGGAAAAGAACACTTTGCTTACAAGTTGAAGAAAGATCTCTATGGGTGGAAGCAAGCTCCTTATGCCTAGTATGCTAGAATTGACAATTACTTGATGAAAAGGGATTCAAAAGAAGCAACTCAAATCCAAGCTTGTATGTCTAATGTATTGGTAATGATATTATCATCATTTGCCTCTATATATTGATGATCTCATTTATATGGGTAGTAGCCCAACTCTCATGGAGAAATTTCAAGTGAAAATGAAAAAAAACAATTTGTGTGTCAGAAAGATGGCCCCTTATCATTTTCATGGCCTTTTAGGTCTTCTTTCATGGTGTATGATCTATTTTTCTCTAATTTTATGTTGTAACATGGCTTGAACATGCATATTTAGGTACTAAAATTCAAATAATGACATCTTGTGAAGGTGTTGTGAAGTTTTGTAAGACATTTCTACATTCTTCTAGGCTCTATTTATTACAATTTACCTAAAAATCAACTTTTTATTCATAATCAAGTACTATTTTGAAGTGAACGGGTGATCCCACAACAGTGGTTTACAATTTTTGGCCAAACTAGACACTGAAATTATTATTTTAAACTAAATCTTCACATTCGGGAACCTATAGTGGCTAAATAGTGAGGAATTTGAAGATGATGAAAACTAGAGTCTCGTCACATATTTTTTGTAGATTCTAAAAATATATTTTTCAAAAATTTTGGAATTAGATTGCACTTCTTTCCCCATCTACCATTAAAATTGATTCTTTTTCAGAAAAAATATTTTTAAAAACTGACACACACCGTATAACATATAACTTTTTTTCCATGAAGGATAAAATTTTAATTTTCAAATTTAGATTTGTAACTCCGATATCTACTGCTTCCACTTGGTTAGATATTTTTTTATTGAATATTTTTTCTTTAATCAAGTTTCGAAGTCAAACCAATTATGATTCAGACATAGCGTGAATGTATAATGCCTAAACTTTTTTTTATATATCAAAATTCAAATTTTTTTTGTTGGATCAAGGACTTCAATATCTGGTGCACTCATATTTTTCAATGTTTTTTTTGATAATCTGCTATTTTTCCACATGTGTAGAACAAAGGCCTTCATTTTTGATGAAAAAACTATGTTTAATAAAACTAAAAATGCAAATACATAATAAAACCAAAACATATTAAAATTATATTCATTGGATAGCTCGTTCTAAGGACTACCTGATTCCAATTGGGTTTGTGAAGAATCTTCTATTTTCATCCTCAAACTAAGTTTTGAAGCATAAAAATTTAGGTTTTTTTGTGTTTCAGGAGGAGAATGAGGAATTAGGGGGGTTCATACGAACCCCCAGGGGTTCGAGCAAACCCCAAACTAGGGTTCATTCAAACCCCCCTCAATATGCATTTTTCTTTTTTTTTTGGCCAGGAAATGTGGGCCCAGTAATTAATGGGTTTGCTCGAACACTAGTTCGGTTGAACCCCTTTTGGGTTTTGTCAAACTTATAGGTTCATTCGAACCCCTAAAACCATTTTTTTTCCATGGGGTCATTTTTTCACAATTTTCCTTCCTCAATCAAATTGTAAACCACTACTATGGATTCACCCTATTGTAAAGGCTTGTAACAAGATTTCAAGCTTTTCTAGGCATAATCTAACTATTTATCCCTTTCTCATGCTTTATTTGGTCCCTTTATGCCCTCATATGTCTTAATTAGTATATTTTTTTATTGTTAAGCTAACAAATAACATTAAATACAACCTAATTCCTGACACCTATTTTTAGGTCCTAGGTGGGACCCATTCGCCATGGGTGGCGAATGAGTCCCCCTTGGCTCCAAATTAAAAATTTTCAAATTTTCCTTTCAGGTTTTCATTCAAAATCAATTAATGTTGGCCTGTGATGAGGTATATGAATAGTTAACTAAGGAAAAAGTGTGTATAAATATGTGATTTTCACCTCATTTTACATCTCATCATTCATTCAAACATTACATCTCACATTTCAAGCATTCAAGCATCTTACAACATTAAGTCAAGCAATATTCAAGCACTTTGGAGCATCCATTGAAATTACTTTAGATTTGCATTATCAATAGTTTGGTATGTTGATAGCTATCACATGTTATTAGTTTATCATTCTCTTTCATTTCATTGTTTCAATAAGGGTTTGATTACCAAAAGTTGGGTTTAACCAAGGAAAACTCCTATTTGCTAACCCTCGACCATTTTCCCCCTATTGCATGTGTGTTGGTAGACCTAGGTGTATAGATTTAACAAGTTTTTTGGTGTTGAAGATTGGTAAACAAGCTAACTAGGTGCTTCAAGTTAACTCATTCATATTTCAAGCTTGAAGAAGGTTTTCTATTCATTCTCTACAGAATTGACTTCGACAACCCGACAATAAGAGATTTCCAAATATGGTGTTGTAGAGTTGTCTCCTGATTTTTTAGAAATTTGGGAGAGGACTAATTTTCCACCAGTGGTGAATGAGTCCCACCTTAGGACTGAAAACTTGAATTTTATCATATTTCGGATCTTGATAGTTAGAAACCAATTTCTAACACTTTTTCACCAGTAGGAGGACTAATTCGCCACCCTGGGCGAATGAGTCCCACTGTGAAATTTTAGTGATTTCACTCAACATACACAACATTCTAAATTCATCAAGAATTTCCCAGGTGCACTTTGTTTCATCTCATTTCTACATTTAGTTAATTGTTTACATATCACAATGTGTTTTCAAACATAATTAAAATCTTAGTTTTGCATTCAAATTCATTCATTTAAATCACTTAATTGCATTTATTTTACTTCATTTAGCTTAGAAAAAAATCCTTCATAGCATAATTTTAATGAAACCTTAGCATTTTTGGTTCCTATCTCTCTCCTTTTAGGGGAAAAACCCTAGAAGAGCTAGAGTTCTCCATAGGAACCCAAAAAATCTATGGTTCACATGAACCTGTATTTTGAACACTTTGCATTTTTTATTTCATTTACATATTGCATCCTAGATTAATTTTTCATCAACATTCAATTAGGACATTGTTTTGTTTTTGCATTCTAGGAATTTTCATATTGCATTAGTGAAAACTTCATTTAGATTTCATTTTTGCATTGCATCTCATTGAAAAAATTGAAAATATGCATTCTACATCATTGATTGCCTTCTGTAGAACATTAAAATAACATTCAATTTTTTGAAAAACAAACAAAAACATCATATTGGGACTCATTTGCCACCCTGGGTGAATCAATCCCTCTACACTTTTTAAACAACATTTCTAGCATTTTTCTGGCATTTTTCTAGCATTCTCCTAGATTTCTTTTTTCTTTGGTTACATTTATGTTAGAGTTAGCAACATTTCTATTATTTTTATATTAGACATCTTAGATTACCTTCCATTTGTATTCACCTCTCCTTTGTTGTACTTATGTGAGTGTTTGGTGCCCCATTGATAATACTTTAGTGAGAAGTTCTAGACTCATGGCTTCCCATGATAGCACTTTTGTTGTGGACCTTGGGATCTCATGAGCTCCTACTCCTAGTATGGACAATGGTGCATTAGGCACTAACAATACTACTTCTATTCCTTTGCCTTACCATCCAATGAATGTTGAAACCCAAAAAAAATCCCTGCCACAAGAAAAGGTCCTTAATATTCATGAGAATTTTTCAAATTTACAAGACTTGTCACTTGAAAACATTTCCACCATTGCCATACTTGCAATTGACAATCTTCATTATTTGATTGAAAGTGATTGTGTCTTGCAAGTGATGAAGAGAACTGGTGAGATTTGCAATAAACATGCCTCTTCTAATACTCAATCCACAACCATTCTTGAAGTTGAGGAGGACCTCAAGTTCCTCCCCCTTCAACCATAGCATTTATACCAACTTATACCAATCCACAAGTCCACTCAACTATGCATCAGGTTAATTATGTGGCTACTTCTTTCCCGATTCCACCTAGCATTCCTACTTCTCTTGTGGCATCGCAAGTCCCCTCCACCACCTTCACACCCCATAGTATTCCTTTCACTTCACCTAACATCACCTACACTCCATCACCCTTTTATCTTCGACCTCAACCCACTTACCCTGACCCTATTATTACACAATTCCTTAATACATTTTCTTCCATGAAAAATCAACTTTCAACCATTAGCCAAGGTCAAACCACTCCAACCACATATCATGTCTATATCAACCCCTTATCCTTAGAAATATTATGTACCCTAATGCCACAAGGGATAGAAATGCCTCAGTTTGAGAAATATAGAGGTAAAGGAGACCCTATCAACCATGTTAATGCTTATACCAGTTTATGTAGTTATTTTTTCCTTGATGATAAGTTGTTAGCCAAATAGTTTCCAAGGACCTTGAAAGATACTGCATTAGAATGGTTTTCCATCTTTCCCAATCATTCCATCCATTCATTCAATGAATTGGTGGATGCTTTCATAAGTCACTTTCAAGTGTACATGACCCCTCAAAAGACAATGGAAGACCTCACAAGATGCAAACAACACAAATGAAAAAGTAATAGATTGTATCTCATGATACCAATCCTTGCATGCTCAAATAGATGTCAAGATTCCTGATGCACATCTGCAAAATATTTTTATCAAAAACTTGCACACACACCTTTAGGATAAGCTAACAATGATGAAATTCCCATCATTCATGCATTTATGCACAACCTTGTGTGAATACCATAACTCAGTTTCAAGTCCTGATTCAAAATTCACTTCTAACCATGTTGAAAATCCCAAACAAAACAATCAAAACCCAAATAACACACAAAAATTTTGCAAAAAAAATAGAGGCTTTTTACTATTTAATCCACCTCTTCCTTCACAACCACAACCAACTCAATCAGTTACAAATCAAGTGGTAGTTGTTAAAACAATGGTGCCCTATACCTATGGGGACCTGAAGAGACAATTTACTCCCTTACCCAATACCCTCCATAACACAATAAGCCAATTAATTCAACAATGCATGCTCACTTTTCCACCCATCCGACCACTTGATGCAAATCAGCCCTTACCACCCACCATAAAACCTAATGCTTATTGTCATTTTCATCTCTAGAATGGACATTACACTGAACACTACAAGCGTCTAAAACATTTAGTTCAAGACCTCATTGATTCAAGCCATTTTTCTACTATGGGTGCTAATGATCAAGGCAATAAGTCCATTGCACCCCCTAACCAAAACTTACAATTTTTCACCAATCCTATGCCTAAACACACTACTTCATTTGTTAAGGCAAGCGAACCTTCAATCATTGATGTAATAACTATTGATATAAATAATGAACAACATGATATACCTCCACCTACTACTAAAGATGGTCCTATGGATCAACTTGTGGCTATGATAGATGTTATCCAACGTACGAGCCACACCACTAAATCTCTTGATATCACTTTTTCTGCTAAAGACATACTACATGTTGGCCTAGACTACAATGATTTAACAACTAAGCCCTTACATCTGTGATTTAGAGATTGGAAATCTAAATTGAATAGGCATTCAATCATCATGAAGGTGCATTTAACTTGTTAACCCAGGGATGTGAACTAGAAATGGGTCAACACAGTATGTGCACCACGAACTCGAAGTAGACATTTTCATTCTATAGATAAGAAAGATGCAATGCTAAAAGTAAATTGTTTGGAAAGGAATAACATAAATGTTGAACATCAACCAAAAACCATACTAAGCTTTGAAATGCATGACAGAAATGAAAATCTGAACAACAAATAGAAAACTACTCTATCTACTTTGGCTACAAGAATAGTCACAGAATGGAATTCTAGTGACTACAGGAATAGTCAGTGCGAGACTTTTAACTAATTACTAAACATAAAGTAATAAATAGGGTAAACTAAGCTAAGGGATGGATTTATCACCAAGTAGGCCCCCTTGTATGAGTATCCTCTACTACTAATGAAAACTCAAATGCTTGAACTCAAAAATTTATTTTATTCACTAGAAAACATGAGTACAAAAGAGTAGCATAATTTTATTACGAAAAAATAAGAATGCAAGTACAATATTAGATCATGCAACCTCCTAGAAAGGAGCATCTGATCCTTATCTATACTACCAACTAAACAGGGCAGTCAACTCCACGAACTGGGAGGATTCCATTTAGGGAAAATAGAGAAAGTGGGGTGGTGGCTACGCATGCATGGAATCTGGTCAAAAATGCATGCCCAACTGAAGATTTAGCACTACAGTAATGCACACATTTGTTCAACATCAATAAAGAACACTACAAGGTGGTTACATTTGGTTTGCAGGTGGAATATCCTATTGTTGACCTCCTTTGACCTTTGAATGATTCCCTTGCTAGGCGTTATGGTGCATGCCCAACTGGTGATGTCTTCCTCAATTTAGCATCTTCAAATTATATCTACATGGAAATTTTAGTATGCAAAATAATTGCATATCTGTAACCACCTTAAAGAACATTCATTAACCCCATGCAAAATTAATATAGATAGTCCATATAACATGCCAATTTCATTAAAGGTTTGCAAAAATAAGATTAAGCCCAATGTCAATAGTTCTGAGGAAATATCATAAAAAATATCAACACTTAACATCAAGGTCCATGATATCTTTATAAAATAAACCAAAAAATCTACCCAAAACTAGACCATAAACTAGGCTCATCACTCCCCCCAACATAAGGTCTTGTTGGTCCTATAGTAGGGGAAGGGTAGTTCTTCTACTTGGTCAATGCTCTAGAATTTACAATTGACAACTGCCCTACATCAGTGTTGGTTGTTTGTGAATTAGGGTCCCAATAGAATCCTCCCAATCTATCCAATCTGATCCATCTCTATCTCTCTACAACAATATCATAGTTGTAAAATCTGAAGGTTGGTATGGGCCACATCAGGAGGGGTGGCTGAAAAGTAAGGGGAAGCCAAAATCATCCCTTTTTTCTTCCAACCTGTATATATCTTTCAGTTCTCTTAAGTGTTGCAGCATAATTCTGGATGGAATGAGGCACAGCCTATTTTAGCTCATCAGTTAGGTTGTTCCATCTTTGTGAGAGGTATCTCTTCATGGTTTCCTCTTTTATCTTTTCCTTTACCTCATACTCACTATATACTACTTCTATCCAAGACATAATCCTATTACCATAGTTAGGTCTGAAAATAATTCTATGCCATTCCCTGTAAATGTCCCTTGGATTCCTTCATTCAACCTTGATAGGCATAGGGATGTTAGACTCCAATTACTTATAAGCCCCATGTTGTTTTCCCCAACTAATATCATTTTGTACCCAAGACATAAATACCCTTAATTGGACATCTGCAACATATAGTAGTGGGTTCCAATCATGGTCTTGAGTCACAACATAATTATGCAAATAAAAGTCACACAACAAATTCTTCATTTCAGGGGAAGCAGTTCAATAAGCATTGAAAAATTCAAGAAGGGTCTCAATAGAAGGATTCAAACCTGAAACAATTATTCCCAGCTTAAAAGAAATATACTTTTCCTTCAAATGCAGAGCATAGACCCTTGAAGGGGCCCTACACTCTAAAATTGGTGGCTTCCATATCATCCACATTTTTCTTCAATGTGGCAATTTTTGCATTGTTGTCTTCAATCTCCTCATCTTTCTTTTGAATTTCCTTCTTCAACCTGCACTTCTTCTCCTTCCATTCTTCTTCTCTTCTTTTCATATTCTTCCATAAATGCATAGCTACCATGTGCAGTGAGAAATCAAGGGGTTTATGCATTCCTACCTGTACTTTCCCTAGCACCGATGCTTTCTCTCCATATAGTACTAACTGCAAGGATTCCTGTTGTCCTATCAATTCAAGATACAGGGGTACTAATTGTTCTTGTTTTTTCTGTTGCTACAAGAACTCTTGCTATAGGTTATCTTGTTGCAGGAAATCCTAATTTTCCTCATACCCTTGATTCTCCATTTGTTCTACAATGTCAACAAGGTCTGCCAATGTTATGTTTCTTGCTATTTTAAATACATCCTCTTCATCGACATTCACCTACCCCATTAGAGCTTATGTGTCCTCCTATGATATTTCTCTGGAATTAGATATTTACTACAGAGGCGTACCAAAGGCTGGCTTGGTAGGTCTTTATTTTTTGGGAGGGCTCTCATGTTTTTCTTTGGCTGTAGGATGAACAATGTCAACTTTCCACTTCCGAGAGCTTGGTATTTCTTTTTCTGACAGTTGCTTCTTCTTTTTTTCCTTTTCTCAGTTCTGCCTCTATTTTTTGTGCCCTATTTTTCATTAGGATTCCAAGTGGAATATCATCATCAGAATCTAGGTTAGAACTTTCTTTGACTGAGTGCTCTATCCCAGAAGAGATAATTTCTATGGTTTCTTCTACTACATGATGGTTTGCACTAGGGCCTACGCTAGAGGTTAAAGTACCAAGAGAGGCTTCAACCATGCTCAATCTCCTACCAAACCTATAAGGATGAGGTAAGACCCTATGTTGCAAGTGTTGAGGTCTAATTTGATCAATTTTTATGAATTCTTCCCAAGTCATTCTAGATATATCATGCATAGAATTCTCAACTAGCAATTTAATCAAATAATGGTGGGAAACGAAATTATCTCTACCTTTTTGAGTCTCGGCCACCATGATTGAAAGAAGGTTATATATAACATTCAATGCATTCATCCTCCTTTTGTGCCTCATGTGATTCAAAAGCTTCAAGTGCATGGAATTCCAAATTGGACTAGCGACCTTCACGGGTGATGTATTTATGAAATAAATAGCTATTTGCTTCCATGGCTTGGGTAAAGACATTCTCTTCACACCATGTTTATCTATACTCAATGGAGGGTCGCTTGGTTCTATAAATTCAGCCCTAGTTGACCTAGTGTCCTTGGAAACAGGGTAATCTTCACCATCGATAGGTAGCCCTGTAACTTCTGCAATTATTTCTTTGATAGCCAATACTTCCAACCCTTTGACTGTTGATTTCCCTTCAGATAATTTCTGGGTGAATTCTAGTGCAAAGCCTTCATCAAAACCATCTAGCTTCATAAAATAATCTAACCAACCATAGTTTCTAAATTCAGCTAGGTAGAGTGCATCCTGCAGTAATACATTGTGCACCATGAGTTCATTTTGAATTAACCCACCTCCCATTTTCTGCAATCAAATGATCACTCTGTGATTTCCTTCCTACAATTCTCCTCTAAAAACCAAATTCACCTTCTTGCAACACTTGCTAGATTTCCAAATCCAATGTCAACAAAATTTTCCCTTTTTACCTTTTCTTTGCAACTTGAGATTATGACAGAGTCAATAATAGCAAGGAAGGAGTAATAAAGGAAATCTACGATGGGGAGAAATGGCAGTGACATTTGATGTCACTTCATACGTGTGAGTTGTCCTCTCACTCATATTTTAAATTGGCTCAATTTAAATTTGGCTAACGTAGACCAGCATGGACTGACACATGGGAAAAATATTCACATCTTTTTACTCCCCCCCAATCTAAATTTGGGCATGTGTCCTTACATGCGAAATGATGATTTGACAAGGGTAGGGAATAATGGCATGCTATGGTGAACATCCATATTTACATACAATAGTTAAATGAATCCACTAAAATAAAACTAAGATATAACAATTAATGCACACATACCTAAATGTGTGAAAGATTCGTTGTGAAGATTGTGGAGAAAGTATCGTTCACCTTTTTAGAAAATAAGTTGAGAAATTAATGAAAATGAGGTGGAATGAGGTGATGTGATGGAAGAGAGAGAAAGGTGGAAATGGATAGGTGGATGGGTGGATAGGTGAGGAAATGGACTCCCATGGGAGTGGAAATATTTATTATGGCAAGTACCTACCTTAATTAGCTAGAGGGAGGGACACTAGGTCCACTTCCTTCAGTTGCAGGAAGCTCATGTGCAACATTCTAAGTGAATTGTTGCAGGAAATCCTCCTTGGAATCTGGCTTGTGATATA
Source organism: Sequoia sempervirens (assembly GCA_007258455.2). Taxonomy (NCBI): domain Eukaryota; kingdom Viridiplantae; phylum Streptophyta; class Pinopsida; order Cupressales; family Cupressaceae; genus Sequoia; species Sequoia sempervirens. Next base: position 341,488,104 of record VDFB02353493.1, on the reverse strand, counting down.
ATCTGAGGCAATGACCATTGACAAGCAACTTGAATCTGACTGGGTAAATAGTAGTGAGTTGAACAACACCATTAGGGAATACTTCAGCAACCTCATATGGTCCTAGCCACCTTGTCTACAATTTTTCTAGCATTGTCCTGATATGTGGAATCATAAAGTAATGGCTAGTCTCTTGGTTGGAATTTCTTGTCCTTGATAAATTTATCATGCCACCTGATTCTCCAATTCTACATTGCCTCAATGTGATGGAAGGTTTCTCTCCTCATCTCGTCCAAAGTATTTAGCTGCAAGATTCTCTTTTTATGCCTCAGAGATATCCATCCCCAAATCTACTGCAGTCCTAAGAGTCTTATGCTCAAATTCAATTGACATCATGGTTTTCTTTCCATATAGCAACTCAAATGGATTGAAGCCTGTAGTTGTTCCCCAAGTAGTTCTGTAAGCCAAAAAAACTTCTAGTAATCTATTTTCCCAATCCTTCTGTGGATAGCTACTATTTTGGTTCGAATAGATTTAATTTCTCTATTGGTCACCTCAACTCTACTATTGGCATATGGGTGATAAGGATTATACTTCTTGTGTCTTATGTTTTACTCTTTAACTAGTGTTGCAACAACGGTTGATGTGAATTGAGTCCCTCAATTAGTCACTATCTCTCTTGGAACTCCATACTTTGTGAAAATCTCTTCATAAAGAAATTTTGCAACCTTGTTATCTCTTGAATACTTCATGGCCTTAACTTCTACCCATTTAGTTACATAATTAGTGCATACCAGGATATAAGACTTACCATTTGATTGAAGGTCAATGGGTCCTACAAAATCCAATCCCCACCTGTCAAAGGGAGTGATTACTACTTGAGGGAAAAGTGGCATCTCATTAGATCTGGTTGATCTATCCATTCTTTGACATCTATCACATTTATGCTATACCTTCCTACATCCTTGTGGAGTGTTGGCTAGTAATATCTCGTGTTCAAAATATTCATTGCTATCCTTTTGGCTGTAAAATTTCCTCCACATGGGTCATTGTGGAATGCATGTAAAATGTCATATGTATCATCTTCTCTCACACATCTCCTCATGACATGGTCTGGTCTAGTATAAAAAAAACATCTAGCAATCCATGAGAAAGGAAAATATTTTTCAATGAGTGCCCTTCACTCTTTTGGAGAGAAGTGAGGTGGAACTCTACCTATGACCAGATAGTTAGCTATGTCAGCACACCAGGGTGTTTTTACACTCATGGAGAATAGATGCTCATCAATAAAAGAGTCATCTATGGCTTGATCATCTTTTGATGTAGTCAGCCTTGAAAGAAAAACTGCAACATTGGCCTTCCTTGGTTTATCCACAATGGTTATGTCAAACTCCTACATCAGCAATAACCATCTTGCTAGTCGACCTATGATCAGAGGTTTATTCATGAGATATCTAATGGTTGCATGATCAGTGTGCATAAATATTTGATAGCCTATTATGTAATGCCTAAATTTTTTCAGGGCATAGATCACTGCCAACATTTCTTTCTCTCTCACTGTATAGTTGAATTCAACTCCTTGCAAATTTTTTCTAAAAAAATAAACAGAATTTTCAATAGCTCCTTATTTTTTTCCTAAGACTGCTCCTATGGCATAATTTGATGCATCTGTATGGATGTGGAAAGGAAGCTCCTAATTAGGTCCTTTGAGTATAGGAGCATGAGTCAAGGCTACCTTCAAATCAAAAAATGCCTTGTCATAATCTTCATCCCATTGGAACTCAACATCTTTAGTGAGGAGGGTATACAATGGTGCTGCTATCTTGCTAAAATCCTCAATGAACCACCTATAATAGCCTACATGGCCCAAGAAACTCCTAACATCCTTTTGTTTTTCAAGTGTGGGCAGATTTGTGATTACTTCAATCTTTCTAGGATCTACTTGAATTCCTTTGTGAGAGATGTAGTGTACAAGAACTACACCTTCCTACATCATCATGAAGCTCTTTTCACTATTTAAAGAGAGATTGTGATCTTTACATCTCTGTAGGACTTTCTTGAGATTCTCTAATGCTTCATTGAAATCAACACCATAGGTGGTGAAATCATCAATATAAATTTCCATGCAATCATGAGAAACATCTAAAAATATGCTAATGACTACCCTCTAAAAAGTTTCAGGTGCATTGCATAAGCCAAATGGGAGTACCGAGTAGGCATAGCTACCCCATAGATAGGAAAATTTGGTCTTCTCCTTGTCTTCGAATGCAATTTGGATATGGTTGTAGCCATTGAATCCATCTACAAAATAAAAGTATTTATTTCCTACAAGTGAGTCCAAAACTTGATCTATGACTTTAGGTAAGGGAAAATGGTCATTTTTAGTAGCAACATTAAGTTCTCTGTAATCAACAAAAACTCACCATTTCCCTCCTTTTTAAGGCACAATCACTAATGGAGACACTGTTGAGAATATGTGTCTCAAAATCACTGGTAGAAACCCTGACAATGTCACCAAGCAACAAAGTTTCTTAAGTTTTTTGTTTATTCTTTTACCTCTATACCGCCAAGTGATTGAGAGAGGAGCAGTAGCACAGTTATGGCCAAACCACAGGATTTCACTGGTCATGTAGTGGTAGTGGGGTGAATAGTGGTATACCGTGGGTGACTTTACCTTGGGGAGCGGTAGCACAGTTACCGCCATGCTCCAAGAGGTCACCGAATGTGTAGCGGTAGTGCAGTGTAAACCGCCATACCATAGATGCTTGTAAATAGTCTAGTAGTAGAGCGGTTACTACCATACCTTAGAAGCCCTTGACTTGTCTAGAGGTAACACGGTAAACCACCACTCCATGGGAACCTATTGACTGCACAGTGGTAGTGCGGTGTAACGTGAACATCACGTGCTTGTTGGTTTGCTGAGTTGTAAGCCATTAAGTGGAGGAGTTTACTGACTTGAAAGGACACTATTTGAATGCCTAGGAATTTTGATAGTTGTTCAACAAAGGAAGTTGAACTGAATCGTTTGTACAGAGAATGAATTGATCATGGTTGTTGCTATACATGGCAACGTATTATAACTGTAAAAAGGTTCATAAAATTCTATGGTTGGATGATCAATTGATCGGTGAGTGAGTTTCATTGAATGTTGTAAGAAAGTATTGTAATAGTGTTGTTTTGTATGAGGTTGATCAGGGAAATGTTTCTATTGTAATATTGGCATTTGAAAGGAGAGTCTATAACTAGTATGTAATTTGATTACTGTAATACAAGTGATTTTCTTTGGTGTGGTGGGTTTTTTCTCCCTTAAGGCTTTTCCCATGTAAATTTGGTGTCAATTGTGTTTGAGTTTATTTCTCTATTCTATTATTTCCTTCATGTGCATCTTAATGGTATGTAATTGTAAAATTTAAAGTCATATCTGCAATCTTCTCTAAGTTTTGACATTAGGAAAGTTATTTTCGCATCTGTATTCTTTCCTTACAAGTGGTATTAGATCCTGGCTAGTTGTCTTATCCTTGTGGGTAGGTTGGATTTTTTGTATCAATTATGTTCAATGGGAGTCTTGTAGAAGTTTGGTAATTTAAATTACAGATTAAGATGACAAGCACATCATGAAGGATTGAAATTGAGAAATTCAGTGGAAGGATAAGAGATCAGAAGATGTGAGTGGAATGGAAAAAAGAAAAGGAAAGGTCTGAGACAGAGTTTGTAGAAGGTCCAGTCACCATAAAAGGTGAAATTGAGAATACAAAGTGTTTGAATGACTCAAATATGGAAGAGACTAAGGAAGAGATGTTGATAAAGGTTGGCCAAGTGAAGGCTAGAGGAAAGGTGAGAGTGGGATCTCCAAATGAAATGGAGAAGAAAGAAAAAGATGAGGCTAGGATAGTGGATGGTCCTAGATGGGTAAGAGTAATGATGTGGAAATTGTATGTAGTTGTGGCAATGGTTCCTAGATGGGAGAACTTGAAGTAGATGGTGAAGAGGATGGATAAGAGGAAAGGAGTGAAGGGAGTTCTTTATTACTTGTTTTGATTATCATTTTGATGGAGGTGAAGCCAAGGGTGAAAATAAAAAGACAAGGAGTGGAATATTTGGAAGTAAGTGACACCACAGAACAAGTTAGGAGCAATTGGATGCAACCATGGATGAGGATAGAGCAGGAAGGTGAAGGTTCAAGGTGATCAGTCAAGAGAGGAATTGTTTTGCAAGGACAAGGCCAAGCCTAAGGTGAAGATGAAGGAAAGAGGGAGAAATGGTAGGAATAAGGAGGATCATCATAGATTTGTTGCAGGTCAAGGTGTTGCAGAATTCCAAGAGACTTGGAAAGCTTTCATAGCCAGATGTATGGTGCAGGAGCACCAAGGACAACTAGGACCATTAGGTGGTCAAGTGATGAAATTTTTCTTTGTAATCATGAGTGTGATGTAATAAGATCTCAAAAGACCATTAGGAAGTTTTTTGAGTCATGTTAGGTTGATAGGTTTATGAAGTTGCCATGTCTTGGAAAATGTTGTCAATATGATGGAATGAAGCCTTCAATGGCATAAACATGAATATACCCATAATATGGAAATGTAAAGGTCAAAGTAGTGTGATGAGCCCATCATAAGGCCATTATAATAGGTTGAAAATTAGTTTTAGTGTCAAAAAGTGAAAAAAAAGCAAAAAAAGAAAAAAATGCAAAGTTACACTAAAAAGGGAATTGAAAGGTCAAGTTGGTAAAGGGAAGTTGTAAGGTGGTTTTAGGAGGTTGTATAGGTTGGGATTCCTTTAAAAAATTCCATGTAAACATTTTAGGGAGGTTGCATGACTCCATTTGAAAATTTGAATGAAATCTTTTGTTGTTTCCACTTTTTTCCCTATTTTTCTAAACTTTGTTGGCAATAAGCAGTTCGTACAGTGAATATTGTGCCATGAAATTAATTGGGGATGATAGTAGAGTGAGTCTATTATGATTTCCATCAGATTGGAGGCTTAACGATTTAATTTTGTGGGTATTAGAGTAGATTTTCAAAGATTGCCTGTGTAACTGAGAAATTAAGGGTTTGAGAGTACAAAGAATGCAAGCTTGATCCATTCCACCTTCTGTAGGTATTGTAACTTGATGGAATGAATCATAATAGGTAGGGTTAAATTTTTGGGGGTCTATTTTGTGCAGGTGTGTTCATTTGAGTGAGTAGGAGTGATGCCTAGGGCTGGAAAAGTCAATTTTCCTTGTGAATTTGAAGGCTAGATGGTGGGGTTTGTCAAAATGATGAACTTGTTGATCTTATGAACTTTTAAGTTTTTGCAAGGTATTTGGAAGGTGTTTGATGCTTTGTGGGGGTCTAGAAAGGCTTGGGCATATGACTTTCAATAAACTCTTGGGTTTTAGCATGTAAAAGGAGGGTTTGTTGAGACAACACTTTAGAATATTTGTGTCTGGGAACTAACCATGGATTTTGTTGTTTTAGAACATATCAAATGACTGTCCATTGGTTTGGAGTAAAAGAAAAGTCTTTAAGAGGAACCTCCTTTGTAAAATGGGGCTAATCTAGTAGCCTTTGGGCAGGGTAACCTATTGAAACTCCATACTGTTGCAAGGGAACCTTATGTGGTTTGTTGGGCATTATACTTGGGGTTTCAATGGATGCTAAATGGATGATGTGTTGGACCTTTTATGGCCTTCTCTAAAAGATAGGTCCATTGCATGAATTTTGAGACCTAGAAAGCAAAGGATATTGTTTTGGGTAGTTTGGGAGAATGAATTTTTGAAGGTTGTTTCTTTGCATGCATTTGATCAAATTGGTTTGGTTGTTGTGTTGCTCCACCTTGTCTGCATCAATATTTGATATGTTGAATAACTCCAAAATGGTTGCTTGAATACATGTTTTATTTCTCAAGTGTTTTGGAAAGATTTAGACAAAAGGTTGAAAAAGAAAGTCAATTTTGTTAAATTTAACAAAATGCCTCAAAGAGATGTGGTTTAAAAATGTAATAGGAAAGTGTATAGAATTGTGTAATTTAAAATTTCCATTGACAAACTAAGGTTGTAACATGACAAACAAACAATTTGATCAACATGGAATAAGAAAAACAAAAAAAATGAAAGCAAGCCATAATAGAATGAAAGAAAATGTACAAAGACTTCACATACCTAAAAAAACAAAGTTTCAAATGGAGGAGTTCTAGCCAATTATGTAACCTTTGCTTCTTCTTTCCTTAGATTCCTCAAAAATTTGACTTTTTCAAAAGCTTGTTCCCCTCCAAACTTCAATTGTATATCAGTTATCACTTTAATTAAAACTTGAATTCATATTATATGCCTTTCAACATGAAAATTCTGCCATTTCATGCAAAGGTGATGGAAATATC
>VDFB02353493.1:341350103-341481665 GCA_007258455.2 Sequoia sempervirens | reverse complement strand
GTCTAATGAACCTTGAAGAATCTGATTGGAATATTGTATTGGGTCTGAGTAGATGCCTAAAATATGTTGAGATAGGTCTTTTTGTCATAAAATTGTGTTGGGTAGTTGAGTTTCCTTGTTGTGTGTTTGGGGATTAATGTCAAAGTGGCATATTTGAGAGAAGTTGTGTCAATTTGTTTCCTAGGTCTCCACCACCTCTGCATCAACAACACATTTTGGTTCCTCCTGGCACAACTCCAAATGATGTGGTAGCTCTAATACATGTAATGAATAAAGTTAATATATACATTGCATTCCATCAACATGACCTCCCTCCTTTATAGTTTCAAAAACAAAATGAAGCCTTTATGATAATTCTTCAATTCAATTGAATAGGCATCAAATGAACCCTCATTGATAATGGTTTTGATCTTAATGTGTGTAGTTTGAATCTCCTTGATAGATTGTGTGTTGAAAAGTCACAAATAAAGCCTGATTCCTTATCCATTCAAGGATTTGACAATACAACAAAGCAACTACTCAGTGTAATCACTTTGCCTATTATAGTTGGGTGGCTACTATGAAAAATCCTATTCATGTCATGCCTTATGATCTTTCATATAATCTTCTTTTAGGAAAACCATGGATTCATGAGATGAATATAGTGCCTTCGACCCTTCATCATGTAATGAAATATGTCAATAACAACAACATTTATCATGTTGAAATAGAACCTAAGCCTAAAAGTTTCTTACACCTTGAAAAAGGAACCATGAGTCCTTTGAATACATTAATTCTAACATCCATAATAGAACCTATTGAAATTGAAAAGAAAGATGAGGAATTAGTGTCTAAATTATTTGGAAATGATTGAGGATCCTTAGAATTCACACCTTCCTTTATGGGTGAATATATAATCATACAAGAAAAAGATGAAACACAATGACAACCCACCATGATGTCATCTCAAAATTTAGAAAAATATTCTCAAGCATCTATCTCCTCTAGTTTGGAAGAAACTACAATGTACACAACCAATTTTGATGAGATAGATTATCAACATCCACCTAATCTGAAGGAAATGGAAAGAATTTATGGGAAAGGATATGAAATTGTGAAACAATTGGGATATACTAGAAAAGGTTGTGAAAGCATGAACAAGGAATTCATGTCCCTATAGAACCTAATACACAAGAAATGAAAAATAGGTTGTGATATTCTTTTTCTAAGATGACAAAAGCTACTCAACAACCATCTTTGAATATCAACACTATTACATGTCAACCAAAACACAATCTCACAATCAAACATCCTGAATTTCTTCATATAAATTTATTACCATCATGGTAGTATGTTGACAATGATGAAACTCTAAAAAAAATGTTATGAGTCTATGATAACACATCCTCTACTACTCCCATGAAATGGGTTACTTGTGCTATGATAATTACTAAGCAAAAATATAATGATATCTCTAAAGAACCATATGATCCTGATAGATGATAAGAAAAAGTTATTAAGATTGGGAAGTGCCTTGACAATGAATAACAAGAGGACACTACAACTTGACTTCATGATTTTCCTAAAAAATTTGCTTGGAAATATTCTGATATGACAATAATTGACCCAAAAATTGTGACACACAACATCATTCTTGCTGAAAATGCTAAACCTGTTCACCAAAAGATATGAAAAATGCATCCTAACATAGCCTTGCATGTTAAAGTAGAGCTTGAAAAACTCCTTGATGCAGGTTTCATTTGACCTATTGATTATTCTCTTTGGATCTCAAACATTGTTGCAGTCGCTAAACCCAATAATCCTATTAGGATATGCACTAATTTTTGTGACTTGAATAAAGCCTCTTTAAAAGATGATTTTCCACTTCCTAATATAGACATGATCATGAATTCAACAACTGGACATGCTTTGTTGTAATTCATGGATGGATTTTCTAGTTATAATAAAAAAATTATGAACCCACAAGATCAATACAAAACTGCATTTACAACTGTTTGGGGAATGTTTTGTTGGGTTGTGATGCATTTTGGCTTAAAGAATGATGGTGCAACTTATCAACGAGTGATGAAATTAATATTTCACGATTACATACATAAAATCTTGGATGATTATATTGGTGATATCCTTTCTAAATCCCTAACAAAACAAGAAAATGTAAATTTTCTTCAAAAAATCTTTGAACGAATATGTAAATATAACATGCAATTAAATCTAAAAAAGTGTCTTTGGCGTAGATAGTGGGAATTTTTTTGGGTTTGTCATATCTCAAAGAGGCATTGAGGTGGAAATATAGAAAATTGATGCCATTATTAACATGCCACCTCCTAAGAATATTTCTCAATTGTGCACATTACAAGGCTGAATTCAAGCTATCCATCATTTCATTGCATCTTTAGCTGATCTCACCTTACCCTTCACACATATTCTAAAAAATGATGTAAAATTTTATTGGAATGAGGATTGTAAACATGCTTTTGAGAGGTGGGTATGTGTAGGATCATCATGGGCCAAAAAGTGGTGATATGATGGGTATGTGGCTGACAACTTTTTTCTACCCAAAATTGATGAAACAAAATGGGTTTCCAATGGATATTCTTAGCTTTCGACCAATATAAATTATGTTTTACTTTAAATTTAGTAAATAGTTATTATTCATTTTCTATTTGAATTATGATTAAAGTCCTAATTGATAGGCTAATTGAAAAACATCTATAGATTTCAAATGGTGTCACATTTTTTGAATCTGAAACATGCCTCACATTCTATGCTTCGCATACTATAGGATTAAAAAAATGAATTTCATGAATTTTTGACCAAGTTAAGGTGGTCAGACATATGAGTTTTTATATTTTTTAAAAGTTGTAATAAAAAAATTCATAATTAATTATTTACTTGGAAAAAAATTACAAAAAAATATGTATCACATCTAGACATGAGTTAAACTTATATCTTAAATCTTATAAAAAATAATTATCATTTTATTGTGGTTAGGGTGGTTAGACAAACAACTACTTATTATTTCCTTTAAATTTAAGTACTACTGCATTGGAATTTCAAATTTTCACCAAATAGATTTTTTTTAAAATAAACCTAGTAGTTTAGAAACTACATTCAATTTGCTAGAGATTATATTCTTATGTATTTTTGAAATAATATAGATAAATTATTCAATTTTTTACATCAAGTTTCCTAACTCTGATTTTTCTAATTTTTTTGCCACTTAAGGGCTTATTTTTCCATGATGATCCTACACATACCTAGGTTAAAGGAATACCTTGCAACTCCACTTGTTTTACAACCCACTGTTCCAAACAAATTGTTTATCCTTTGTATAGCTGCATCAGCTCATGCCCTTGTAGTGCTATTGGCTCAACAAGATGATATTAGAAGAGAGCATCATGTCTATTACATCATTCAAACTTTAATTTATTATGAAACTCAATACTAAGTGGGTGATGTTGTTAACTGAGTTTGATATTAAGTTTGTTTCACAAAAATAAATTAGAGGACAAGCCTTAACCGATCAATTATCTTATGCTCCTTCTCCTCTCGCTTTACCTATTCATGACTCCTTTCCTCATGATAGTGTCTTGACTGCAGATGTTAAAACATGGGAATTGTATTTCAATGGATCTAAGTGCAGGTTCTAGTGTTGGAGTGGTATTAATTCCACCTGATGGAAAGCCTATTCCATTTTCCTATCGATTAAATTTCCTATGAATAAATAACACAACTGAGTATGAGGCATTAATCATAGGATTGCAAGATGCTTTAACAATGGGTGCTAAAGATATCGGAATATTTGGTGATTCACAATTAGTCATCAAACAAATCAATGGGACATATCAAACTAAACATGAAAAATTATCAAAATACAAGGATCTTACAATGAAACTATTAGAGAATTTTGAATCATTCACCATTGATAACATCCCATGCAAATACAATCAACATGCGGATGTAATGGCGAGTACAACCTCTCTTACATCCCCACACAATCCTTCAATAGACTTCACCTTTTTTATTCACCCAATCACAAAACCTTCAATTGATACCCAATTAGAACACATTTTAATAATAAATCAAGACAAATCACAAGAATGGTATGATACAATATACAATTATTTAAAACATGGTACCATTCACAAGCCCACAGTGACAAATACTCAAAATCATTTATGCAAACTAGCAGCCAAATATGTAATCCTCGCCGATGTGTTGTATAAAAGATCCTTCAATGGTATCTTATTGTGGTGTCTTAGAGACTCTGAAATTCCTATATCCCTTGACCAAGCTCATGCTGGCACCTATGGGGGTCATTTTGGAGGATGATCATTAGTGCAAAAACTCATTTGTATGGGATATTATTGGAGACATATGGAGAAATACTGCTTTTCTTATGTTAAAAGATGTCACAAATGTCAAGAACATAGAAATATAATTCATGCCCCTGATTCTGAGATCCACACCCAAATTCCCATTTAGCCATTTTTAGTATGGGGATTGGATATTATTGGTAAAATTTCACCACCCTCTTTTACTGGACATACATTTATAATAACCACCACAGACTATTTCACAAAATTGGTGGAAGTTATTCCTATTTTATCTATAAGTGCTAGAGAAATTTTTCATTTCACATTGGAACACATAATTGCTTGCTTTGGTCTTCCATCTACAATAGTTTCAAGCAATGGAACCCCATTTAAGAATAATGATGTAAAGAAATTTCTTGACACATTCAACATTCAACATCAATTTTCCACACCATACTATCTGTAATCCAATGTATAGGATGAAAGCACTAATAAGATTCTTGAATGAACCCTAAAGAAAATTTTTAAAAACCATCATAAAGATTGGCATACACAATTACATTATGCGCTTTGGGCTTATCAAAAAAGTGTTAGATTATCCATGGGAACTACACCCTATAACCTTGTTTATGGTACTGGCGTGATCATGCCCTTGGAGTTAGAAGTTACTACGCTATAAATTTCTCTTCAAGATCTTATTGATGAAGCCACTTATAAAGATTAATGATTGCACCAACTTGAAACACATGATGACAAATGCATCAACGTTGTTGAGCATATCCAATCTTGAATTAAACAATTACAACACAAACACAATACTCATGTCATTCCTTGCATGTTTCATATGGGTGATTTCGTTCTCTATGAGAATCAATGAAATACTCATGCTGACAATGAAGACAAAGATAAATTCAGCTCTAATTGGCTAGGACTTTACATAGTTGATACTGGTTATGGGTCTGGTGCTTATGTTTTAACAAAACATGATGGAACACCCCTTAAGGAACCTATTAATGTCATGCATTTGTGTTAGTATTATCTCCAGTCTCTTTGAACAATATGATTGATAAAGTAGTATTGTTTAAAATTATTTGGTTATATTCTAAATACTTTCACATTGCTTCATTCTTGATAGCTGATCATGTGTTTGTCTTGAATGCTAGGGTAATTATTTTAGATATTTTTATAATTACTTTTGGTTTCATACTATTCACCCTTGTGTTATGTTAAGTTCGATCCTTATATGAATTATAGGTGCATCTAATTTAACATACACTATTCAATTTTACAATGTTGTAGCTAAATTGAAACTAAAATATGTTTTACATGAGATCGCATCAATCATGTTAAATCATATAGACATTAATTAAATAATTCTACAAGTTATTTAGCTAATCACATTGCTATTTAACATTCAAACACATTAAGACATATCATAAATCATCAAATTCTCATGTATATATATCAAATCTTTTATATACATCTCATCATCATATAAAAAATCACCAAGGTCTTTGAGAACTAGACCCCTTAGGGTCTTGTGCCCATGATCTGGTCCCTAGATGTCATGAGATGTGATGACGGTGCAGCCCAAGACCTAGAAAATAACCCACAAACAAGAGAATAATTTTATTATTTAGAAAATGGAGCTTTTTACATGCAGAGGATCTCAAATCCCCAAGTTCTACAACACATGCAAGTTACAGAAAGCTAGAGAATCACCCTTTCGCAATATGCGAGCTTGTCCCCAAAAAGTTACCCAAAAATTAGAAACCCGCCCATAAATAGAGCTCCTCTTTAGTTTGGAGCCAAAACAAAATTCAAATTTGAGTTTAGGCGGTTTGGCACCAAAAAATTACAACTTGAAGTTCAAATTTCAAAAGAACATTTGCAATTGTATCTTCTAGAAAGTGCACCAACTTCCTAGGGCCATAACTTTTGATCTGGGACTCCGATTCGTGAATCGTTTGAACCATTGGAAAGGTCTCAAAGTCAATAACATGCTCAAAATCTGCTATGCTGATTTTGGCAAGTTTCAGGGCTATTCCGGGAACTCTAAGTGCCTCAAATCTAACTGAGAATATTTTCAGGTACAAATATGGGAAACTAAAACTGCAATATCTTTCAACCCAGGAATAGAAAATAAAAACCATAAATTGGGAATTTCATTATGATGAAAAGGGTATCCAAAAATGTAAAAAAATCTAAAAACTGAGAAACTTGAAATTTAACTATTTTTGGGTGATGCAAGATTGCCCTTACACCACTGGATGCTCCTGCATCAAGATGGTCATGTGTGATCAAGATAATCACCCAAGAGCCACAAGACGCTCCTCTACCATCTAATCTCTCTCTACCCATATTTGTGCTACCTCTCTATGTAGTCTCTCCAGCTTTGCTAGATTTTGGGATGAATGTCCTATGGTCTCAGCTCGATGAAGTCATCTCCTCACACTTTCATAAGTTTCTTGTAGCCTTGTGAAAGTTCTTTAAGTGTCTTTGGCTCCTCCTCCATGATCGGTGGGAGCACGTAATCAGGGTCCACCTCCTCCTTGTTAATGGATGTAGACAATATCTCTATGATAGCCTAACAATAGAACTCTCACTAGTCTCTCATTGCTCCTATGAGGTAGAAATAGTAAACAATTAGTAAAACATCATCATGATATATATAGAGAGCATAAAAACTAAAATAAATGCATAAAATAAAATATCATCACGTATATCTCCAGTCGAATGAGGGATATCATCCTCATCCTCCCTAGGGAGCATGAAGGATGTGCTATCCTCATTGTTAATGTAGGGACTGATGTTTGTTGTAGCTACTGCACGTGATTTGGTCATATGAGTGTGTGAAGATTCTCCATGCTCATGCCAATCCTCAGCTACTATCTCATCACCATCACTCAAGGGTGGATCCTCCTCATACTCCTCCTCCTCATCCTCCTCTCCTCCATCTTGGCCCTCATAATTAGGATAAACATCTAAATCATACTCATCATCAATAACATTAGTAAATATATCTACCAGCCTGTATCATACATCCTCGACCCTATCCTTTGGCTAAACTCCCTCATTTGGTGTTGGTCCTACATCACATATAGGGACATCCATAGTAAATACAAGAGTTGGTTGTGTCACTGACCACCACTCCTCATGCTCATCTATGCTACCAACATCATCAATGTCGGAGACTACTGGTCGATCATGATCTAAATTATTGGAGTCACTCTGGAAAAAATGATCTATAGTGAGCCAAACGGTATCCCCTGGCCTCGAGTAACTCCACACTAATTTCTTGATCAAGGGTCATTCCCTCGATGGTGTCTGACTCAACCATAATAGAAAGGACGTATAACATGGTCATGTCAACCAACTAAGAATCTATTCATTTGCATCCTCCTCAAATGTCCTATGGGATCTAGCCAATGTAGTGTGAGTAGATAAGGTATCCATAGAATCTCATCCTCCTCTAGCAAATCAAATCTCACCCTCCAAAAATGCAAGGCTCCATACTGCCACAAGCGTCGTAGGGGATATCCAAATGCTCATGGATATCCTCCAGCTATGGCACATGGGAAGCTGATAGGCTTGGTGCATGTAGTATGCTCAAGGTACCACACTTGTAGAAGCATGTAGTGCACCATATTGTCAATGTCTGGAAACAAAAATTGGCCAAGATCATAATAAAGATGCACCAAGATGTAGCATCCCCAAGCATAGACTATCCTGTTCTCTTCCATCCTATGAATCAAGTGAAGCAATCCTCCATCCAGGTGTGTCATTCATCCATCAGGATTGAGTACCAGATCCACTGTATGCATCATAATCTATCTCACTATGAGGGCTCGTGAATATAACAACATAGGAAGCTCGATTCACACTCTCACACACTCATCATGAATAAGTCCATCCGAGCAGTACTACATGTCCACCTTCTTGTGAAATGAATGATCTCCTCAGAAATATACATGTTCTCCCCAAATAGGAAATCAAAGAATTCAATGTACATCCTCTAAGGTGATGGTCATCTCGTCGGTTGGAAGATGAAACATACATGTGTCGACATCCTAGTGCTCACATAGGGCCATCAACATGTCATTGTGGTATCTAATAGGTGGCATTAGATATGCCATATAGATTCCTATTGCCTGCAAATGCTTTATCTTTGCTGTTGATAGTGTTGGAGCTAGATCTCTAAGAAAACTATTATTTGTCCCCCCTAGCTGCTGTTGTGACTGGGCGGGTACCTATCAAAATTACAATAATAGGTTATAAAAACTCATTTAATATCTTCATTTTTTACATTATTCATTATGCAAGTGTGCTAAATTTCATCTAGTGTTCTTTTCTCAAGGCCCTAGACAATTTAGAACCATTTTGGGACACTTCACAAAGAAATAGGACACTTTGCGAAGAAAAGGGACACTTTGCGATATTTTTCTCCAAGATCCTAAATTAACCTATAAATTCCTTAAAAATCATTAAATAATTACAAAATCACAAAGAAAAAGTTGCAGAATCTACTCACCTCATGGTACAACTCACCGCACACCACCTGCTCTTGAAGCTCATCGAGTCATGAAGGCATGTAACCTTGTCTACACGACATTTTCTCATCTCACTCATCACTCTCAAGCTACAAGAAGGTAAAATGCAATAGTAAGTGACAAATTACTCTCCTTTACCTCTTTTCAACTATTTTCATTACTTTTACTCTATGCATTAAAATAGGGTTATTTTCTTAAGAGTTAATAAAGTACCTTTTCTTCAAAACAACATAACGGGAGCTAGGGAACTCCATTTTCAATGTCATTTGATGTGTTGGACTAGTAATTTTGCACTTGACATCATCAATCATCTATCATTAAGTGGCATGGTACTTGGAAATTCACTACGGTATGATGTTCCTTCTTCGATGTGGCTAGATTGCTACCTTGATTCCACCTCTATAAGAAAGCAAAATTAAGGGGGGGTATACATCTACCCTAGAATTTGATTTCTTGATGTTAGATAATAGGATTTTTTGACAATTAATGAATTTGTGTTATAGGATGTGGTTCCTAATGTTGTGGTATTGGAAATAACTACACTAGGGGCTTCAATCTCCTAACTTTTGAATGGGTATCCTTTTATGGAAAAAAGTGTACTGTTTAGAGTCCTTTAGCTTACATATGCACATAGAGTCATATAGGCACTAAAGTGGGGGCTAAATGTGGTGTAGAAAATTGGACACTCTTGAGAAAAGAGACAATTTCATGCATAATTTGGACATACTTTTGAGTACCCCTCCTTTATTCATTCTTCAAAATAGAATTTATAGGTCCCTAAGACCCATTATTTTTTAATCTAGAGGCTTGTTTCACTTAAAACTGATCTAAATCCTGACAAACAACACTTAATTAACTCATATCCTAAAAACCCATCTCCAAAAACCACTACTGGGACCCATTCTCCACCTTGGGTGAAAGAGTACCCTCTAGTGGGACTCATTCACTAAGGGTGTCAAATGTGTGCCTTTTGAGGGAAAATTCAATTTTTAGCGAGAATTTAATCAATTCAACTTAATTTTTTGGTGGATGTCAGCCTCTTAGGTCTAAATAATAGGAAAATTAGGTGTTATTGATTATAAATATACATTTTAGGTCATTTTTAACATCTCTTAGCTATTTTTACAAAGCAAAACTTAAAATTCAAGTATCAAGAGTCTTCCACAATAAATTTCACTAGCATTTTCTACAAGAAAAGTTGAAGCTTTAGGGTAGCAAACTAGGGTTTTTTTGCAGGTCTTCAATCTCACTTCTTGTTCAGGATTTAACATTGCAAAGAGTTGATGATGGATGCCTATGGTGAATCATGGAGAAATTTAGGTTGAGGAGATGCAATTAGCCATCAAATCACACCTAAAGACTTGTTTTCAAAGTGATTCTATCTTCCATTTTCTCTATCTTTAAATTAAGGTTTGTATTACATTTGCATGTCATTTAAATTCACTTGATATGTTGTAGGGTTTCTAGGATTGAAGTCTTGCATCATTCAAATCACATTTCTTCATCTTATTCTAGCACATTAGAATAGGGTTTTGTCATACTTCATATTTTCCTAGTCTTCAACACACTTAGGGCTAGGGTTTTATGCATATTTTTATCCATTCAAGGTTTGATTACCCAATTAGGGGTTTGAACAAGGAAAAATTCCCTTAGAAAAAACACTTTAAGCTTTTTTGTAGGTATTTTCTGAGATTCCAATCCGGTTCCCTGTCAAAAGGTGTTGTATATAGGTTACAAGGTAAAGATCTGAGATTTGAATTTGCTAAAAGCTTAAAAAGGACTTATTCACGATGGATGGAAAATGAGTCCCACTAGAGGTGCCTCTTAGAGTTAAGTGCAGATTCTAGTACCCATTTAGCATAAATCAATTTCTAGGAAGAAGACCCTGACTTATGACTGATTTTCCCAGGGTGGTGAATGAGTCCTAGTCAACCAAAAAGTCAACTTTTCTAGATTTTTTAGAGTGGTTTCTATTCTTCATCAATCTTACAGGTGCACATAATCTAAATTATAGATTTTTTTTTAGTTCTATTTGTAATTTTTTTCATCCTTTTAAGCCTTTTGCAAATATGACTATGTTTTCAAACATTGCACATTTCATTAGTTTTGCATTCATAATCAATCAATTTTATCAATTAGCTATATTTAGATCATATCATTTAGTCATAATTAAATCATACATTCATTAATTTGAGTGAACCACCTCAATTTTTGGGTTCTATCTCTCTACTTTTAGGTGAAAAAACCTAAGAGTGGAAGAGAAGTACATAGAAACATGCCCAAAAATTGATGGTTCAAACATTCCTTGCATTATTTTACATTTATAGTGTCTGTGAGTTTCAAGCATGCAAATTTTTGCTTTCCTTATGGAGCTCGAAGATAATTTTTGTGTAGTGCCTTATTAAAGTCATCAAGAGGTATAAATTTGGTATGGTTTGAGTGGGAAGCCCAATCGGGGCATGACTTTCCCCATAGCAACTCGTGTGTGTGTGAGTGCATACCAGCCATGAGTGTATGTGTCTCACCTTTTAGGACTTCTGACTTGGTGGAAAACCAAGAGTTATGTCGCCTCAGAGTGAGTATGCATTTTTTGGAAAAAAAAACTAGATATGATCCACATTGTGTTGGACAATTGATCAAAGCTTGATCCACCTTTTTATTTTTTCTTATTTTTGTTCTTCTTTCTTCTAGTTATTGACATTGCATGACCTCGTATCTTGTTTTTTTGCATATTATACACCTTGTGTGTGTCCTTTTGTGCTTATGTCAGTTTGACTTTGGATTTTAGATCATGGGGGCTTGACCACCTCCCTAGTCTTTGTTATTCTAGACCATCTGTGTTGGTACACAAGGACCCCTCTTGAATATCTACTTTAGTGTGAGTTTGAAGAAAGTTCATTTTCTCACTAAAGTGGGGGCTAAATGTAGTGTCCAAAAAAAGTGTCCTTAATTAGGGAAGGAATAATTAATGATAAATTGGACTTAATGTCACCTTGATCTACTGTTGTGAGGTGTTTTACACATCCACATTAGGTCTTGGACCATTTTAAAGCTAAATTAACTTAACTCTACCTTAATTTAATGTTGTAAAATGTATTTGTTTACACTTTCACATTAAATTTAGGAGGCTTGTAAACTAAGGTGGACCTAATCTAATGTACACATTCACATGGGATTTAGGGCCCTTTTGAGCTAAATAAACCTAATTTTTCCTTAATTTAGTGTTGTAAAGTGTATTTATTTATACTTTCACATTGAATCTTGGACCCTCTTACATTTATGACCTTAATATCATCTTAATAGGCCACTATGACCCTATATTGTGCATCCCAAGGCATATTTTGATCAAAAACCCAACTAGATAAATATAAAAAAACTTAAATTCTCCACTCCCTGACACTTTAGCATGAAAAATAGCCCCTATGTGACCAATTCACTACTTTGGGTGAATGAGTCCCATCCAAGTGGGACTTATTTTCCCAGGATGGCAAATGAGTCCCATTTGAGCTATTTTTGGGGTTTGAGAGAGAAAAAGTGGATTTTTAGTTCAAAATTTTCCTATGTCATCCTTGGGGATCAAATTAATGGTCATGTGACTTGATTTCCTATATAAGAAAGCTTCCAAATAATTATTTCATCAAGAATTCATAATATCAAGTAAATCAAGCAAAAGTTAAGCATTCCAAGTCTTCAAAGGGTCATTAAGATAGCTTTCAAAATAAATTTTAAGGCATTCAAGGGAAAGATTCTTCATCAATTGTTGCAGCAATTGAAGATCCATCATCATGGAAAGGTTCTAATTTCATTATTTCATGTCCATCCTTCATTATCTTATTTCATCATTTCGTTTTATTACCTAAAAGGGGTTTGACCAAGGCAAACCCATATTCCCTAAAAATCATCACTTTCTCTCTCTCTCTCTCTCTCTCTCTCTCTCTCTCTCTCTCTCTCTCTCTCTCTCTCTCTCTCTCTCTCTTTGTGTGATTGCAGATCTAGGTGCTTTGAGTGCTTGGAGATCATTGAGGAATAGGTTACAAGCTTACTGGAGTGATTTCCCTATTTATAGGGTCATAATCTTCACAAAAAGTCACTTACAAGTCTGAAATTGGTAGTTTCAAATTTTGAAATCAAGAAGACCAAGAAGAGCAAACAATAAGGACCAGATTCAGACCTTCAAGTTTTAGAAAACCCTAAGTGGATGTATTCTCCAAGATTGGTGAATGAGTCCCATTTTGGGTAAATTTTGAGGTTTTTGTAGTTTCAGATACCCTTTTCTGAGACACATGTTCCTATACAGAAACCCTGATCTAGGACTGATTCGCCTAGAATGGCGAATGGGTCCCACCAGGCCTAGAAAACAACAATTTTAGGATTCCAGAGCTCCATTCTATCTCTTTCTAGATTCCAAGTGCACACTTTTAATTTTATAGATTTTTGTTTTGTCTCATGGTCATTTCTAGGTCATTCATTGAAGTATTGCATTAAACTAAGGTTTTGCATTTCATCCTTCATTGCATTGTCTTTCCAAGTCTAAACTTGGTGGTGAAACCCTCTTGTAATTTGAAATCATATCCTAAGATACCCTATTTTCAGATCTCTTGCCTCTACTCCACTCTTGGGGTGAGATTTCTATGGTCATCCTTGAATGTGAAGTATAGAAGATTGTTGCCCTAGGTCCTAAAGTTTAAACCCTAGTGGAGAAAAAATTATATCTTATGCATATTATGTCTTGGACCCTTTTCAAGTTGAATTAACTTTCCCCTAATTTAATGTTGTAAAATCTATTTATTTACATTTTCACATTAAATTTAAGGGGCTTGTAAACTAAGTGTCCAGACCTAATTTAGTGTTGTAATTCATTTTACACATTCACATGGGATTTAGAGCCCTTCTAAGCTAAATAGACTTAATTTTTCCTTAATTTAATGTTGTAAAATGTATTTATTTACACTTTCACATTGATTTTGGGCCCGCTTGCATTTGTGACCTCTTAATAGGTCCCTATAACCCCATATTATGCATCCCAAGGAATATTTCGATCAAAAACCCAATAATATCAACATAAAAGCTTAATTTCTTCACTCCCCAATATTCTAGCAGCCTACAAAATAGCTCCTATGGGACCCATTAGCCGTCGAGTGATCCCACAATATTGGCTTACAATTTTTGGCCAAACTGGACATTGAACTAATTTTTCCTAACTAAATATTCACTTTCGAGCACCTATAGGAGCAAAACCATGAGGAATTTGAAGATGATGCAAACTAGTGATTTGTGGCATTTTGTTTGTAGATTTTAAATATATTTTTTTCAAAATTTTTGGAATTAGGTTGCACTTATTTTTTCATCTCCTTTAAAAACTAGTTTTTTCAGTAAACACCATTTTTAAGGAGTGATTCTCACCATATATACAACATAATTTCTTTTCCATGAAGGATAAAATTCTTTTTTTTTTAAATTTAAATTTGTAACTATGATATCTAGCACTTTCATTTGGTTTCATAGTATTTTATTGAATATTTTTTCCTTAATCAACTTTTGAAGTCAAACCAATTATAATTCATACATAGGAAGACTGTATACAAAACTTTTTTTGTATGTATCAAAATTCAATTTTTTTTTTTGTTGGATCAAGGACTTCAATATCTAGTGCATTGATATTTTTCAACTTTTTTTTGATAATCTACTATTTTTTCACATGTGTAGAACAAAGAGCTTGATTTTCAGTGAAAAAACCTAGGTAAATTCACAAGAAATAAAAAATAAATATAATAGTAAAATTAAATTTATTTAAAATTATTCCTTATAGGAAGCTTATAATAAGGACTACATACACAAAATAAATTTTAAATGAATTCATTTGATCCCCCAAAATGTATATCAAAAATGGAATTTTATTAGCATTTTGATAGGTGTAAAGGAGACTCCATTATAGGTATGGTTTAAAACTAGTAGGGTTCTATCCAAGGGGGTTTGATCTAAGGTGGTTCAATCAAACCCTCTTCAATTGGAATCCTTTAAATGGAACTTTTAAAGGCTTAAATCATTATATTTTCTAAAAAATATGTGATTTCAAAAAAAATTAGGATCTCCCAAAAATTGTAAACAAGTATTGTGGGATCACCCCACCTTGGGTGAATGAGTCCCTTCTGAGTGGGACTCATTCACCTAGGATGGCTAATGAGTCCCATTTGATCTATTTTCAAGGTTTGAGCAAAAAATATGAGTCTTAAGTTCAAATTTCTCCTATGTCGGCCTTGGGGATCAAATTAACAGTCATGTGAGTGGATTGCCTATATAAAAAATTTCTAAAATCATTATTTCATCATGCACTCATATTATGAAGTGAAGAACTCAAAGGTTAAGCATTCCAAGACATCACAAGATCCATTCTAAGGCATTCAAGGGCATAATTATTCATCAATTATTGTAGAAATTCAAGATCCATCATCATAGCAAGGTTCTAATTGCATTATTTCATGTTCATGCTTCATTATGGGTATGTGGAGGATCGTGATGGGCCAAAAAGTGGTGATATGATGGGTATGTGCTGGGTATGTGGCTAACGACATTTTTACCCAAAATTGATGAAACGAAAAGGGTTTTTAAAGGAGATTCTCAACTTTCCACTAATATAAATTATGGTTTACTTTGAATTTAATAAATAATTCTTATTCATTTTCTATTTGAAGTATGACTAAAGTCCTGATTGATAAGTTGACTGAAAAACATCTATAGCTTTCAAATGGTATCACATTTTTTGAATCTGAAACATGTGTCACATTCTTAGCTTCATATACTGTAGGATTAAAAAAAAAAAAATTCATGAAGTTTTGACCAAGTTAAGGTGGTCAGACATATGAGTTTTTATATTTTTTAAAAGTTGCAATAATAAATTCATAATTAATTATTTACTTGGAAAAAAATTACAAAAAAATATGCATCACATTTGGACATGAGTCCTCTACTTATATCTAAAATCTTATAAAATAATATTATCATTTTATTGTGGTTAGGGTGGTCAGACAAACACCTACTACTTATTTTTCCTTGAAATTTAAGTACTACTGCATTGAAATTAAAAAAATTCACCAAATAGATTTAAAAAATAAAAATAAACCTAGTAGTTTAGAAACTACATTTAATTTGCTATAGATTCTATTCTTACATATTTTTGAAATAATATAGATAACTTATTCAAATTTTTATGTCAAGTTTCCTAACTTTGAGCTTTCTTAATTTTCATTGCCACTTAAGGGCCTATTTTTTCCATGATGATCTTGCACATACCCTTATCTTATTTCATCATTTGGTTTAATTATCTAAAAGGGGTTTGACCAAAGAAAACCCCTATTCCCTAACAATCAACAAATTTTTCTCTCTTTCTTTGTGTGATTGTAGATCTAGGTGCTTTGAAGACTTGAAGGATCATTGAATATTAGGTTACAAGCTTGTTGAAGTTGTATCCCCATTTGAAAGGTAAAAATATTCACTAAAAGGTCATCTATAGCCTCAAAATCAAGGTTTTGGATCCAAGAACTTGAAGGAATAGATTGAGAAGACTAAGAAGAGAAGATCTAAACTTTGAATTTCAAGAAAATCCAAACCAGACTCATTCACCACAAGTCGTGAATGAGTCCCACTATAGGAGTTCTTTAGAGATCTTTGTAGATCTAGATACCCATTTGGTTGAAACTTGATCTTGTGTAGAGACGCAGATCTGGGACTCATCTGCCTAGAATGGCGAATGAGTCCCACTAGGTCAAAAAATTAAGGTTTTTAGGATTTCAGATCTCCATTCCATCTCCAACAAATTTTCAGGTGCATGCTTTCTATTTTACAAATTTTTGTTCCACTTTGCTTGTATTTCCAAGTCATTTAGTGAAGCATTGCATCAAACTAGGTTTTACATTTCATCTTGCATGTCATTGTCTTTTCCAAGTCCTAGCTTGGTGGTGAACCCCACTTGAAATTTGAAAACATAACCTAGGATATCTTATTGTCAAATCTCTTACCTCTATTTCACTCTTGGGGTGAGATCTCTAGGGTAATCCTTGAATATAAGTTGGAGAAAAGTGGGGTTCTATGTCCTAAACCATAAAACATTCATTTTCTAACTCATCATTTTTGTGAACCTTCATTTAGAATACCTTCTTTTCTGATTTGGAGTTCATCATCATCCTACATTCAACTTGCATTAACATTGAATTGTATTTTGTATTAGTTAATTGACATTATAGGGTTTCTAATTTTTTGCATTAGTGAAAGTGCATATTGGTTGCATTTTTGCATCTCAAATCATTGAAAATCATATAAAATTTTCATTTACATTTAGTCTTTAGGTCATACAACATAAAAAGCATCAAAATCAATTGAAATTTTCTAAAAATTTTGAAAAAAAATGCTAACTAAGACTCATTTGCCACCTTGGGCGAATCAGTCCCAGTCCATATTTTAAACTACCTTTAATAGCATTAAAAACCTCACATTTGTGCTTCCTAAGACTCCTGGTAACATATACTATAAGTCTGGAAAGTTTCAGGAACATCTATTTTATGAATCTAGGTCAAAAGCATCAATTTAGGGTAGTCATTTTTGAAATCATTTCAATTATGAGCATCATTAGATCTGAAAATGTTCACATTTCTAAAACTTTTCATCATAGGGATAAAACCACTTTTCACTTTTTCTTACACAATGTTTCTATTCATAAAGCTTTGCATAAGTTTGATTGAAGTGCTTTACATTTTTGGATATACATTGTTTGCATTCTTAAAGTTTTGCATACATTAGATAAAAATGTTTTTCACCTTTGGCTATACATTGTTTAAATTGTTAAAGCATTGCATGAGATGGTTAGAAGTGCTTTTCAATTTTTTTCAAACAATGTTAGTACCTTACCTTTCTAGGAATACTAAGAAAAGTTTCATATCTCCTCCCTATTATATTGTTTTAGTGAAAGAGAATACAACCTTCGACATTCCTAATGATCATATTTGTACTTCTCCTAATATCTCTCCTATTGGCGAAGAAGACATTTTTCATGTTAGAAGAACCAATCAATAAGAATTTTGATAATCCTAGTTGTTTCTTCTTTCTACCTCTCTTATTAGGGAATACACTGATGAAGAAGAAGAAACAACCATAGGCAATCATGATGATAACATAACACAATAAGAAACAATTGAAACTTCAACTAGTGTACATTCACCTCCCAACACTTTCCCCTCTTGTGATAATGTCTTGGAGGATGAAATTGAATGTGAGGATGATTTGTTACTCTTGAATGATCAAACCTTTAATATCTATAACAACCTTCTTTATGATCATTCCCATACCTATCCTATTTTTGAAGAAATTAGGGAACAAAGGAATGAAATCATAAATGATTATGAAAAACACACTTGTTCTTCTCCTAGTATCTCTCTTAGTTTTGAAGATACTCTGAGGTTAGAAAATAAAACCGATGAAATTCATGAAATTCTTATGTGGCAAAAAATAATGGAACAAGACAATAACATCATTGATGAACAACACAATCCAACCATTGATCATTCCCCCACTTGGGATGAAGTCATTTTGAAAGAACCAATCCTAGAATGTCAAGAACATTTGGTTTGTATTTCTCCTAACAACTCTCTTCCTATGGTTAGTTATTCTACAAGTGTTGAGGTTATGAATGTGCAAGTATCCATTAGACCCTTGAATAATGGACCTCCTACATATCCCATGGGACATCCTAAGAATCCCCTAATTCTTTGTCCACCTTAACACAAACCAAAAACTTATCCTTTACCCACCTAAGCATAATTTTTTGCAATAGCCAAGTCATAATATTGTTTCTCATACATATAACACTAAGAACAATCCATGACCAAGACAACCACCTTCAAAATCCCTCCCATTGCCTAATCATGTCCTACCTAACCCTATCTTACCAAGTCCTCCTCATGGAAAGGAGTATGATCTTGTTGAATAACTAAATAATATTACTACTAAGATATCATTGTGGGACCTTATTCAGGCCTCCCCTCATTATTATAACATGATTCAAAGTGCCTTGCAACAGGGTAGTGCAGGATCATAATGGGCCAAAAAGTGGCGATATGATGGGTATGTGGTTGACAACTTTTTTTACTCAAAATTGATGAAACGAAAAGGGTTTTTAAAGGAGATTCTTAGATTTCCACCAATATAAATTATTCTTTACTTTGAATTTAATAAATAATTATTATTCATTTTCCATTTGAATTATGACTAAAGTCCTGATTGATAGGCCGATTGAATAACATCTATAGCTTTCAAATGGTATCACATTTTTTGAATCTGAAACATGCTTCACATACTATAGGATTAAAAAAAAATTGAATTTCATGCAATTTTTTACCAAGTTAAGGTGGTCAGACATAGGAGTTTTTATATTTTTAAAAAGTTGTAATAAAAAATTCATAATTAATTATTTCCTTGGAAAAAAAATACAAAAAAAATGTATCACATCGAGACATGAGTCCTCTACTTATATCTAAAATATTATAGGAAAATATTATCATTTTATTGTGGTTAGGGTGGTTAGATAGACACCTACTTCTTACTTTTAGCCTGAAATTTAAATGCTACTGCATTGAAATTTCAAATTTTCACCAAATAGACTTTAAAAAAAAAAACCTAGTAGTTTAGAAACTACATTCAGTTTGCTACAAATTCTATTCTTACATATTTTTGAAATAATATAGATGACTTATTCAAATTTTTATGTCAAGTTTTCTAACTCTGATTTTTCAAAAAAAATCGGCAACTAAGAGCCTGTTTTTTCCATGATGATTCTGGACATAGCCAACAAGTTCCTATCCCTTCTAATGCACAAGTAAATGACATATCAGCCATGATTCAAGGAATAAATGCTGAAATTATTTTCCACCAAAGTGAACTCCCCCCTTTGGAAGTGCAAAAGCAAAAGGAAGCTTTCATGGTATTAGTTTAATATAAAAGAATAGGGATAAAGTGAACTCTCATTAACAATGGCTCTACCCTTAATTTTTGTAGCATAAAACTTTTAGATAGGCATTGTGTGGATAAGTAAAAAATTCAACCTGATTCTTTATTTATTAAGGGATTTGACAATTTAGGAAAACAACCACTTGGTGTGATCACTTTGCCTATTATAGCTGGGAAGGCCACATTAGAATCATCAATATGTGTTATGCATCATGATCTTTCATATAATCTCCTTTTAGGAAGACTGTGGATTCATGCAACGAATGGGGTGCCTTCTATGCTTCATTGAAAAAAGAAATACATCTACAATAACAAAGTGTACACACTTGAAGTTGACCCTGATCCAAACAGTTGTTTGAACATTGAGAAAAGAAAGGAAAATCCTTTGAAAACATTGACACCAACTACACTAGTACAACTTGTGCAACAAAAAGACAAAGAAAACCATACTAAGGAAATCACAAATCAATTAGAAGATGATTGGGGTTCCTTAGACTTTGAGCCAACATTCATAAGAGAATACAAGATCATACACAAATACTCTAAAAGGGGAAAATAAAAAGCGGCAATGTCAACACAAAATTCAGATGAACCTTCGAAAGCATCCACCTCAACCGCTTTAGAACAAAACAAAACAAATTACACAACAAAATTTGATGATATAGACTATCAACAACTGCTAAATCCAAAAGAAATGAAAAAAAATTATGGAAAAGATTATGAGCTTATGAAACAACTTAGATATAGTGGAAAAGGATGTGGTGGAAGAGAAAAAGGTATTTGTGTCCCTATAGAGCCTCAAACACAAGAAACAACTAATGGTCCTGGTTATTGTCCTTTGATAGAAATTGAGACTTTACTCAATATCAACACTATCACAAAAGATTCTTCTATGCTGACTTTAACAGTAGTGGATCCTAAATTGATAGACACTAGTGGTCTTGAAAGTCATCCTTTTTCAACAAATGAACCAAACAAAGAAATATTTACTTAATGTCAATGTCATCTCACAAAACACTAATGATTTGAATTCGTTATATTTTACATTCTCTTGTAAAGGGGAGAAAAAAATATCACAATCTAAAGAGTCTTGCATAAGTATGACATCTTATACTAATCAAGAGATATCTTTGTCACAAAATAAAGGAACATTTTCTATTGATCAAGAGAGTATCTTGGTGATACTAATCCAAGATCATTTGATATATCTCCCTCCAAGAACTCGAAATAAATTTTATTTCAAGACTTCATTTTGTGCATATCATAGAGTTCATGGTCATTCTACTAATGAATGTAAGGCTTTAAGTAACAAAATTCAATGTATATTAAGGATTATGGTGCTCTTCCTTTTGTTGAAGCACCTAGTTCCTCTAATTCAAACTTCTCTAATTCAAACTTATCTTCATCCTATTCAGCTCATCCTTGTCCTACACTAAATGGGGGCAAGGGGTTAGTTAGCCTTCTCCTCGTATGTCACTTGTTATTGTCTCTTTTGGATATTTTTCTACCTTTGATGTACATATAAGAGAAAGCCTGGGATGTGGACAAATTGAATTAATTTGACTCACATGTGACATAATTATTTGTTGATGTAGTTTGATTCAGAAACATATGACTTGGCATAGGGATTTGTGGATAAGCTCTCATTTCTTCTCCTACTTTAATGAAATTTCTCATAGTAATGGTGTTAGCAACCACTTTAAAGTGGAGGAATACATGGACACTTATGTTTCACTACGTGATTTCCTTTCTTCTTGCGATGCATGCTTTTCTTGGTGGTGTCATTGGGCTTGATTTCCTCTAAGAGCATGATATTTCTTTGAAGTGTCCTCTCTTGGAAACATTAGGCACAATGTTACCTAAGAAGATACTTTACACAAATTAAGAAAAATCCCTCTGAATATTCCTTACACTATTTCACATTTACAATATCTATTATATGGTCACCTTGCATAACACACTTTGCATGCCTATGGAGCCATCTTGTTTGTTCATGAGTTCCAAGCATACAATGTTTTTCTTGCCTCATGAAGCTTGAAAATAATTTTTTTGTGTGGCACCTTATTAAGATCATTAGGGGGTATAACTTTGGTATGGTTTGAGTAGGAAGCCTGACCAAGGTATGAATTTCCCCATAGCCACTCACGCATGTGTGTGAGCACATATCAGCCGTATGTGTCTCACCTTCTTGGATTGCTCACCCAATGGACAACCAAGAGTTTCATTGCCTCAAAGTGAGTGTACATTTTTGGAAAAAGAACTTAGACTTGATCCACATCATGTTGGAAAAATGGTCGAAGCTTGATCCACCTCATTATTTCTTTATTTGATTTCCATTTTTTTAGTTATTGACATTGCATGTTTGTGTATCTTGTCTTGTTGCAAATATTAAACCTTGTGCACGTCCTCTTGTGCTTATGTTGGTTTGACTTAGGATCTTAGATCTTGTGGGCTTGGTTAGCTCCTTGATCTTTGTTATCCTAGGACATTCACATTAGTATGATTGGACCTCTCTTGAATGTCTACTTTAGTGTGAGTTTGAAGCAAGTTCATCCTCTCACTAAAGTGGGGGCTAAATGTAGTGTAGAAAAATGGATCCATGGACATTTTCACACTCATTTCAATCCTCCTTGAGTTTTGCTTAATTTTTCCTTCATCTAGTGTTGTGAGGTGTTTTACACATCCATATTAAGGTCTTGGACCCTTTTCAAGCTGAATTAACTTAACTCTACCCTAATTTAATGTCGTAAAATGTATTTATTTACACTTTCACATTAAATTTAAGGGGATTGTAAACTAAGTGGACCTAATCTAGTGTTGTAATATGTTTTCACATTCACATGGGATGTAGGGCCCTTCTAAGCTAAATAGACTCAATTTTTCCTTAATTTAATGTTGTAAAATATATTAATTTACACATTAACATTGAATTTTGGGCCCACTTGCATTTATGACCCTTTAATATGTCCCTATGACCCCACATTGTACATCCTAAAGCACATTTCAATCAAAAACCTGACAATATCAACATAAAAGCTTAATTTCTTCACTCCCCAATATTCTAGTAGACAAAATAGCCCCTATGGGACCCATTCGCCACCTTGGGTGAATGAGTCCCATTTGAGCTATTTTTTGAGGTTTGAGTGGGAAAAATTGGGTCTTAAGTTCAAATTTCTCCTATGTCAACCTTGGGGATCAAATTAATGGTCATTTGAGTGGATTTCCTATACAAGAAAGCTCTCAAATCATTAATTCATCATGCATTCATATTATCAAGTCAAGGAATCAAAGGTTAAGCATTCCAAGAGGTCACAAGATCCATTCTAATGCATTCAAGGGAAGAATTCTTCATCAATTATTGTAGAAATTCAAGATCCATCATCATGGAAAGGTTATAATTGTATTATTTCATATTCATGCTCCATTATCTTATTTCATCATTTGGTTTAATTACCTAAAAGGGGTTTGACAAAGGCAATCCCCTATTCCCTAACAATCAACAAATTTTTCTCTCTTTGTGTGATTGTAGATATAGGTTCTTTAAAGACTTGAAGGATCATTGAAGATTAGGTTACAAGCTTGTTGAAGTTGTCTCCCCACTTGTAAGGTAAAAATCTTCACAAAAAGGTCATCTACAACCCAAAAATTAGGGTTTTAGATCTGGGAACCTGAAGGAATAGATTGAGTAGAATGAGAAAAGAATATCTAGTCTTTTAATTTCTAGAAAATCCAAACTAGACTCATTCAGCACAAGAGGAAAATGAGTCCCACTGTAGAATTTCTTCAGAGATATTTGCAGATTTGGATACCCATTTGGTTGAAGTTTGATCCTGTGTAGAGACCTAGATCTAGGACCGATTCACCCAGAATGGAAAATGAGTGCCACTAGACTAGAAAATTAGGTTTTTTAGGATTTCAAAGCTCCATTCCATATCCAATTTTTTTTGACATGCACACTTTCTATTTTGTAGTTTTCTTTTATGCTTTGTTTGTATTTCCAAGTCATTTAGTGAAGCATTGCATCAAACTAGGTTTTACAGTTCATCTTGCATGTCACTATCTTTTCTGAGCCCTACATTGTTGGTGAACCACTCTTGTAATCTGAAATCATATCCTAGGATACCTTATTGTCAAATCTCTTTCCTCTATTCCACTCTTTGGGTGAGATCTCTAGGGAATCCTTGAATGTTAGTTGGAGAAAAGTGATTTTCTATGTCTTAAACCATAAAGCATCTAGTTTTCAACTAATCATTTCATAATTGGATATTTATTTTATGTATGAATATACATATTAAAATGTGTACATTTGGGTTAAGGATACATGGTTGGTCATTTCGTTATTAGATACTCTATTAGTGATTGCATCACCATATATTTATAAAGTATGATACTTGAGGGTAAGTACAAGAATGTGGGTCTACTTTTACTGGAAGTGTTAGGCCTAAAATAAATATTGACAAGAATGGGCACTTGTTTCATAGAAATGTGTTCCCATTAAATTTTTAGCTTGCAAAACCAAATCTCTACCCATATTATATAGGTATTCATTTTGATTTTTAAAATAGGTATCCATTTTGGTTTTTAAATTGAATACTCATTTCATTTTAAAATGGGTATCCCATTTCATTTTAGAATGGGTGCCTATTTCTAATTACATCATATTCCCCCTCATTTTTACAATGGTTACACATATTTGCAAGTACATGTTTCATAAAATTTGAAATTTTAAATCCATGGATTTGTTATAGTTTTAGGATTGGAAACCCAACCCTTATCCTTAGACCTACAAGTTTAATTTCACAAAAAATGCAAGAGAAAAACTAACTTTAGCAATATGGCTAATGAAATTTTCTTAAATACTTTTTTGATAAAATTAAAACTCATTATCAATGATGATGTCTAGATTTCAAATATATAATTTTTAAACAATTACACATAATTTTCTATTTCTTAATTAATTTTTAGGGAAAGTGCTTCATAAATTTTAAATGTTAGGTATTAGTATTTTTTAATAGCCCTTTTATTTATAAAGGGTTTTCAAAAAAATTATGTCATCAATCTAGATCATTATTTACACAATTAATAAATAAAGAATTTTATGATTGTTTTAGTTCAAATTTATGTTTTCCATACATCAAGGGTTTTCAAAAATAGCAATTCATGCCAATAAAAAATTAATTAAAAAATATTAAAAAATCCTCATCAAATTTCACTATAAGACACATCCTTATCCAAAAGGAATTAGAAAATTTCTTTTATTTAGGTCAAATTATGATTTTCATACACATGCATGTTATGGTCTTAAAGAGTGACTTTTTAAAATTTATTTTTGTACATCCTATACAAAATTAACTTGTATCATCAAGGTCATAGAATAAAATGTATATTTGAAAACTAGACTCAAAATCATACAACTAATATATATTCTTAAGAGTCAATGTGTAAGTGCTTAAAATTATACCTCTACGTATGATAAAAAAAAAATTATGAAAAAAACATCCATTTTTTGTTAAAAAGTGGACCTAACTTCTTGCTCTTACCCTTAAAAATGTTTAAAAATATTAGCACATCAATTTTTTTATTTCTTGAGGGAAAGCAATTTTTTGAAGGGTAGATAGTTTTTAATTTCCCAAATTCTAAGTATAAGGGTGTTTAAGGCACAATCTAGGCCTGGTTAGCATTTTAAAATTTCTTGTATAATTTGTACTTTCACCTATCCTTGACTTCCTTGATTTCCTAATTCCTTGATTTATGTGTATTTTTGAAACTTTTCTTACCGTGGAAATGTGTCCATACATTCTTTATTTCTTAAACTACAACTTGTCTTAACAAATAGGATTTTGAACATTTTTTTGATGGAATTCATTCTCATTAATCTCACTTGAGTTCGTAGTTGACAATTTCCCTATTTATCAAAAAATTATGCATTTCTCGATAGTGAGCCATGTCTTTTATCCCTATTTGCTTACTCTCTCCTATCTCCTAGTAATTCAAAGTTTATCTCACTGCATTCCATCTAAAGGAACTAGTCACCCAACTCTGCAATCATCAATCTATTTATATCCCTAAGCCCCAAACTTCACTATATCATGTGGTTTCCCAAAATTTTCTCTACCAAAATAGTTCTAAAAGATATAAAATATATTAGAACCCTAAACTTCAATCATTACTTATATTCGATGATTACTCATGGGATTTTTCCAGTCTCATCTCCTCATTTACCTAATCTCAAAATATGTGATAACCTTGAGTCCTAACTTCAAATTTATTGCAAGATCCTAGAATTTTCTAAACTAACATACCTAAAAGGTGTGATATCTTATAATCTTCAACCTATATTATTGCTTCCTCATTACCGTCAAGTATGTGGAGTTGCCATTTTCTATTTCCCCCATCACTCTAAGATAATGTATATCATATACCTAACATCCAAGTCCCAATTATATTAGATATGTAGAAATCCAAAACCACACTCCTTCCTATAACAATTTCTCTAAGACCTTATCCATACTTTATCTAATTTTTTACATATCCACAATCTAATCCCCACTCATTTCATAATTACTTATCCCTAAATCCTAGTCAGTGCTCCCTCTAGCATCAAGCATGTCCTAAGATCAATAGATTCAGTACCTCAAACATCAAATATCTTTGATTCCACCTAACCTTAATAACATTGGGTATCTCAAAATCATGGTCTGTACTACCTATTATATTAGGTATCTCTAGGTCCTAATCTTCACCTTTTCTAGCATCAATTTTTTTAAAATTTTGGCTAACATTAACTGTAGCACCAAGTGTCTCCAAACCTTGATCCTTATTTCTTCTAGTATTAGATATCTCTAAATTTAAACCCCTACTTCCTTTAGCACTTTAACCATCTTTAAATCCTAATCCTTACTCCCTCCAGCATTGAGTTCCTCCAAAGCATAACCCTTGTTTACTACAGTCCCTCCTACAAATGTACCGTGGGGAAATAGAATCCCCAAACCCCGACAACATTACATCCATCAGGAATGTAAATTCCTAAACATCCAACATCAACTATTAGGAATATTCTCTACTCATCCTTTATTCATACATCTCCTTGGACCCTCACTTTAGGATGATCACTCATCCACCTTTTTAAAATTGGTGTTTAAATCTATTTTTAAGAATTTATAAGTTTATTCTTTTATTAAAAAATTTTTAAGGTGTGGAATAAATATTATTTAAAATGTTGTTAACTATAGAAACTAAGTTACTAGAACTTATGTAAAAACATTTCACAAATATTTTTTGAAATTTTTTAAAAATAAATTTAAAATCTAGACATGAAATGTCAAAAATCACTACTTCACATCATCTTCAAATTCTTAGTGGTTTAATTATTATGAGTAATACAAAGTGAACTTTTGATTAGAAAAGTTTTTGAAAGAGGAAAAAATGGGTTTTACAAAGTGAAATTTTGATTAGAAAGTTGATTAGTTATTATGAGTAATACAAAGTGAAATTTTGATTAGAAAAGTTAATTTCAATGTCCTACTTTGATAAAATAAAAAAGAAAAAAAATAAAATGAGGAACACTTTGTTATGAAATCACATATTTGGAAACTACAATAATTTTATTTTTTAAATAAAATCCAAAATAAAGTATAAGAATGATCACAATAACTATCAAACTCTATTTAAAAAATGTAATGGAAAGGCTTTATTTCATATTTTGATTAGTTAGACGTGAATTCCATTTCATATGACCATTTCTAAGTTGATTGGCCATTTCTTACCATCACAAGAAGTTCACATTTTTTGTGAAAATGAAAATAACAATTACCCCTTTTTGTGACCTTTTCCATTTCTTTGAGGGGGTTATTAGGAAGTTCTCTTTATTTTTAAATAACTTATAACTTAATCCAAGTTGTGATTATGTTTATATGTTAAAGTCAATGTGAAAATATGATACATCTAGGTCTTCATATCGGCTTGCAATGTTGGAATATGTAGCGAGCATGAAAATTCAATAAGGACTAGCAAATTCAAAAGATAGCACAACACCTTTATACATTACGTAGGTAGATTATTGGAGGAAATAAAATGTCTAAAAAAAAAATAATGAATGTGTAGGAAATATAAAATAAGATATATATTGCATATCAACAGAAGATAAATTTCAACATGCTTGCTTATCATTGAAGACGTGCATGAATCAACGGATTGGCTCAATAGTTTTTTTTGCTTTAGTTATTTTCTTTATCTAGCTTTAATGCATAATAAAACTGCATGTGCAGTAACTATATAATAGTAGGTGCAGCTTTTGTTTTAGTTTTCTTTTTTAAACATAAGTGCAGCTAAAACTATTTTAGCTTCTTTTTTTAGTGATACTTTGCTAAGATTCTTCCTTTATATATGTATGTTGTTCTAGAATTTTGCATTCAGATGAATAATATAGAAAATCATTTCAATTTTTCTTTCGCTTAGTATTAGAGTAGAATTATTAAGATTTTGTTCACTAATTTATATTATTGAATGTGATGATTGTTTGAATTTTAATTTTCAATTTAGTGTAAGAGCTTTAGTCTTCAATCCATCAATTGGTATTATAGCAGGTTGCAAAAGTTGTTTTCTGTGTAAGCAATAGGGTTTCAATTCTCTCCAAGAAATATTAGAATGGAAAATGGTAATAGTTTTCAATTCCAACTTCCAATGTCTACCAGAGACAACTATGAATATTGGAGTATAAAGATGAAGACCCTACTATTATTAGAAGATCTCTAAGAATTAGTAGAAGTGGGATACACAAAACCTAGAAATTAGAATGTTTTGAATGCTTTAACAATAAATCAACAAGCTTAGTTGAGAGAAGATAGAAATAAGGATAATCGAGCTCTATTCATCATTCAATCTACATTGGATATGTCAATTTTCCCCCATATAGCTGGTATGACAAAGTTAAAGGATGCATTGGAGGCTATACAAACTACATACCAAGGATCTGACAAAGTAAGAATGGTAATACTTCAAACCATTTGAAGAGATGTTGAAAATTTAAGAATAAAAGAAGTTGAGTCTCTTTAAGAATTTATTACTAGGACTCAAAGCATTTTGAATCATCTTAAAACTCAAGGGAAAAGTGACATAGAGCAAAACATTGTAATTATTTTTGAGATCTCTTCCTCCAAAATTTTATGTAGTGGTCATAGTCATTGACATAGTAAGGATCTCACACCTTTAAAGTTACAAAATTGATAGGTTCATTGCAATCTCATGAGGAGCATATGCAATGTTCTACATAAAACCTAGTGCAAGTCTTCCAATCTATTGTAAGAATTCAAGAAAAGTCTACAACTCCTCCATCTCACACAAATAAATCTCGAGATGAGTCTTCTTCTAATAAAAAAGGACAAGGTAGAGGAAGAGGAAGAGAAAATAACAGAGGAATAGGAGGAAGTTATGTTGATTGTAGAAGCATGAGTGTAGGTATTATGAAAGGTATCGACACTATGAATATGAATGTAGAAAGAAAAAATATGATTTAAATAATCAAAAACCAACTATATTGAAGAGTCTTTGAAGATGCAAAGCACTCCATATTCTTCCCATGCAATTTGGAAAAAGAAACTTGAAGTGTAAATTATTGGGGATAGGCACTCTCTTACACTTCTAGGGTTTTGCACCTAAAAGGAGAAAGGTATCCCAAAAATCTAGTTGGTTTACTCACAACTAATGCAAATATGATTCAAATATGTCTAAATATAATGCCCTAAATGAAAACAACTGATAAAAGAGATGAATTATTAATGCAAAATTAATAAAATGTACTTTCTTTGAAAACACACTGTGATATGCAAAATGAACTAAAAAAGCAAGTAAATTGTAACAAAACATAATAAGATTGGAGAGGTGCACCTAGAAGCTAGAAATTGATGTAGAGAGGCTCTAGAATCCCACAAAATTCACTATTGAAGCCTATTGGGACACCTATGCCAAGCTGGGCAATTGAGTCCTATTTCAAAGAAATTTTGTCAAAACAAGTTTCAGCCAAAAGGGTATCCAGAACTGTAGAAAACACTTTTCAGGCATAGTAGTGGGACTAATTCACCACTAATGGTGACTTATTCCACCTTCAGCTTTTAAGAGATTTGAAGATTCAATATGTAGCTCTCGGTTTGTAGTTCAATTCCTAATAGGTTTCCAGATCTAACTCTACAAAATTTGGTCTATAAGTGATCTCCAAGCTTCTTTTAGGCTTTTCATAACTTTGAATGACTTTGATGAATTGATGGAAAAATTTTACACCTTTTTCTTTGAAAAATCTGCACACAAGACCTACAAAACACATGTAAAGAGGGGAAAAAGTGTTAAGGGTTAGTGAATAGGGGTTTGCCTTGGTCAACCCCAATTTGGTAATTAAACCTTTCAAAATGAAATGAAATGAAATGAAATGAGAGTGATGAATGAACACCCTGCAATGCTACAACTCACCAAACCCTTGAAGTAGAAATCTAAAGATATGCAAGTAGATACTCTAATGGATGTAGACTTTGAAAATGACTAGAATGCTAAAGTGAATGTTTAATGATTGCTTCAATGACTAGGACAATTAAGGAGATTAGGAGATGAAAAATGAGGGGAAAACCCTATATTTATACATGATTACAGAAAATTTCCCAAAAATACCACATCACAAGCTGAACTAAAGGTTTAGAAAATAATATCCCATTATAATTTTAAAATAATTTTGAGTTTCGAGCCAAGTGGGACTAAGTCACCCCTAGCGGCAACTTGGTCCCACTAGGGAAATTTAAGTGGGTGTTGAGAATTAAATTGTATTAAATGATGTTTAACAGGATTATTCTATAAAACACACTTAAGTAGGACCTATAAGTGTATAAAGGGGTCATTTAAACATAATAAAGGGTTAAATTATTGATGACAAGCCTAGAAAAGCATGAAATTTTGTTACAACACTTTACAACTCTTTCAAATAAGGCTTGGTAAGTGATAAAAAGAGGTTATTTAAATGAATTATATTAAAAAGGTCCTAGAAAAGTGTGAAAGTGGGCTCCAACACTTCACAACACTTTTACAAGGCATCACAAAGTTCTTATTGATTCACAAGGGTCAAAGACCTAATGTGATTGTGTTGACCACATTACAACATTAAATCTGAGCAAAACTAGGCTGACATACATAAGAAAGACCCAAAGGAGTGTAAAAATGTCTAAGGATACCTCTTTTTATGCTGCATTTAGCCCCCACTTTAGTGAGAAGATGAACTTGCTTCAAACTCAAACTAAAGTAGCCAAACATTCACATCAAGAGGGATCCAAATGCACCCATGTTGGCAGGATGAGATGAAAAAAATCAAGAGGGGTGATCAAGCCCCCAGGATCAAGATCCCATGCCAAACCAAATATTAGCACAAAGGAACACACAAGAATTAAAAGGAGAAAAGGGAAGCGAAAAGGAAAGAGAGAATCAGATAAAGCTTCGATTGTTTGTCTGAAAAATGCATACTCACTCTAAGGAAACATAACTTATGGTTGTCCACTAGGTGAGAAGGCCCAAAAGGTGAGGAACATACACTCATGGCTGGTATGCACTCTCACACACGCAGGTGGCTATGGGGAAAGCCATGCCTCAGAATGGGATTCCTGCTCAACCATACCAAAGTTATACCTCTTGATAACTTTAATAAGGTGCCACACAAAAATGATTTTCGAGCTTCATGAGGCTAGCAAAAAATCATATGCTTGGAGCTCATGAACAAATAGGATGGCACTATAGGCATGCAAGTTGTGTTATGCAAGGTGGCCATATAACAAAAAATGCAACATGCAAAGAATGTTCAAAGGAGTCTTGCTTAGTTCATTCGAGGTCTTTAACTTAGGGAACATTGTGCCTAATATCTCCAAGAGAGGACTGGTCAAATAATAGAAGATTCACAACTTAGAGGATGTAGTGTGTCACATCAAACAACCAACAGGAAGGTAATATTGGTGGAGCACCCAAGGCCTTCAAGGAGCTCTTCAAGGATCAGAAGTGTGCAAGGCTTAGGAGGACCTTTCCATCATATCAGAGCATCAATTATGGTGTCTTGGAGCCTATAATGGCATTTAGGATGAATAAAGGTAATGGGAATATCAAAAGTCCTAAGGGTCCTAAAAGGACCATAGGACCAAAAAACCTTGTAAGTGGATCAATAGTGTCCAAAGGGTGTAGGTAGGTCTATAATGTTTTAATTAGATCAATCAAGGTTAAATATTAAAGGGTAGATAGTTTTTAGTCAATGCAAATCAATAAATAAAGTTTGGAAATTCAAATTTTTGAATTCCAACGGTTAGTTGTGCTTTGGGCGGGTAAGTGAGTTTTAGAGGATAAATCAACTTTAATGTAA
The DNA here is from genome assembly GCA_007258455.2 of Sequoia sempervirens. Classification (NCBI taxonomy): domain Eukaryota; kingdom Viridiplantae; phylum Streptophyta; class Pinopsida; order Cupressales; family Cupressaceae; genus Sequoia; species Sequoia sempervirens. Next base: position 341,449,428 of record VDFB02353493.1, on the reverse strand, counting down.
TAAAACCAACTCTAATTGGTTGGGAAAATTGGGGGATTCATATATAACCCAAAAATAATCATTTGTATGGAGGTTGATCAACTGGAGAGGTGACTGTACAGACTGCTATAGGAAATAGTGAAAAAAACATAGTTTTCTTGCATTTTATTGTGTTCTTTTGATGAATACTTGTTTTGTATTGAATTTATGTCTAGTAGGATGCTTTAGGAGTTTGTGTTTACATTTTTTAACACCATTGAAGGATCTAAAAGCAGTAATAATTAATTTCTTTGCATTTTATATTGATTGTCCTCAAGGAAAACACAAATTTTCCACTAGTTTGAGGGTTTTTCATGGATGAATGATCCATTTCATGGGAATATATTACTGAGACCAATGAAATGGATCATAATTAACCTATATCATATCAAGCTAATAAACTAAAGTGCAGGAAAGAGGAATCATGCGGTGTACACCAAGATTTCACAGTGCAAAGTGCTTGAAGATGGAGGCTAGAGTATAGCATTGGAAGATATTCCTTAAGGAGGGGTATTTTTTTGAGTCGAGATAGTCCAAATATGTTGTCCTAATGGTGTAGGGTCAATTAAAAATTTTTGGAAGTGATTGGAAGGTTAGTTTTCAAGAAGCCCTAGTTTTGAGGCATTTTATGGAGGGTTTTGTGATCAGGGATCTTAGAGGTGTCATAGAAGGTTAGGACCTTGAAAATCCTTGATTTTGAGACAATTTGAGATTATGTTGAAAGTTTCATGTTAAGGGGATAAAGTTAGAGAGTGGTTGCTTTGGAAAAGAGGGCTAATTAGGCCTAGTTTTTGAGGAGACAACAAATTTTGGAAGGGTTTGTCTGAAACAAGTGCTATCAAGAACCTATTATGTTGTGTATGCCCTAAAAGGGTATCTCAATCCATACTTTAGTTGGTAAGTGTTTTGGAAAGTTTGAGAGAAAAGTCAAAAAATCCTTCGCTAGGGGCCTAGTAGGGCTAGAAGGCTACTTAAGGTGGAAAAGTGGATTTTGTTCAAGACAGGGGTTTGGGCTTTGGGAAACCTTCAAGACAAGTGTAATTGTGCCCCTTAAGATAATTCCTAGGGTTTGGATCCATTGGGGAAGTATTTGATTCATGAGTGAGCCATTTAGGCTTTGTCTCCATCAGAGTGCCTGGAAGAGTGGTTGAGATTGTGTCTTGCAAACCTTGAGAACTTTGTGTTTCTTTCAAAGTCCCAGACCCTCTACATTAGAGTGGTATCAAAGCAGTGAGTAGGTCCTTTAGGGATTGTAGAATCAGCAATGGCATCAAAAAATCAACTAGCAAGAGAGTTGGAAGAGTTAAAGGAAATCTTGGAAAGGGAGAGAAGGGAAAGAAGGGAACAAGAAGCAGCAAGAGAGCAGGCTAGAGCAAGAGAAGCAAGGAAATGGAGAAGGAAGAGATATACTATGCAAGCAAGGATAAACAACCTTGAGAGAAATAGAAGAGAAGAGCTAGAAAATCAAGAAGATAATGATGAAGATGAAGAGCATGTGAGGGTAAATCAAGAACAACTAGCAGTTGAGATAGAGGACCCTGAGGAAAGGAGGTTAGTGAGGTTGTTGAAGGCAGTATAAGGTCATGGAGGAAAGAGTCACATAGATTTTTTTATCTATCAAGGGAAGATGGATAGTGAAGAGGTGTTAGGATGGCTTGATGCCTTAGAGAACTATTTTGAGTTTGAAGATATGGGTGAAGAGAGGAAGGTTAAGTTTGCAAAAACCAAGTTGAGAGGCACAACATTGTCATGGTGGACTAGTTTTTAGAATGATAGGATGGCTAGAGGATTGGAAAAAGTCTCTACATGGGTAAGGATGAAGAGTTTGGTCAAGGAACAATTCCTACCATCTGATTATACCATTAATGTGAAAAGGATGAGGCAGAATTTAAAGCAAAAGGACTTGGATGTTATGTCCTATACTAAGCAATTTCACAAGCTTAGTATCAGAGGAGGTTATGGAGCATAGGATGAGAAAATAGCCAGGTACATCAATCGCTTGAGGTATAATCTACAAGATGAGAGTGGTTTGCAATTGCCAAGGACATTAGGAGAATCTTTTCAGTTGGCCATTAGAGCAGAAGAAAAGGTGAAAAGGAAGCAAGAAAGATAAAGAAATGGTGGAAGAGGAGGTAGTTCAAACAGGGGCAGAGGCAAAAGAGAGCAAGGACAAGGAAGCAATGACAAGAGCAGCAATGACAAAGGAAAAGAGGTATTTTTTGATCAAAGAGGTGGATACACTCCTAGAGGAGGAGGCAGATTTGGACAAGGTAGAGGACCATTCACAGGTAGGTGCTTCAATTGCAATGAACTAGGGAATCCTTCCTTCAAGTGTCCTAAATGGAAACAAGATGATAAAGGAAGAGATAGGAGAGCTAACTTGGTACAAGAAGAAGAGGACAAAAAGGAAGAATAAAAAACATTCATGGCAGACCTTGTGACTGATGGTGAGTTTCTTATGGTCAAACAAGGAGAAAGACTTCGTCAAGAGCCAAAGGTAACTATCTTTAAGACTAATTGTTTGAGTCATGGTAAGATCTACAGATTGCTCATAGATTTAGGGTCACATAGCAATTTAGTTTCAGTTGATATGATAACCAAGTTGGGGATTGAAACATTTGATCATCCTACTCCCTACAAGGCCACTTGGGTAACTCAAGGATAGCATGTAGAGATTGGTAAGAGAGCTTTTGTGGATTTCTCAATTGGATCATATCATGATAGGGTGCTTTGTGATGTCATTCCAATCACTTGTGGTCATATCATCTTGGGGAGACCATGGCAGTATACTAGAAGGACATTGCATGATGGATTCCATAATACATATTTGGTGCATAAAGGAGATGTTAGATATCAGTTGGTTCCTTTTCCTTTGGAGCATTCTAATGAGAATTTTGTGGTCTATTTTGAGAAGAGTTTGTAGGTGAATAAGTAGGGTTAAATAGGGGAAGGAATTGGTAGATTGAAAAGAGACAAGTTGCAGTAGGGTTATGAGGTGGACAGTCCTAAAAATCAGACTTTGTGGGATTTGGACAATATCAGGGTTGGAGGCATTGAATGCCCTATAGTTGAGGGTGATAATGGTGGAGTTCTTTCACAAAGGAGAAAATGGAGTAAAGGCAGAAACATGGTACATGGACAGACTGATCTTAAAAAACCAAGAGGACACACTAATCCATGTTTTGATTCTGTCAAGAGTGTAGATTGGCAGAAGAGGAAGACAATGACTTTGGGAGATTACGAACCCTCTCATTGGAAGATGAAAACATATGAGAGCAAGGGGTCTTTTGGTGGCAACACATGGGATACTTCTTGGGGAAAGAAATCTTTCTTTCTTGGGAGAATCGTGTAGGAGCACCCAAGGCGTTCAAGGAGCTCTTCAAGGATCACAAGTGTGCAGGGGTCAGGAGGACCTTTCCATCATATCAGAGCATCAATTATGGTGTCTTGGAGCCTATAATGGCATTTGGGATGAATAAAGGTAATGGGAATATCAAAAGTCCTAAGGGTCCTGAAAGGACCATAGGACCAAAAAACCTTGTAATTGGATCAATAGTGTCCAAAGGGTGTAGGTAGGTCTATAATGTTTTAATTAGATCAATAAAGGTTAAATATTAAAGGGTAGATAGTTTTTAGTCAATGCAAATCAATAAATAAAGTTTGGAAATTTAAATTTTTGAATTCCAACGGTTAGTTGTGCTTTGGGCGGGTAAGTGAGTTTTGGGGGATTAATCAACTTTAATGTAATAAAACCAAATCTAATTGGTTGGGAAAGTTGGGGGATTGATATATAACCCCAAAATAATCATTTGTACAAAGGTTGATCAACTGGAGAGGTGACTGTATGGACTGCTACAGGAAATAGTGAAAAAAACACAGTTTTCTTGCATTTTATTGTGTTCTTTTGATGAATACTTGATTTGTATTGAATTTATGTCTAGTAGGATGCTTTAGTAGTTTTTTTTACATGTTTTAACACCATTGAAGGCTCTAAAAGTAGTAATAATTAATTTCTTTTCAATTTATATTGACTGTCCTCAAGGAAAACACAGATTTTCCACTAGTTTGAGGGTTTTTCATGGATGAATAATCCATTTCATGGGAATATATGACTAAGACCAATGAAATGGATCATAATTAACCTATACCATATCAAGCTAACAAAATAAAGTGCAGGAAAGAGGAATCATGTGGTGTACACCAAGATTTCACAGTGCAAAGTGCTTGAAGATGGAGGCTAGAGTATAGCAGTGGAAGATCTGCCTTAAGGAGGGGTATGCTTTTGAGTTGGGATAGTCCAAATATGTTTTCATAATGGTGGAGGTTCAATAAACAAGTTCTGGAAGTGATTGGAAGGTTAGTTTTCAAGAAGCCCTAGTTTTGAGGCATTTTATGGAGGGTTTTGTGATCAGGGATCTTAGAGGTGTCATAGAAGGTTAGGACATTGAAAATCCTTGGTTTTGAGACAATTTGAGATGTTGTTGAAAGTTTCATGGTCAGGAGATAAATGGTGATCCCTTAATAGTGGTTTACAATTTTTGGCCAAACTGGACACTAAAATTATTATTTTTAACTAAATCTTCACATTCGAGCACCTATAGCGGCTAAACTGTGAGGAATTTGAAGATAGTGCAAACTAGAGTCTCATCAAATTTTGTCTGTAGATTCTAAAAATATGTTTTCCTAAATTTTTGGAATCAAATTGCACTTCTTTTTCCATCTCCCATGAAAATTTATTTTTTTCAGAAAACAACATTTTTAAAAAGTGACGCACACCGTATAACGTATAACTTTTTTTCCATGAAGGATAAAATTCTAATTCTTTCAAATTTAGATTTGTAACTCTGATATCTAGTGCTTCCACTTGGTTAGATAGTTTTTTATTGAATATTTCTTCCTTAATCAAGTTTAAAAGTCAAACAAATTACAATTCAGACACTGTACGACCGTATAATGAGTAACTTTTTTTTTATATGTCAAATTTTTATTTTATTTTAATTGTTGGATCAAGGACTTCAATATCAGGTGTAGTCATATTTTTCATTTTTTTTTTGATAATCTTCTATTTTTCCACATGTGAAGAACAAATAAATTCATTTTCGATGAAAAACCTATGTTTAATAAAACTTGAAAAACAAATACATAACAAAACCAAAACATATTAAAATTATATTCATTGGATAGCTTTTTTTGAGGAATACCATAATCATTTGAAATAAATTTTAAATGAATTCACTTGATCACCCAAAATCTAAATCAAAAGTGATTTTTTATCAACATTTTGATAGGTGTAAAGGAGACGCATTTATAGGTATGGTTTAAAACTAGCGAAGTTCTATCCAAGGGGGTTTGATCTAAGGTGATTTGATCAAACCCCCTACAATTGGAATCCTTAAAATGGAACTTTTTAAGGCTTAAATCATTATATTTTCTAAAAATATGTGATTTCAGCTAAAATTCGTTCCTCTCAGGAATTGTAAACCACTATTATGACAACACCCTAAAGTTAGAGAGGGGTTGCTTTGGAAAAGAGGGCTAATTAGGCCTAGTTTTTGAGGAGACAACAGATTTTGGAAGGGTTTGTCTGAAAAAAGTATTATCAAGAACCTATTATGTTGTGTATGCTCTAAAAGGGTATCTCAATCCATACTTTAGTTGGTAAGTGTTTTGGAAAGTTTGAGAGAAAAGTCAAAATATCCTTCGCTAGAGGCCTAGTAGGGCTAGAAGGCTACTTAAGGTGGAAAAGTGGATTTTTTTCAAGACAGGGGTTTGGGCTTTGGGAAACCTTCAAGAAAAGTGTAATTGTGCCCCTTAAGATCATTCCTAGGGTTTGGATCCATTGGGGAAGGATTTGATTCATGAGTGAGCCATTTAGGCTTTGTCTCCATCAGAGTGCCTGGAAGAGTGGTTGAGATTGTGTTTCTTTCAAAGTCCCAGACCCTTTGCATCAAATATTCCAAGATAGATCATGCTCATGAAGGACATCACAAGCAATGTCATCAACAAAGCAACAAAAGTAATCATATGAAGTAACAAGGCTACACTAAGAACTAAGAAAAATAAAATTGCAAATGAATAATGTCAATGTATGCCCCCACTTTAAAGGAAGTGCTACTCATCATTCTATGAGAAATTACTTTAAAGTAGCCAATGAAAAAATGAAAAAAGAAGAAAGAAGACATGAGAGCCAACTTGGAAAGCCTTTATTTCAAGTCATATGTTTTCAAGTGAGGTTGCATCATGTGAACAAAACAGGAAAGAAAAAAGTAAAGAAATTGGTTTCCCCCAAAATGAAAACACCAAACACATAAGGGATCTATGGATTTGGGGTCAATTTTTTTTTTACTGCAATGTTGTTGAGAGAGCTTGGAACTATCATCATTCCCCAAATACATAGAACTGGAAGAATGACACAAAGAGAGAAAAAGGAAAGAAAAGAAAAAAGAACATGTTGGATTAACATGGAAGAGACATAGGGTGTTGTGACGCTTTGTGTCATCCCCAAAGGAAAAACAAATGAAAAGGAAAAGGAAAGGAAAAGGAAAGGAAAAGGAAAAGGAAAAGGAAAAAGAAAAAGGAATTTTTTTGGGTCAACATGAAGGAGACATGAATGTCTCAATGCCTTGCGTCATCCCCAAAAGGAAAACACAAGAAAAAGACAAAAGAAAAGGAAAAAGCGATGTATGACATAGAGAAGAATGAAGGTACAAATAGAAGAATGCCACAAAGAGAGATAACATCAAACAAAACATCATGGGAGAGCACATTACGTACATGCAAACACACAAAAGAAAAATAAAATGCAAAAGACTAGCAGGGAAAATGAAATTCAACCATCGAGCAAGTCATCCACCTCCCAGTAATGTTCATGATATGTCGAGGGTGAGCAACTAGCCAAAGGGACAAGAGCAAGTGATGAACTAGGGGAAGCACCAGATTCAACACTCTTTCTTGGAGATTTGTCATTTAAGCTCATGGAAGAGGAAAACAATGTGTTCAAATTATTATGCACCTCTTCATCAATTTTAGCGATCTCGTCATCATCATCCAGATTAATCACAACAAGAGGACATATGATAATGTCCATGGAAGAGTGTACCTCTTTTTGTGATTGTTGTAGGGGATCATTTTTTTGCGGTGGGGGAGGAAGGTCATCATGCATTGCTTTTGTCAATTGTGGATTTTGATTATCTTTATTTTCTTCTTCATGTAACTTGCAAACAGGAGCATGACGTCTATGCCTACACTCCCTAGCTCCTCTATTTTGTTTGGTTTTATTGTCAAGTTGTGTTTGTGAAGGAGTGGGTTGATCAACCATAGGTTGCTTGTCTTCCCTAAGGGGAGGAACGAAAGAAACCATGGAAGGTTGTTCATCTACTTTCTCATTTTCTTTGTAGTCTTGTTTTATTTGAGGAGGCATGACAAAGTTGTTTTCATTGTCTCTTCATCTTTTCAAAAATTTTGGGGAAGTTTCTAGTGTTGGTTGAGCTTGGTTGTTTTTTTCTTGTTCAAGTTGAAGCATTGTTTCATCTAGGATAGGAGTGTCAGAGGTACACAAGGAAATGTTGTAGAGAGACAATTCTGCTATTTTCTTTGATTTAATTTTTTGGTAAGCAATGAAAAAGAAGTCTTGTCGAGGCATTATAGGTTCCATGGGCTCGGGCCAAAAGGATTCTAAGGAAAAGTTTCCTTTGGAAGACAATGGGTTAGAGCCGCTATGGTTAATAGTAAATATTTCATTGTCAAATGGACACTTTAAGCATTTGTGAATAATCGAAGGGACATCTTTCATTCAGTGAAGCCATGGATGGCCTAGCCTCAAATGAAATTGGTTCAACTGTGGGATGATGGACAATGTGACATCCAATGTTTTTGGTCCTATATATAATGGAAAGACGATCGATCCTATCGTAGGGCAAGAAAAACCATTGTATGTTTTGATCCTTGCTTTCAGTTTATCATTTTCATCTTGGTAAAGGTCATGTAATACCAAGAATTCCTCGATGATCATATTCTCTCCACATGCGAGATCTATTAGTATCCCATTAGTGGGCTTGTCATAGATATTACTAGCTATGTAAAGAGGGCCATCTAGGATATTTTTAAGTATGTCCATAGAGGAGAAAGTAATATCAAGAGATTTCTTAGGTTGGCCTGTACGAGTGATAAAATCTATTGCACTACCATTTCATCCATAGTATTAACATGGGTAATAGGTGGAATGGGATTAGGATGTCCATCATCTGTATCAATATTCACCACATCATTCTTTGAAGTTTCACTAGATTTGACAAATGAAATATTATGTTTGGGCATTGGAGTAGTGAAAATTTGCAAGTTTTAATTTAGAGGGAAACTAACTTATTGCCTTGATCATTAACACCTACAATGGATAGATGGTTGGAATCAATAAGGTCTTGCACAAGATGTTTAAGACACTTACAATGTTCCATGTCATGTCAATTTTTTCGATGATAATGCCAATAAGCATTGGATTTAAAGTTGAAAGGTAAAGACTTAGTAGGATCAGGTGCTTTCACAGTAGGTAAGGTAATCATTTGTTGTAAAAGTTGAGACATTATGTTATGAAGGGTGTCAGGTAAAGGTGTGAATTATTGTTTTGAACGGGTCTCCATAACTAAAGGGCATCACGGTTTTAACAATTGCTACTTGGTTGTTGACAGTTTGAGTTGGTTGTGGAGGGGGGTTGAAATATAAGAACCCTTTGTTTTTCTTTATAAATGGTTGTGAATTTTTTTGGTTGGCATGTTCATATTTCTCAGCTCAGATAGAAGTGGACTTTGTATCTCGACTACTAATTGTATTGTGATAATCGCAAAGAGTAGTACACAAGTGCATGAAAGAGGGGAATTTCATCATAGTGAGTTTGTCTTGAAGTTTAGTTTGCAAGTTTTTGATAAACATCTTTTGAAGGTGTGGGTCAAGAATCTTGACATCAATTTGGGAATAAAGCAATTGATAGTGTGAGATAAAATCAGTGATCTTTTCTTCCTCACTTTGCTTGCATCTCATAAAATCAGCCAAGGTCTTCTTAGGAGTCATATGCACTTGTAAATGATTTATAAATGCATCAACAAGTTCATTAAATGAACAAATTGAATTGTTCAGTAAAGATGAGAACCATTCCAAGGTAGTGTCTTTTAAGGTCCTAGGAAATAGTTTTTCTAACAGTTTATGAAGGAAAAAATCACTACATAAGGTGGTGTAGGAATTACCATGGTTAGAAGGATTTCCCTTCCCTCCATATTTCTCAAATGTAGGCATCTCTACTCCTTGTGGCATCGGTGTTTACAATATTTCCAAAGACAAGGGGCTGCTTCGAACATAATATGTGGGTGGTTCATTCTGATTTTGGTTTATAGTTGATATTTGTTTTTGCATGGAGGACATAGTTTGGAAATTTTGTGTTATGAGAGGGTCATTGGAAGTGGTATGAGGGGGATGTCAAAGTGGTTATGGAGTATATGTAGTGGAAGAGAAAGTGAATCGAATTCTTATAGATGGTATTGTAGAAGAGGATAGAACATGCAATGCCAAAAAGGAATTAGGGATGCTAGTAGGAATACTCGAGGAAGGAATCACATTACTAGCTTGTTGCAGTGTTGTTGTGACATGAGGAATGGGATAGGTAGGAATTGAGGCTATGGTTGAGGGACGGGGAGTTTGAGGTCCTCCTTGGCTAACCACAGTGTTTGCTGGTTGAGAGGCACTAGAGGTGGAAGGAACATGTTTTTGTACATATCTCAACTATTTGTTTCACAACATCTAGGCCTTCTTCGCTTTCAAGCATTCGATGGATGTTTTTGATGGTAGGAATTGTAGTGGCTGAAATGTTTTCAAGACTTACTTGATGTTGGAGATGTGTTAAGTTCTCAAGAATGTGAATTATTTTGTCTTGTAGGATATGATCAATTTTTGTGTTAACTTGCACGTTATTGGAAGGAAAATAGTTGCTAAAGGTAGTATCCATGCCTAGTGTACTAGTTTCCATACTAGGAGTGGAATTTTTAGATAACCCAAGATCCACAATGAGTGTGTTATCGTGGGATAACATGAGTCTCTAACTTCTTCTCACTAAGGTATTAGCAATAGGACACCAAACACTCATGCAAAGGTTTCCAAATGTGGGGTGAATGTAAATGCAATGTAGACTAATAAGAATGAAATGCTTAAAATTGAAATTCTGAAAAATAAAAATGAAATGCAAAAGCAGCAAATAGTAATTCAAAAATTGTAGATTAACTGCTAGAAAATGTAGTGAAAAAGATGCAACTAGATGAAGTCGCCCATGGTGGCGAATGAGTCCAAGTAGTGATTTTTTTTTAAATTTCCAAAAAAAATTAAAATTATTTTTATGCTTTTTAGATTTTCAAATGCAGATATAATATGAAAATGCAAAATTTTGTTTATTTATAATGAAATGCAATGCAAAAATGCAAGCTATATGAGCTTTTCACTAATGTAAATTTGAAAACCCTAGGATGTAGATTAAACAATGAAAAATGCATTGCAATGCCAATGTAAGTTATTCCTAGGATGTAAATGCACTTAAAATCAGAAATAGAATGTTCTAAAGCAAGTTCACCAAAATGAACTGTAAATTTTTGGGGATAGGCACTCTCTTACACTTCTATGGTTTTGCACCTAAAAGGAGAAAGGTATCCCAAAAATATAAGTAGTTCACTCAAGATTAATGCAAATATGATTGAAATATTTCTAAATAGAATTCCCTAAATGAAAATAATTGATAAAAGAGATGAATTACTAATGCAAAATTAATAAAATATACTTTTTTTCTGAAAACACACTGCGATATGCAAAATGAACTAAAAATGGAAGTAAACTATAACAGAACTTAATAAGATTGGAGAGGTGCACCTAGAAGCTGGAAAGTGATGTAGAGAGGCTTTGTAATCCTACATAATTCACTGTAGAAGCCTACTGGGACACTTATGCCAAGCTAGGCAACTTAGTCCTATTTTAGAGAAATTTTGTTGGAACCGGTTTCAGCCAAAAGGGTATCCAGAACTACAAAAAACACTTTTTAGGCGTAGCAGAGGGACTAATTCACCACTGATGGTGACTTAGTCCACCTTTATCTTTTCAAAAATTTGAAGATGCAATCTATAACTCCTAGTCTTCACTTCAGTTCCTGATAGGTTTATGGATCTGACTCTGCAAAATCTGGTCTATAGGTGATCTCCAAGCTTCTTTTATGGTTTTTTTGAATTTGAAAGGCTTTGATGAATTGATGACAAATTTGTACACCTTTCTCTTTGAAAAATCTACACACAAGACTTGCAAAACACATGCAAAGAGGGGAAAAAGTGTTAAAGGTTAGTGAATAAGGGTTTGCCTTGGTCAAACCCCAGTTTGGTAATTAAACCCTTGAAAATGAAATGAAATGAAAAGAGAATGATGTGAACACCATATAATGCTACAAATCACCAAACTCTTGAAGTAGAAATCTGAAGATATGCAAGTAGATGCTCCAATGGATGTAGACTTTGAAAATTCCTAGAGTACTAAAGTGGATGCTTGATGATTGCTTGAATGATTAGGAAAATTAAGGAGATTAGGAGATGAAAAATGAGGGGAAAACCCTATATTTATACATGATTATACAAAATTTCCCAAATATACCACATCAACGGCTAACCTCAAGGTTTAGAAAATAATATCCTGCTAGAATTTTAAAATAATTTTGATTTCTGATCCAAGTGGGACTAAGTCACCCCTGTTGGCGGCTTGGTCCCACTAGAGAAATTTAAGTGGGTGTCAGGAATTAAACTATATTAAATGATGTTTAATGGGATTATTCTTTAAAAGACACTTAATTAGGGCCTGTAAGTGTATAAAGGGGTCATTTAAACATAAGAAAGGGTCAAATTATTGATGACAAGCCTAGAAAAGGGTGAAAGTTTGTTACAACACATTGAAATAAGGCTTGGTAAGTAATAAAAAGGGGTTATTTAAATGAATTATATTAAAAATGTCCTAGAAAAGTGTGAAAGTGGGTTACAATACTTCACAACACTTTTACAAGGAATCAAAAAGTTGTTAATTATTCATAAGGGTCGAATACCTAATGTGAATGTATGAACCACATTACAACATTAAATCTTGGAAAAACTAGACCAACATCCATAAGAAAGACCCAAATGATCATAAAAATGTCTAAGGATACATTTTTTTATGCTACAAAACTAAAAAGGATGTGTGGTTCTTGGATAGCAGTTGCTCAAATCATGTGATAGCTAAATCTGATCTCTAAGTTATCAAATTAAATGAACCTATGAGAAGTCAAGTAAAATTTGGTGATGATAAAGAGGTTGATATAATGGGAAAATGTGCCCTTATAGTGAAACCTAGGCAAGAAGAAACTAATTTTATTCATGACACTTTGCATGTGCCAAAATGACAACATAATCTCTTAAGTGTTGGGTAGCTTGTAGCAAAAATTATAAGATTTTGTTTGAAGGTAACTACTACAAATTATTTAATAAATCATCTAACCATCACCTTGTAGAAAAGGCTTCTACGAAAGATAATAGATTATTTCCTCTAACATTAGTTTTCATTAAGATGCATGTCCTCAAAGGAACCATAGATAATTCATGGTTATGGAACTAATGTTATGGTCATTTGAATTTTCAAGGAATAAGTTTGCTTCATAAGAAGTACATGATGTGAGGACTTCTTGTAGTTTAGGAAAAAGAAGAATTTTTTTTAGGGTGTGCACTTGGAAAGCAACATCGATACATTTTTCCAATGAACAAATCATGGAGGACAAAATCTCCTCTAGAGCTTGTGCATGTAGATATTTGTGGTGGCATGCAAGAGGAATCATTAGGTACTTGGTATTTATTTTTTGACATTTATTGATGATTTTTCTCGCCACACATGGATTTATTTTCTTAAGAAGAAATCAAAAAAATTTGAATGCTTCAAACACCTTAAGGCTATGGTAGAAAAACAAAGGAGTTATTCTCTCAAAATGCTCAAAATAGATACAAGGGTAGAATTCACTTCCAAAGAGTTTTGTTGATTTTTGTAACACTGATGGCATCAAGAGACAACTTACTCTAGCTTATACCCACGATAAAATTTGTATTGTAGAAGGGAAGAACTATACCATTATGGAAATGGCACAAAGTATGTTACAATCTAAAAATCTTCCAAATTGTTATATGGGAGAAATAGTTGCAATGATAGTATATATCTTGAATAAAAGTCCAACAAAATTAGTTCAAAACATCACTCTAAAGGAAGCCTGGATTGGTGATAAGCCTTCAGTGGCTCATCTTTGAGTATTTTGTTTTCTAGCATATGTCCATGTTCTAGTTCATAAATGGAAGTTGGATGAAAATTTTGAATTGTGTATCTTTGTGGGATACTTAGATGCAACTAAAGGATATCGATTGTACAACCTTGACACAAAGCAATGGATTGTATGTTAAGATGTGATTTTTGATGAAGGGGGAGTATGTCAATGGATAGATGATGTACAAAAAAATAAAATAGTCATGAGTATCAAAGGTGATCAAGTTCCTCCTCTCCCTACAAGCTCAAGTTGAAGTTCAATCCCAACTTCACCAACTTCACCAAGTTCATCTTCAGGTGATAGCTCAAGTCCACCATTCATTCCAATATTTTCATGAAAGGCACAAAGTTTAGTTGAAATTTATTTGATGAGTACAAATACAAATCTAGTTGTTAATTTTACTTTTCTTAGTACAATTCAAGTTGAACCCTCTATGTGTGAAGAAGTAGTGAAAGAACTAATATGGGTTAATGATAGAGCGAATAACCTAGGAGACCATCTATAGAAAATACCTTCACGAGATAGAGAGGAGAACCATGCTACTTCACCAAAAAAGAGTGAATAAAATGGAGATAATTAGAATACATATTGTACAAAATTTTAAAGCCATGAAAAATACCAACAGGTGAAAAAACTTCCAGGATGGGAAAAAACTACCTGGGTAATCCCACAATAGTGGTTTACAATTTTTGGCCAAACTAGACACTGAAATTATTTTTTTAAACTAAATCTTCACATTCGGGCACCTATAGTGGCTAAACCATGAATAATTTGAAGATGAAGAAAACTAGAGTCTCATCACATTTTTTCTGTAGATTCTAAAAATATTTTTTCAAAATTTTTGGAATCAAATTACACTTCTTTTTCCATTTCCCATGAAAATTGATTTTTTCAAAAAAAACAATTTTGAAAAGTGACGCACAACGTATAACACATAACCTTTTTTTCATGAAGGATAAAATTCTAATTCTTTTAAATTTAATTTTGTAACTCTAATATCTAGTGCTTCCACTTGGTTAAATAATTTTTTATTGAATATTTTTCTTAAATCAAGTTTCAAAGTCAAATGAATTACAATTCAAACATAGCACGACCATATAACACAATTTTTTTTGTATATATCAAAATTCAATTTATTTTTTTGTTGAATCAAGGACTTCAATATCTGGTGCACTCATATCTTTCATTTTTTTTTTGATAATCTGTTGTTTTTCCACATGTGTAGAACGAAGACCTTCATTTTCGATAAAAAACCTATGTTTAATAAAATTAAAAAAAAAATACATAATAAAACCAAAACACATTAAAATTACATTTGTTGGATATCTCTTTCTAAGGACTACCTAATTCAAGTTGGGTTTGTGAAGATTCCTCCATTTTCATCCTCAACCCGAGCTCCGAAGTGCCAAAATATAGGTTTTTTTTGTGTCTCAGGGAAGGGATGAGGAATAATGGGGGTTTGAATGAACCCCAAGAGGTTCGAGTGAACCACTAGGGGTTCACTCGAACTAGGGTTCATTCGAACCCCCCTTTTATCAGGAGTTTTGATGGCTTTTTGGTGGGAAAGTATTAGGAGGGTTCACCCGAACCTAGGTTCTAGCGAACCCCTAATGTGTTCGGTCAAACCAATAGGTTCGTATGAACCCCTAAAATCATGTTTTTTCCATGCATTCATTTTCTATGAGTTTTCATTCCTCACTTCAATTGTAAACCACTATTGTGGCTTCCCCTGGGCACCTGGGAGTAACTAAATGAAATAGCCTAAGCAAACTTAAGCCTAAGGTTAATATAATTTATTCTAACACCCCCCTTAAGTGCAACTTAGGGAGAATAAAAATGCAAAATGTAGTATGGGTCCTAGCTACACAACCATGTTAGGTACCCATTTACAATGCAACAAAAGAAATCTCTCACAAGAGGAGAAAAGGAGAAAAACTCTGTGGGAAGAAACCCCTCTCCAAAAGAGAGAAAAGAAAACAAAAAAGATGCATTTATGGAGGACTCAATCACACCCCCCAAGTACTACATACATCATGTATATACAATCAATTCCTTCCCCCAAAAATATGGAAAGAGAGAGACTATATAGCCCCCCCACAATGTGTAGTCACCTGCAAAAATGGTAAGTTCCTAAAGACAAAAAATGATCTAGTGTTGACAAACAACTTGTCTCACTTTCGATAGAAACAAAACCAAATAAAAAATTAGGTATGCTTCCCATTCCAAATAGGAACTGAAAGAAAGAAGCATGAAAATGTATGATGGTGTCTCTAAAATCTACTCATGTTTCACCAAGACCTTAGAAAATGATGCCACGAACCAATTAGGAACATTCCCAATCATAACAAATGGTGAAAAACAAGGTACCACTGTAAACTGATCCTGAACACTCTCTAGAGACTGAAATGGGGTGACAACAATTGTACCAGAACTATCATCAAATATGAGGGATATACCCTCAAATGTGTCCTCCAAATCTAAAATATGAGATTCTACAAACAAGCAACCAATGTCCAGCAAATAAGAATCCCAATAAGGAAGAAAATGAGATACTAATTGTGATGAATCACTGGATGTGTGCAATGAATCATCAACACAAAATAAATGGTCCTGTTAAATAGGAATGATAGGAGTCTCAATCAATTACTATGCACAATAAATCACTGAAGGTGAAGGTACATCAACAGTCTCTGATATAGAAGAAGGAGCATCTGAAGAACCCTCATCATCCTCATCCAAAGACTAAAAGTACTCCAAAACTTCAAACTCCTACATAGTAGTATGATCATAGGGTATCTTATCTGAAAAATGAAGAGGCACTAAACAATCTAAAACAAGATCATCTAGGAATGGCTGAATATCAAGATCTCCATGTATTTCCCAGATTTTAATCCAAAGAGTATATGAACACTTAAAATGATTAACATCTAAAGTGGCATTATTAGTATGCATTGTAATAACTCCTAGGACATGATCACTTTTGCAATTCCATGCAAACTTCTTACTATCAATACCAGGAAGGGGAACAAGATTATATAGGAATGGAAAAAGATGAAGCCATCTCAAGTGCTTCAATATACCATCTCTCCATTGTGTATAATTTCCCCTTGCCAACATAATCACAATAGGATGCATTGAAAACCCCATAACCAACTATGACAAATCTCCAAAAACAACAAGATAATAACCTTCAACAACAAATAGAAACTCCCAAATACTACAAAAGAAGGTGAAACCAATATCTAATTTCAACAGATTAAAAGAACCACCAAAAATGAAAAAAGAAGAAAAAAGAGAAAATTTCCTCAACCACTACAAAGGTGATGAAAATACCTTTTTATTGATATGCGGTTTGCAAAAATCATCCTTCGTTTGCAAAAGATATGATGAAATGAAAAAAAGGGCCTATAGAGGCACTTTCGGCATCTTTAGGAGTTCTCAATTACACCATACAACCACCACGAGAATCCTCAGTAGAAAAAAAATGTGACCAACCATTCAAGCCTTCCTTAGCAAATAGAGCACAATCACCAAGCACCAATCACCACATGTAGGAGACAACCTCTTCACAATTGTGAGTCTTACTCACATCAAGCATTTACATGACAATGCTATTTAAGGAGCAAAAACTTCCTCTTGCAGCCAATGTGGGATTAAAATCCCAGAACGAAATCATAAACTTCAATTTGGGGCCCACAACAAATCCCTAAATTGCAAACTTTATAAATGTATAAATTTCAATTAAAAAGTATGAAGGTTGATATCACCTTAATCAATTGTCGGTACGACAAAAGAATACGCCCCTCCAAAATAAAAGTGCATCTCCTGTAGATATGGTGCCTGATGCAAATAAGATTTTAGACGCCTCCAAATGACAATCAATTCGCCTCTTCTCAAATACACAAAATCAATGAATGTTTGAAGAAAAAACATTGTCGTACAAACCAAGAAGGAACACCTCCCAACAAATTTCACGGCAAAAAAAATACCTCCAAAAATTGAGCCCTCAAGCATTCAAATCAAACCTTTGATGAAAAATGTGCCTCAAACAATGAATTTGAGCCTCCAATTAGGTTGATGCCTCCACATAGAAGTTGATATCGCTACCTCCAAGACAAAAAACAAAAAAACGTAGCTTCAATACTTTATCAGCATCCAAAAAAAAGGAATAAATTGGCCTCTTTGCCAATATTTCAGGCTTCAATCGTTGCACAAATGCCTTTTTTCCACCAATCTCCAAATCTGAGTCACCACTCTACCCACAATCCTCTATTATTTCTTCACAAGAACTATGCAACTCACCCTTGGGGTCAGATCTATTGTACGGGATGATGAACAAGCTGAGAGGGGTGCTAGGAAAATGATTCTTGCCTGGGGTTCCAAGCTCTTAGAAGGAAATATGCCAAGATTTTTGAAACTATACCTCCTATGCTTGGGATACTAAACTTGCATGTTTCATATTGGAAATGCTTGGAGAAAATACTTGCACCCTAAGTGTTCTAGAATGAATCTTGCAGTGTGGGATGCGCTTCAAACTCCCTTTCACGTGATGAGACAACCATTTTACTTGATGAGATAGCGTTGGAATGGATTTTGGATCTCTCACGTCTTTCACAATGAAATCGTAGTCCAATTTTTATGTATGGAACCTGCCCCTTGCACAACACAAAAAAATGGCCTCTCAATAAAAGGTCTTCAAATTCTAATGAATCTTCAAATAGAAAAAATACATGCCCAATCAGTAGATTATGATCCCTCCATCAGCCAAATCGATCGTCATTGAAACTAAGAGAAAAATGCCTCCCAATGAAAATTGTTGCCTCAACCAAATTAGGCCACCAAACAAATCAAATTTTCAAATTTTCCAGCAACCAAAAGAAAAAGAATATCGAATAGGCAATTTTGAAATTTAAAGAAATTTCAAATGTCCAAAAAATAAATTGATCTCAACACACTCTAGCGAAAACTCTCAGGAAGGATTAATAGACTAGGAGGCTCTGATACCATGATAGAGTGAATAACCCAGGAAACCATCTACAGAAAATACCTTCATGAGATAGAGAGGAGCACCAGGCTACTATGCCAAACAAGAGTGAATAAAATGGAGATAATTAGAATACATACTACACAAGATTTTAAAGCCATGAAAATAACCAATGGGTGAAAAACTTTCCAACACGGGAAAAAACTACCTAGGAGTAACTAAATGCAATAGCCTAAGTAAACTTAAGCTAATATAATTTACTTTAACAGTTAATTCTATGAATGGTGAAAGTAATGTCATTCATAAAAATAATGCATGGGAATTAGTTCAATTTCCCAAAGATAAGCATACGATTGGTATCAAATGTTTACAAGGTCAAATATCATGTAGATGGTTCAGTAGAATGTCACAAGGAAAGATTACTTTCTAAGGGATTTGCACAAACACCTAGAGTAGATTGTTCAAAATCCTTCACTCCAATTGCCAGACTTGATACAATCAAGATTATATATGCTATTGTTGCACAATACAAATAGTCAATATATCATATGGATGTAAAAACAACATTTCTTAATGGTTATATAGATGAGAAAGTATATCTGGAATAGCCTATGAGTTATGAAATTTTAGGAAAAGAACACTTTGCTTACAAGTTGAAGAAAGATCTTTATGGGTGGAAGCAAGCTCCTTATGCCTAGTATGCTACAATTGACAATTTCTTCATGAAAAGGCATTCAAAAGAAGCCACTCAAAGCTAACCTTGTATGTCTAATGTACTGGTAATGATATTATCATAATTCACCTCTATATATTGATGATCTCATTTATATAGGTAGTATCTCAACTCTCATGTAGAAATTTCAAGCGAAAATGAAAAAAAAAAGAATTTGTGTCGTAGAAAATTGGCCCGTTGTCATTTTCATGGCCTTTTAGGTATTCTTTCATGGTGTTTGATATATTTTTCTCTGATTTTATGTTGTAACATGGCTTGAAAATGAATATTTAGGTACTAAAATTCAAATAATGACGTCTTGTGAAGGTGTTGTGAAGTTTTGTAAGACATTTCTACATTCTTATAGGGTCTATTTATTACAATTTACCTAAAAATCAACCTTTTATTCATAATCAAGTACTATTTTGACGTGAACGGGTGATCCCACAATAGTGGTTTACAATTTTTGGCCAAATTAGACACTGAAATTATTATTTTTAACTAAATCTTCACATTCGGGTGCCTATAGCAACTAAATAGTGAGGAATTTGAAGATGATGAAAACTAGAGTCTCGTCACATTTTTTTTGTAGATTCTAAAAATATTTTTTTCAAAATTTTTGGAATTAGATTGCACTTCTTTCCCCATCTCCCACAAAAATTGATTCTTTTCAGAAAACAACATTTTTAAAAAGTGACACACACCGTATAACACAACTTTTTTTCCATGAAGGCTAAAATTTTAATTATTTCAAATTTAGATTTGTAACTCCGATATCTAGTGCTTCCACTTGGTTAGATAGTTTTTTATTGAATATTTTTTTCTTTAATCAAGTTTCGAAGTCAAACCAATTACAATTCAGACATAGCGTGACTGTATAATGTGTAACTTTTTTTATTTATCGAAATTCAATTTTTTTTTCTTGGATCAAGGACTTCAATATTTGGTGCACTTATATTTTCAATTTTTTTTTTTGATAATCTGCTATTTTTCCACATGTGTAGAACAAAGACCTTCATTTTCGATGAAAAACCTATGTTTAATAAAACTAAAAAGAAAATACATAATAAAAAAAAACATATTAAAATTATATTCATTAGATAGCTCATTCTAAGGACTACCTAATTCCAATTGGGTTTGTGAAGACTCCTTCATTTTCATCCTCAAATTGAGTTCTGAAGCATAAAAATTTATGTTTTTTGTGTTTCAGGAGGAGAATGAGGAATTAGGGGAGTTCATACGAACCCCCAGGGGTTCGATCGAACCCTGAACTAGGGTTTATTTGAACCCCTGTCAATATCCATTTTTCTTTTGTTTTTTTTGGCTAGGAAATGTGGGCCCAGTAATTAATGGGTTTGCTTGAACACTAGTTCGGTTGAACCCCTTTGTGGTTCGGTCAAACTTATAGGTTCATTCGAACCCCTAAAACCATTTTTTCTACCATGGGGTCATTTTTTCTCAATTTTCCTTCCTCCATCAAATTGTAAACCACTATTGTGGCTTCACCATATTGTAAAGGCTTGTAACAAGATTTCAAGCTTTTCTAGGCATAATCTCACTATTTATCCCTTTATCATGCTTTATTTGGTCCCTTTATGCCCTCATATGTCTTAATTAGTATATTTTTTAATGTTAACCTAACAAATACCATTAAATACAACCTAATTCCCGACACCTATTTTAAGGTCCTAGGTGGGACCCATTCGCCATGGGTGGCGAATGAGTCCCCCTTGGCTCCAAATTCAAAAATTTTAAGTTTTCCTTTTAAGTTTTTATTCAAAATCAATTGATGTTGGTCTGTGATGAGGTATGAATAGTTAACTAAGGCACAAGTGTGTATAAATATGTGATTTTCACCTCATTTTACATCTCCTCATTCATTCAAGCATTACATCTCACATTTCAAGCATTCAAGCATCTTACAACATTAAGTCAAGCAATATTCAAGCACTTTGGAGCATCCATTGACATTACTTTAGATTTGCATTATCAAGAGTTTGGTAAGTTGATAGCTATTACATGTTATTAGTTTATCATTCTCTTTCATTTCATTTTTTCATTAAGGGTTTGATTACCAAAAGTGGGGTTTGACCAAGGAAAACTCCTATTTGCTAACCCTCAACCATTTTCCCCCTATTGCATGTGTGTTGGCAGACCTAGGTATACAGATTTAACAAGTTTTTTGGTGTTGAAGATTGGTAAACAAGTTAACTAGGTGCTTCAAGTCAACTCATTCATATTTCAAGCTTGGAGAAGGTTTTCTATTTGTTTTCTGCAGAATTCACTTTGACAACCCAACAATAAGAGATTTCTAGATATGGTGTTGTAGACTTGTCTTCTGATTTTTTAGAAATTTGGGAGAGGACTTATTTTCCACCAGTGGTGAATGAGTCCTACCTTAGGACTAAAAACTTGAATTTTATCATATTTCGGATCCTGATAGTTAGAAACTAGTTTCTGACACTTTTTCACTAGTAGGAGGACTAATTCGACATCGTGGGCGAATGAGTCCCACTATGAAATTTTAGTGATTTTAGTTAACATCCACAACATTCTAAATTCATCAAACATTTCTGAGGCACACTATGTTTCATCTCATTTCTTTTTATTTTGCATCATTTCTTCATTTAGTTCATTATTTACATATCACAATGTGTTTTCAAACATAATTAAAATCTTAGTTTTGCATTCAAATTCATTCATTTAAATAACTTAATTGCATTTAGTTTACTTCATTTAGCTTATACAACATCCTTCATAACATAATTTTAATGAAACCTTAGCATTTTTGGTTCCTATCTCTCTCCTTTTAGGTGGAAAACCCTAGAAGAGTAGAGTTGTCCATAGGAACCCAAAAATTTGTGGTTAATTTTGGTGAGCCTACATTTTGAAAACTTTGCATTTCTGATTTAATTTACATATTGCATCCTAGATTTTTTTTTTCATCAACATTCAATTAGGACATTGTTTTGTTTTTGTATTCTAGGAATTTTCATATTGCATTAGTGAAAACTTCATTTAGATTTCATTTTTGCATTGTATCTCATTGAGAAAACTGAAAAATCTACATTTTGCATCATTGATTGCCTTTTGTAGAACATTAAAATCACATTCAAATTTTTGAATAACATACAAAAACATCATACTATAACTCATCCACCACCCTGGGCGAATCAGTCCCTCTGCACTTTTTAAATAGCATTTCTGGCATTTTCCTGCATTTCTTTTTTCTCTGGTTACATTTATGTTAGAGTTAAGAGAATTTCTATTATTTTCATATTAGACATCTTATATTACCTTGCATTTGTATTCACCTCTCCTTTGTAGTACTTATATGAGTGTTTGGTGCCTCATTGATAATACTTTAGTGAGAAGAAATTCTAGACTCATGGCTTCCCATGATAGCACTTTCATTATGGACCTTGGGATCTTACGATCTCCTACTCCTAGTATGGAAAATGGTGTATTAGGCACTAACAATACTACTTCTATGCCTTCACCTTTCCATCCAATGAATGTTGACACCCAAAAAAATCCCTCGCACAAGAAAATGTCATTAATATTCATGAGGATTTTTCAAATTTACAACAAGACTTGTCACTTGAAAACATTTCCACCACTGCCATACCTGTGATTGAAAATCTTCATCATTTGATTGAAATTGATTGTCTTGCAAGTGATGAAGAGAATTGGTGAGATTTACAATAAACATGCCTCTTCTAATACTCAATCCACAACCATTCCTGAAGTTTAAGAGGACCTGAAGTTCCTCCCCCTTCAACCATAGCATCTATACCAACTTATACCAATCCATAAGTCCACACAACTATGCATTAGGTTAATTATGTGGCTACTTCTTTCCCAATTCCACCCAGTATTCCTGCTTCTCTTTTGACATCGCAAGTCCCCTCCACCACCTTCACACCCCATAGGATTCCTTTCACTTCACCTAACATCACCTACACTCCATCACCGTTTTATCTTCCACCTCAACCCACTTACCCTAACCCTATTCTTACACAACTCCTTAATATATTTTCTTCCATGCAACATCAACTTTCAACCATTAGCCAAGGTCAAACCACTCCAACCACATATCATGTCTGTAGCAGCCCCTTATCCTTATAAATCTTACGTACCCTAATGCCACAAGGGATAGAAATGCCTCAGTTTGAGAAATACAGAGGTAAAGGAGACCCTACGACCATGTTAATGCTTATACTGCTTTATGTAGTGATTTTGTCCTTGATGATAAGTTGTTACCCAAATTGTTTCCAAGGACCTTGAAAGATACTGCATTAGAATGGTTTTCTAGCTTTCCCAATCATTCCATCCATTCATTCAATGAATTGGTGGATGCTTTCATAAGTCACTTTCAAGTGCACACGACCCCTCAAAAGACAATGGCAGACCTCACAAGATGTAGAAAAAGCAAATGAAAAAGTAACATATTTTATCTCATGATACCAATCCTTGTATGCTCAAATAGATGTCAAGATTCCTTATGCACATATGCAAAATATGTTTATCAAAAACTTGCACACACACCTTTAGGATAAGCTAACAATGATGAAATTCCCATCATTCATGGATTTATGCACAACCTTGTGTGAATACCATAACTTAGTTTTAAGTTGTGATTCAAAATTCACTTCTAACCACACTGAAAAACCCAAACACAACAATCAAAACCCAAATAACACACAAAACTTTCACAAATAAAATAGAGGCTTTTTACTGTTTAATCCACCTCCACCTTCACAACCACAACCAACTCAACTAGTTACAAATCAAGTGGCAGCTATTAAAACAATGGTGCCCTATACCTATGGGGACCAGAAGAGACAATTTACTCCCTTACCCAATACCTTCCATAACACAATGAACTAATTAATTCAACAATGCATGCTCACTTTTCCACCCATCCAACAACTTGATCCAAATCAGCCCTTACCACCCACCATCAAACCTAATGCTTATTGACATTTTCATCTCTAGAGTGGGCATGACACTGAACACTAAGCATCTAAAACATTTAGTTCAAGACCTCATC
Organism: Sequoia sempervirens; assembly: GCA_007258455.2. Taxonomy (NCBI): domain Eukaryota; kingdom Viridiplantae; phylum Streptophyta; class Pinopsida; order Cupressales; family Cupressaceae; genus Sequoia; species Sequoia sempervirens. The sequence goes on along the minus strand of VDFB02353493.1, from coordinate 341,425,316 downwards.
AATTCAAACCATTTATCAAGGAAATAAGTCCAAGGCAATGATCAAGGCAATAAGTCCATTGCACCCCCTAACCAAAATTTACAATTTTTCACCAATCCTATGCCTAAACACACTACTTCATTTGTCAAGGCAAGTGAACCTTCAAACATTGATGTAATGAATATTGATACAAACAATGAACAACATGATATACCTCCACCTACTACTAAAGATTATCCTATGGATCAACTTGTGTCTATGAAAGATGTTATCCCTCATATAGAAAAAACCACTCAATCTCTTGATATCACTTTTTCTGCTAAAGACATAATACATGTTGGCCTAGACTACAATTATTTAACAACTAAGCCCTTACAACTATGATTTAGAGATTGTAAATCTAAATTGAATAGTCATTCAATCATCATGAAGGTGCATTTAACTTGTTAACCCAGGGATGTGAACTTGAAATGGGTCAACACAGTATGTGCACTAGGAACTTAAAGTAGCCATTTTCATTCGACAGATAAGAAAGATGCAATGTTAAAAGTAAATTGTTTGGAAAGGAATAACATAAATGTTGAATATCAACCAACAACCATACTAAGCTTTGAAATGCATGACAGAAATGAAAATAGGAACAACAAATAGAAAACTACTCTATCTTCTTTGGCTATAGGAACAGTCACAGAATGGAATTCTAGTGGTTGCAGGAATAGTCAGTGCCAGATTTTTAACTAATTACTAAACATAAAGTAATAACTAGGGTAAACTAAGCTAAGGGACGAATTGCTCACCAAGTGGGTCCCCTTGTATGAGTATCCTCTACTACTAACAAAAACTCAGATGCTTGAACTTATAACTTTATTTTATTCATCAAAAAACATGATTACAAAAGAGTAGCATAGCTGTATTACTAAAAACTAAGAATGCAAGTACTATATTAGATCGTGCAACCTCTTGAAAAGGAGCATCTGATCCTTATTTATACTGCTAACTAAATAGGGTAACCAACTCCATGAACTAGGAGGATGCCATTTAGGGAAAATAGAGAAAGTGGGGTGGCAGCTACACATGCATGGAATATGGTCAAAAATGCATGTCCAACTACAGATTTAGTACTGCAGTAACACACACATTTGTTCAACATCAATAAAGAACACTACAAGGCAGTTACATTTAGTTTGCAGGGAGAATATCCTGTCATTGTCCTCCTTTAACCTTTGAACGATTCCCTTGTTGGACGTTATGGTCCATGCCTAACTGGTGATGTCTTCCTCAATTTAGCATCTTCAAATTATATGTACATGGCAATGTTAGTATACACAATAATTGTATATCTGTAACCACCTTAAAAAACATTCATTAACCACATGCAAAATTAATATAGATAGTCCATATAACATGCCAATGTCATTAAAGGTTTGCAGAGATAAGATTAAGCCCAATGGTAATAGTTCTGAGGAAATATCATAAAAAATATCAACACTTAACATCAAGGTCCATGATATCTCTAGAAAATAAACCAAAAATTCTACCCAAAACTAGACCATAAACTAGGCTCATCACTCCCCCCAACATAAGGTCTTGTTGGTCCTCTAGCAAGGGAAGGGATGTTCTTCTACTTGGTCAATGCTTTGTAATTTCCAATTGACAACTACCCTACATTAGTGTTGGTTGTTCATGAATTAGGGTCCCAATAGAATCCTCCTAATCTGTCTAATATTCTCCATCTCTATCTCTCTGTAGCAATATCATAGTTGTAAAATTTGAAGTTTGGTATGGGCCACATCAGGAGGGGTGGCTAAAAAGTCAAGGGAAGCCAAAATCATCCCTTTTTCCTTCCAACCTATATATATCTATCAACTCTCTTAAGTGTTGTAGCATAGTTCTGGATGGAATGAGGCTCATCCTATTTTAGCTCATTAGTTAGGTTGTTCCATATTTGTGAGAGGTATCTCTTCATGGTTTCCTATTTTGTCTTTTCCTTTACCTCATACTCACTATAGACTACTTCTATCCAAGGCATAATCCTATTTCCATAGTTAGGTCTGAAAAGCATTCTATGTCATCCCCTACAAATGTCCCTTGGATTTCTTGATTCAACCTTGATAGGCAGAGGGATGTTAGACTCCAATTACTTATAAGCCCCATGTTGTTTTCCCCAACTAATCTCATTTTGTACCCAAGACATAAATACCCTTAATTGGACATCTCCAACATATAGCAGTGGGTTCCAATCATGGTCTTGAGTCACAACATAATTATGCAAATAAAAGTCACACAACAAATTCTTCATTTCAGGGGAAGCAAATCGATAAGCATTGAAAAATTCAAGAAGGGTCTCAATATAAGGATTCAAACCTGAAACAATTATTCCCAGCTTAAAAGAAAGATATTTTTCCTTCAAATGCAAAGCATAGATCCTTGGAGGGGCCCTACACTCTAAAATTGGTGGTACTAAGGTTGCCATATCATCCACATTTTTCTACAACGTGGCAATTTCTGCATCCTTGTCTTCAATCTCCTCATCTTTCTTTTGAACTTCCTTCTTCAACCTTCGCTTCTCCTCCTTTTATTATTCTTCTCTTCTTTGCATTTCCTTCCATAAATGCATAGCTACCATGTTCATTGAGAAATCAAGGGGTTTATGCATTCCTACCAGCACTTTCCTTGGCACTGATGCTTGCTCTCCATATAGTACTAACTACAAGGATTCAAGCTGTCCTATCAATTCAAGTTGCAGGGGTACTAATTGTTCTTGTTTTTGTTGTTGCTACAAGAACTCTTGCTACATGATATCTTGTTGTAGGAAATCCTGATTTTCTTCATACCCTTGATTCTCCACTTGTTCTACAATGTCACCAAGGTCTGTGAATGTTATGTTTGTTGCTATCTTAAATACATCCTCTTCCTTGACATTCACCTACCCCATTGGAGCTTATGTGTCCTCCTATGATATTTCTCTATAATTAGAGATTTACTATGGAGGTGTACCAAAGGCTGGCCTGGTAGGTCTTGATTTTGTGGGAGGAATCTCATGTTTTTCTTTGGCTATAGGATGAACAGTGTCAAACTTCCACTTCCTAGAGCTTGGTATTTCTTTTTCTGACGGTTGCTTCTTCTTTTTTCCTTTTCGCAGTTTTGCCTCTCTTTCTTGTGCCCTAGTTTTCATTAGGATGCCAAGTGGAATATCATCATCAGAATCAAGGTGAGAACTTTCTTTGACTGAGTGCTCTATCCCAGAAGAGATAATTTCTATGGTTTCTTCTACTAGAGGAGGGTTTGCACTAGGGCCTACGCTAGAGGTTGAAGCACCAAGAGTGGCTTCAGTCGTGCTCAATATCCTACTAGACCTATGAGGATGAGGTAAAACCCTAGGTTGCAAGTGCCGAGGTCTAATTTGATCAATTTTTATGAATTCTTCCCAAGTCATTCCAGTTACATCATGCAAAGAATTCTCAACTAGCAATTTAATCAAATAATGGTGGGAAATGAAATTATCCCTACCTTTCTGAGTCTTGGCCACCATGATTGAAAGAATATTGTATAGCATGTTCAATGAACTCATCCTCCTTCTATGCCTCATGTGAGTCAAAAGCTTGAAGTGCATGGAATGCAAATTCGACTAGCGACCTTCACAGGTGATGTATTTATGACATAAATAGCTATATGCTTCCATGGCTTGGGTAAAGACATTCTCTTTGCACCATCTTTATCTATAATCAATGGAGGGTCGCTTGGTTCTATAAATTCAGCCCTAGCTGACCTAGTGTCTCTGGAAATAGGGTAATCCTCACTGTCAGTAGGTAGCCCTATAACTTCTGCTATTCTTTCTTCGATAGCCAATACTTCCAACCCTTTGACTGTTGATTTCCCTTCAAATAATGTTTGGGTGAATTCTAGTGCAAAGCCTTCATCAAAACCATCTAGCTTCATGAAATAATCTAACCAACCATAGTTTCTAAATTCAGCTAGGTAGAGTGCATCCTATAGTAATACATTGTGCACCATGGGTTCATTTTGAATTAACCCACCTCCCATTGTCTACAAGCAAACGATCACTCTACGATCTCCTTCCTACAATTCTCATCTGAAAAACAAGTTCACCTTCTTGCAACACTTGCTAGATTTCCAAATCCAATGTCGATTGAATTTTCCCTTCTTACATTTTCTTCGCAACTTGAGATTATGATAGAGTCAATAATAGCAAGGAAGGAATAATCAAGGAAAGCTAGGATGGGGAGAAATGGCAGTGACAGTTGGTGTCACTTCACACATGCGAGTTGTCCTGTCACTCAGATTTCAAATTGGCTCAATTTAAATTTGGCTGATGTAGACCAGCATGGAATGACACATGGGTAAAATATTCACATCCTTTTACTCCCCCCCAATCTAAATTTGGGCATGTGTCCTCACATGTGAAATGATGATTTGACAGGGGTAGGGAATAATGGCATGCTATGGTGAACATCCATATTAGCGTACAATGGTTAAATTAATGCACTAAAAGATAATTAAGATAGAGATATTAATGCACACATACTTGAATGTGTGAAAGATTCGTTGCAAATATTGTGGAGAAAGTATCGTTCACCTTTTTAGGAAATATGTTGAGCAATTAATGAAAATGAGGTGGAATGAGGTGGAGTCGAATGAAGTGATGTGATGGAAGAGAGAGAAAGGTGGAAATGGATAGGTGGATGGGTTGATGGGTGAGGAAATGGACTCCCATGGGAGTGGAATTCTTTATTATGATAAGTACCTACCTTAATTAGACAGAAGGAGGGACACTAGGTCCACTTTTTTCAGCTGCAGGAAGCTCGGGTGCAACATTCTAAGTGAATTGTTGCAGGAACTCCTCCTTGGAATCTGGCTTCTGATATAATCTGAGGTGATGACCATTGACAAGAAACTTGAATCTGACAGGGTAAATAGTAGTGAGTTGAACAACACCATTAGGGAATACTTCAGCAACCTCATATGGTCCTAGCCACCTTTTCTGCAATTTTTCTAGCATTGTCTTGATATGTGGAATCATAAAGCAATGCCCAGTCTCTTGTTTGGAATTTCTTGTCCTTGATAAATTTATCATGCCACCTAATTTCTCAATTCTACACTGCCTCATTGTGATGTAAGGTTTCTCTCCTCATCTCATCCAAAGTATTTAGCTGCAGGATTCTCTCTTTGTTCCTCAGAGATATCCATCCCCAAATCTACTGCAGTCCTAAGAGTCTTATGTTCAAATTCAATGGGCATCATGGTTGTCTTTCCATATAGCAACTCAAATGGAGTGAAGTATGTAGTTGTTTCCCAAGTAGTTCTGTAAGCCAAAACAACTTCTAGTAATATATTTTCCCAATCCTTTATGTGGATAGCTACTGTTTTGGTTAGAATAGATTCAATTTCTCTATTGGTCACCTCAACTTGATCATTGGCCTATGGGTGATAAGGAGTATACTTCTCATGTCTTATTTTTTACTCATTAACTAGTGTTGCAACAAGGGTTGATGTGAATTGATTCCCTTGATCAGTCACTGTCTCTCTTGGAACTCCATACTTTGTGAAAATCTCTTCATAAAGAAATTATGCCACCTTGTAATCTCTTGAATGCTTCATGGCCTTAACATCTACCCATTTAGTTACATAATTAGTGCATAATAGGATATAATACTTACCATTTGATGGAGGGTCAATGGGTCCTACAAAATCCAATCCCCACCTGTCAGAGGGAGTGATTACTACCTGAGGGAAAAGTGGCATCTCATCAAATTTGGTTGGTCTACCAATTCTTTGACATCTATCACATTTTATGGTATACCTTCCTGCATCCTTATGGAGTGTTGGCCAGTAATATCCCATGTTCAAAATCTTCATTGATGTCCTTTTGGCTGTAAAATGTCCTCCACATGGTTTGTTGTGGAATGCATGTAAAATGTCATATGTATCATCTTCTCTCACACATCTCCTCATGACATGGTCTGGTCTAGTATAAAACAAACATCTAGCAATCTATGAGAAAGGACAATATTTTTCAATGAGTTCCGTTCTCTCTTTTGGAGAGAAGTGAGATGGAACTCTACCTATGACCAGATAGTTAGCTATGTCAGCATACCAAGGTGTTTTTACACTGAGGGAGAATAGAAGCTCATCAAGAAAAGAATCATCTATGGCTTTATTATCTTCTGATGTAGTCAGCCTTGAAAGAAAATCTGCAACAACATTGGCCTTCCTTGGTTTATCCACAATGGTTATGTCAAACTCCTGCATCAACAATAACCATCTTGCTAGTCGACCTGTGATCAGAGGTTTATTCATGAGATATCTAATGGTTGCATGATCAGTGTGCATAAATATTTGATAGCCTATTATGTAACACCTAAATTTTTTCAGGGCATAGATCAATGCCGACATTTCTTTCTCTGTCACTGTATAGTTGAATTTAGCTCCTTGCATATTTTTGCTGACAAAATAAATAGAATTTTCAATAGCTCCTTATTTTTGTCCTAAGACTGCTCCTATGGAATAATTTGATGCATCTATATGGATGTGGAAAGGAAGCTCCCAATTAGGTCCTTTGAGTACAGGAGCATGAGTCAAGGCTACCTTAAAATCAAAAAATTCCTTGTCATAATCTTCAGTCCACTGGAACTCAACATCTTTAGTGAGGAGGGTATACAATTGTGTTGCTATCTTGTTAAAATCCTTGATGAACCACCTATAATAGCCTACATGGCCCAAGAAACTCCTAACATCCTTTTGCTTTTCAGGTGTGGGAAGATTTGTGATTACTTCAATCTTTGTAGGATCTACTTGAATTCCTTTGTGAGAGATGTAGTGTACAATAACTACACCTTCCTACATCATCATGAAGCACTTTTCACTATTTAAAGAGAGATTGTGATCTTTACATCTTTGTAGGACTTTCTTGAGATTCTCTAATGCTTCATTGAAATCAACACTATAGGTGGTGAAATCATCAATATACATTTCCATGCAATCATGAGAAATATCTAAAAATATGCTAATGACTGCTCGCTAAAAAGTTTTAGGTGCATTGTATAAGCCAAATTGGAGTACCAAGTAGGCATAGGTACCCCATGGATAGGAAAAAGTGGTCTTCTCCTTGTCTTCGAATGCAATTTGGATTTGGTTGTAGCTATTGAATCCATCTAGAAAAGAAAAGTATTTCTTTCCTACAAGTGAGTCCAAAACTTCATCTATGACTTTAGGTAAGGGAAAATGGTCATTTTTGTTAGTAGCATTAAGTTCTCAATAATCAACACCAACTTGTCATTTCCCTCCTTTTTTAGGCACAATCATTAATGGAGACACTGTTGAGAATATGTGTTTCAAACTCACTAGTAGAAACCTTGACAAGGTCACCAAGCAACAAAGTTTCTAAAGTGTTTTGTTTATGATTTTACCTCTATACCACCAAGTGATTGAGAGAGAAGAGCAGTAGCACAGTTATCACCATACCATAGGAGTTCACTGGTCATGTAGTGGTAGTGGGGTGAATACCGCCATACCGCAAGTGACTTTACCTTGGGGATCGGTAGCGCGATTACCACCATGCTGCACGAGGTCACCAGATGTGTAGCGGTAGTGCGGTGTAAACTGCCATACCACATATTCTTGTAAATAGTCTAGTGGTAGAGTGGTTACCACCATACCTTAGAATCCCTTGACTTGTCTGAAGGTAGCACGATAAACCACCACTCCACGGGAACTTGTTGACTATGTAGCGGTAGTGCAGTGTAACATGAACATCACGTACTTGTTGGTTTGCTGAGTTGTAAGTTGTTAAGTGGAAGAGTTTGCTGACTTGAAAGGAGGCTATTTGAATGCCTGGGATGTTCGACAGTTGTTCAACAAAGGAATTTAAACTAAATCATTTGTATAGAGAATGAATTGATCATGGTTGTTGCTATACATGGCCACGTATTGTAACTATAAAAAGATTTAGAAAATTCTATGGTTGGATGATCAATTGATCGGTGAGTGAGTTTCATTCAATGTTGTAAGAAAGCATTGTAACAGTGTTGTTTTGTATGAGGTTGATCTGGGAAATGTTTCTACTGTAATATTGGCATTTAAAAGGAGAGTCTATAACTAGTATGTAATTCGATTACTGTAATACAAGTGATTTTCTTTGGTGTGGTGGGTTTTTTCTCCCTTTAGGGTTTTCCCATGTAAATCTGGTGTCAATTGTGTTTGAGTTTATTTCTCTATTCTGTTATTTCCTTCATGTGCATCTTAATGGTATGTAATTGTAAAATTTAAAGTCATATCTACAATCTTCTCTGAGTTTTGACATTAGGAAAGTTTGTTTCACATCTATATTCTTTCCTTACAAGTGGTATCCAAGTTTGGCTAGTTGTGTTATCCTTCTGGGAAGGTTGGGTTTTTTGTATCAATTCTATTCAGTGGGAGTCTTGTACAAGTTTGGTAATTTAAATTACAGATTAAGATGACAAGCACATCATGAAGGATTGAAATTGAGAAATTCAATGGCAGCAATTTGGAGTTGTGGAAACTCAAAATGGAAGACCTATTGGTGGATCGAGATCTTTGGGTTGTTGTGTCTGGAACAAAACCTTTTGGCATGAAGCAAGAAGATTGGGACCTCACAGACAGAAAAGAAAAAGGGTTGATAAGACTATTTTTAGTAGACTTTGTTCTCTTGAATGTTCATGAAGAAAAGATTGCATCTTCTTTGTGGAAGAAACTTGGAGATATCTATCAGGGTAAGTCCTTGGTGAATAAGTTGTTCTTAAGGAATAATTTATACTCTTTGAAGATGGAGGAAGGGGCATATATAGTTGATCATCTGAATAAATTTAACACTTTGATTGCTTAGTTAACATCTGTGAGCATGAAAATTGATGATGAAGATCATTGTATACTATTTTTATGTTCTTTTCCAGATTCTTGGGATCACTTGGTGATGGCGATTGGGAGCATGACAACAAATTTCAAGATGGAAGATGTGGTTGCTTCTTTGTTGTTTGAATAAATGAGAAGGAAATCTTCTAAGATGGCGAAGGAGGCTCTTGTTGTTTAAGGTAGATCAAAAGAAAAAGGCAAGAAGAAGGACAAGAAGTCCAAATCAAAATCAGAAGTGAGATCAAAGTCTCCTGGAAAGAATTCCAAGGTGAAGTGCTGGAATTTTGGGCAACCTAGTCATCTCTGAAAGGATTGCAAAGAGGAGAAAAAGAAGAAGAAGAAGAAGAACTCTTCCGACAATGATTCTTCTCGGAATGATGCAGATGCCTTCATTGTAGCCTTGGCAACACAGGAATCATATGACGTATGGCTAATTGATTCTGGAGCATCTTTCCACATGACATCTCATAGAGACTAGTTTACTAAGTATGAAAAATACGATGGTGGAAAGGTGTACTTGGAAAGTGATTCATCTCTAGAAATTGTTGGTCATGGAAGAGTCAGAATTTAGTTTCCTGATGGAAGAATTAAGGGAATTGATGGCATAATGCATATACTAGGTCTGGCTTAGAATTTACTTTTTGTAGGTAAGCTAAATGATGTGGGAGTGAAAATATCATTCTCTACTAATGGCTATAAAATAACTAGAGGCTTGATGGTGTTGGCTAGGGGTGTTCGAATTGGTACTCTATATAAGTTGGGTGCACTTGCTATTCAATGTAATAGTGTCTTTGCAAAGTCACAAAAGGTTGTTCGTGCAAAGGAGACTAAAGTCCCTATAGGGGCTAATTCTTCAAAAGTTAAACTTCCTACAGAGAAGAATATGGTCTGGCATCAAAGGCTAGGTCATATTAGTGAGAAAGGCTTAAAATTTTTGAAAAATAAAATCCTAGTTGAAGGGCTTGATGACTATAACCTTGAATTTGAATTTTGTGAACAATGTATATATGGAAAACAACACCATGTTTCATTTTATTCTAGTCTTCAAAAATCTTCTAGTGTTCTGGATTATATTCGTTATGATTTTTTTGGTCTAGTAAATGTTCCTTCATAATCAAAATCTAAATATTATGTATCATTCATTGATGATTATTCGAGAAGGGAATTTGTATATTTTCTAAAAAGTAAAATAGAAGTGTTCAGTCCGTTTAAAGAGTTCAATTGGTTGAAAGTTAGACTGGTAAGAAAATTAAGTGGTTGAGGATAGATAACGGTGGTGAATTTTGTTTTGTATAATTTGAAAGGTATTGCAAAGACCATGGAATTAAGAGGCATTAAACAACACCTTACACTCCACAGAAAAATGGAGTTTCTGAAAGGTTGAACATGACATTGATAAAGAAGGCAAGAAGTATGTTGAGCAATGTTGGTCAGGAGTAGAAGTTCTAGGCTGAGGATGTGGCTACAAAATTTTTACTTGGTAAATCAGTCTCCTTCTTCGGCACTTGTTGATAAAATGCTTATGGAAGCTTGGTCTGGTAAGAAGCCATCTCTGAGACATGTTCGTGTCTTTGGCTGCGAAGCATATGTTTATGTGCCAGATGTGAAGAGATACAAATTAGAGAACAAATTTGTTAAGTGTATCTTCATTGGCTATGACATTAGTGTAAAAGGATACAAGCTTTGGAATCCTATGACTGAAAAGGTTGTATATAGTAGGAGCATAATCTTTCAAGAGTTGAAACCTTCTTCAGTGGAAATGCAGTCAGAGATGAAAGAAAATAAAGAGGAAAATGATGTTGAAATACCTCTAACTCCTAAAAAAGAGGAACAACACATTGATTGTGTACCTGAAACTAAGGAGAGTTTGAGTAGCTATGAGAGTTCTGAAGAAGAAACACAACCTCAGCCTAAGCCTGTGAGAAGGTCTACACATGAAAAGAAGCAACCTGATAGGTACAAATTGTCTATGTTGGATTCAAGTTGTGCCTATGCTTTGATTACTAATACTAATGAGCCTAGGACTATAAAAGAGGCAGTTGAAATGACTAACTCAAATTCCTGGTTGGAAGCCATGAATGAAGAAATGGCATTATTAAAGAAGAATGACACTTGGGATCTGGCTCCATTGCCTTAAGGTAGAAGCCTGTGGGTTGTAAATGGGTTTTTAAAAATAAAATTGGTCTAGATGGCAGTATTGAAAAGTACAAAGCGACGTTGGTTGCAAAGGATCATTCCCAGGTAGAAGGAATTGATTATGGGGAAATATTTTCTCCTGTAGCAAAGATGACATCTATTAGATTTCTTTTGTCACTTGCAGCAGCATATGACTTGGAGATTGAATAGATGGATGTGAAGACAACATTTCTTCATGGTGACCTTGAAGAAGAAATTTATGTCCCAGCCTGAGCACTTTGTGATAAAAGGTAAAGAAAATCTGGTTTGCAAGTTAAAGAAACCTCTGTATGGTTTAAAATAGTCACCTAGAATGCACGATACTAGAAATTTGACATGTTTATTTTGTCATTGAGTTTTGTAAGATCAAAATTAGATCATTGTTTTTGTTTCAAGACTGAAAGTGATCGGGTTCTTCTTATTGCACTCTATGTTGATGATATGTTGTTCATAGGAAATAGTAAGTTTATGATTTTTGACCTAAAATCTCAGTTGTCTGCAAAGTTTAAAATGAAAGATTTGGGTGTAGCTAGGTATATTCTAGGGATAGAAATCACTAGGGACAGGAAGAGTAGAAAGCTTTAGCTCAGCTAGAGTAAGTATATTAACACTGTTCTGGATATATTTTGTATGACTGATTGAAAGCAACTAGTTGTTCCATTTTTGCAGGGAATGAAGCTATTTGTTGAAGATTTTCCAAAATATCCTACTGAGATGACGGACATGACCAAAGTTCCTTATGCTAGTGTAGTTGGTAATTTCATGTATGCAATGGTATGTACTAGGCTAGACATTGCCCAAGCAGTGGGAGTTCTTAGCTGGTTTATGGCGAATCTAGGAAGGATTCATTGGGATGTTGTGAAAATGGTGTTTAGATATTTGAAGGTAACTTCAGAATATGCTTTGTGTTACAATGAAAATTCGGTTGAATCACAGAGGGCTCTCAACATTTGTGGATATGTTGATTCTAATTGGGTAGGGGACATTGATAGAAAAAGATCCACTAGTGGATATACTTTCATGATGAATGGTGGTGCAGTTAGTTGGATGAGCAAGCAATAGGTTGTAGTTACTTTATCCACTACAGAGGATAATTATATGGCAGAAACTCACACATGCAAGGAATCCATTTGGATTAGGAGATTATGCTTTGATATTGGTTTTTATGCAAGGAAAATTATTGTTTACTATCACAGTCAGAGTGCCATTTGTCTCGTGAAAAATCCTACTTTTCATGCCAGGACAAAACATATTGATGTGCATTACCATTTTGTATGAGATATGGTGGAGGATGGAAAGATCTATTTGGAAAAGGTGGATACTCTAAAGAATGTTGCTGATGCATTGACAAAGCCAGTGAGAATAGACAAGTTTAGATGGTGTGCAAATTTGATGGGCCTTGGGGTCCAGAATATTCAATGACTTCAGGTATTGAAAAGGGTTCAGTAAGTTCTTCGTCAAGTGGGAGATTGTAGAGAATATGTGTCTCAAACTCATTGGTAGAAACCCTAACACTGTCACCAAGCAACAAATTTTCTTAAGTGTTTTGTTTATGCTTTTACCTCTATACCAGTAGGTGATTGAGAGATAGTAGCAATAGCACGATTACCACCATACCACAGGAGTTCACTAGTCATGTAGCCGTAATGTGGTGAATACCGCCATACCGTAGGTGACTTTACTCTGGGGAGCAGTAGCACAGTTACCGCCATGCCGCAAGAGGTCACTGTATGTGTAGCAGTAGTGTGGTGTAAACTACCATATTGCAAATGCTTGTAAACAATCTAGTGGTAGAGCAGTTACCGCCATACCTCAGAATCCCTTGACTTGTCTGGAGGTAGCACAGTAAACCACCACTCTGTGAGAACCTGTTGACTGCATAACGGTAGTGCGGTGTAACGTGAACATCACATACTTGTTGGTTTGCTGAGTTGTAAGCCATTAAGTGGAGGAGTTTGCTAACTTGGAAGGAGGCCATTTGAATGCCTAGGAAGTTTGATGGTTGTTCAACAGAGGAAGTTGAACTAAATCATTTTTATAGAGAATGAACTGATCATGGTTGTTGCTATACATGGCAACATATTGTAACTATATAAAGGTTTAGAAAATTCTATGGTTGGATGATCAATTTATTGGTGAGTGAGTTTCATTGAATGTTGTAAGAAAGCATTGTAACAATGTTGTTTTGTAGAAGGTTGATTAGGGAAATGTTTCTACTATAATATTGGAATTTGAAAGGAGATTCTGTAACTTGTATGTAATTTGATTACTATAATACAAGTGATTTTCTTTAGTGTGGTGGGTTTTTTTTACCATAAGGGTTTTCCCACATAAATATGGTGTCAATTGTGTTTAAGTTTATTTCTCTATTCTATTATTTCCTTCATGTGCATCTTAATTACGTAATTGTAAAATTTAAAGTCATATATGCATTCTTCTCAAAGTTTTGACATTAGGAAAGTTTTTTCCACATCCATATTCTTTCCTCATAGACACCCACTGGCTATCTAAAATGGGGTAGATAAATCCTGCATCTAGCAACTTTTTCAATTCTCCTTTTAAAATTTCTCTCAGTGCAGGGTTAATTCTTCTTTGTGGCTACCTCGTTAGTGTGCAATCATATCTGATATAAATTTTGTGAGTGCAAAGCTTAGGATCCAATCCCTTCATCTCATGATAGTCCCACACAAATACATGTTGATGGGTCCTTAATAAGTTTTCCAATAGAAATTGTTGTTCTTCACTCAGTTTGTTGTTAACATTCAAATAATTTATTTCTGACACATGTACTTGTGTAGTTGACTCTATCTCAGCTACTTCATTAACACATAGTACCTTGAGCTCATATGGGAAAAATTTATGGGACATATTTGTTGCTACAGGAAGTCTGTCTATAGGAAGAGTAGTTGCAAGAAGAACATCTGCAAGAATAGTGGTTGTAGGAAGAGTAGGCAGAAGTGTCTTAAATGGAGTAGAAAAATGAGAAGATGATGCTTCCTCCACTTCACAATGGTTCTGAATGATGTTAACCAATACTTCATCTTCTTCTCAAAGCTACATGAAGGAGCTTCTACTAAACATCATAAGTTGTGCCATAGAATTAACTTCCTCGGCCTCTTCACCAACATGTGGCCACACGAAATTATCCTTATCATGGGATGGTTGAGCAGGAGGATAAAGAAAAAACTTTTTGGTACTCTTCCCTTCATAAATGGTCATTTCACCTTACCAACATCCAATATATGTGTATGCGGTTGCTAACCATGGCCTTCCAAGAATAATGGGATACTTGTCTAGTGTAGCTTTAGGAGAAAGAATCATGAAGTCTGTTAGGTACTCCCAAGAGTCTAGAATCACCACAAGATCCTCCACTATACCATTAGGCTTAACAAGAAAACTATTAGAAAGCTTCTGGATAGTAGGAGTAGATCTCATGCTTGCAACGTTTAGTTGCTGCATGATGTCCTTGGTCATTACATTTATTTCCATCCCTAAATCAATTAGAGCATTGTTTATTTGAATCCAATTTATAAAAACTACTACCACAAGACTACCTGGGTCATTGTACTTAGGGATAGTCACTTTTCCAAGCATGATGTCAGCTAGTTGTCCCACCAGATGAACCGTAGTGGGGTCTTTCTTCTTCCTTCCTAGCTTCTTGAGGTATGTTTCTTTGATTTCTTTTCCATAGATTGGGACATCCTTTATGGCTTGAAATAGAGGTATCTGGACACATATGCTTCAGCTAATCCAGGATTTAAAAAGTTGTATCCTCCTTTACTTCCTTCTTCCTAGCAACTTCCAATCTCTGAGGAAATGGCGGTTCTTGTTTAGATTGCTTGACTTGGACTGGTTCAGGATTTTTAGGTGTAGTTGGCTAAATGGGATCATTCAGAGGTTCATCCTCCTCTTCCATAGGAAGCTCAGTGATAATGGACTTGGAAGGGGCCAATAAAGTAGTTCCTAAACACAAGTGGATGTCACTTACACTCACAACATATGCATGGAATTGATTTGAATTAGTAGAGTATGCAGGCTGCTGTTGTGGTTTGTTATTTGGATTGGGTGTGGACTGAGCTAGTCGCAAAGTAGGTTTAGGTGCATTTGAGTTTGAATTAGCAAGTGGAGGCATTATAGCAAGTTTTTGGGGCTGAGAAGGTGGTTTCATGTAATTGGTCATCTAGGTAGGCCATTGTTGTCCTCCCCTCCATTGATTTGTTTGTTGCCAATTTCTTGGAGGTGGTTGCCAATGACCTTGAAATTGTTGTCAATTTCCCTGAGGTTATTCCCACTATGGTGGAGAGTTTAGATGATTGGGGCAAACATTTGGAGGGTTACCCCAAGGTTGTGGTGGATATCCTCCATAGTTGGATGGATATTGGTGTTTCCATTGGTTACCAAATGAATATGAATTAAAATATGGCCCAACATAAGAGAGTGGATTCGGTAGTATAACTTTTCTTGGAGCTCAAGGCCTCCCTTGTGCAACATAGTAGACTTGGTCTTCTTCAATCTAAATTGGCTTGAATTTGGGTACAATCTCCTTGCCTTCAATATTAGCTACCATCTTGCATCTATAGTCCTTATTTTGTCTGCAATGGGGGAAATATTGTACCAGTATTACCTCTACCTCCTCTTTCTTCTTCTTGGCTTGAAGTGCATCTACCTAAGTCACTAGATTATTTATAATGTCTTGCTTGAAGTCTGCCAGCAAATGAGTAATCTCCACTCTTGAAACTCCACTAGTAGTTGACTTACCCATGGAAGATTGGTAAGCTCTCCCTTTCTTTGAGGCTACCTTAGAGAAGTTTTGGCATATTTTCTTGATATCCTCCAAAGGAACTTGAGAGATATCTCCTCCTCCCATTAAGTCCAAGGCATTAGTTCAGTTATCATTGATTCCTCTAAGGAAAAGAAACTTTTGTGAGTCTTCATTAAGTGTATGGTGTGGATATTTTTATAGGAAAAATAGAAACCTTGCTGATATAATCCTCCAGGCTTTCATCTTCCTTTTGTTACATCCTAAAAATGTCACCTCCTCTCATGTCACTGCCCCTGCAATACTCCTTGTATTTCTTAAGGAATTTTGTCTTCATGTCTTCCCAAGTTTCCATAATATCTCTATCTAGGCTCATGAACCATCTTAATGCAACTTCTTTTAGAGTGGTAGGAAATAGCTTAAACCTATGGGAATCAATGGTATAGTCATAGCTCCTACAGAGTATGTCAAACTCAAATAAGAAGGTATCAGGATCTTTTGTGACAAGTCCATAAAACTTGGGGAGTGTTGAAGCAAGGATATTTTTTATGTTGTCAACTTCATTCTGATGGGAAATGGGGAAAGGAAAAGATGGTTGGTTAGGGTTTTTCCTATTTGCATCACCCATGCTTGCTTGATGTAGTTCCAAAGAAAAGGGGTTCTCAAGCTGATTTTGGTCTTCAAAGGAGACTTTAGAGCTAGTCAAATCAAAAAATGCATCAACAAAGGGGTGTGGATATTCTTCTTCTTCTTCTCTTGGCGAGTTCTAATATTCAACTAGTTGGAATGGATTAGGATTATTAGGAAGGAATATCCCATAAGCATCCCTTCTCCTTCCTCTATGCATGCGGTATCAACTTACTATCAGCCAACTCACACAAAGGATTGGTAAAGAATAAGAGGGGTCATTACTTCCTAAATGAGGGTATACTAAGAACAAATTCTAGTAACACTACACCAAGAAAACTATCAATGACTCCAAAGAACTTCCTAGTTTGACACCATCCCCAACAATGATGCTAAATAATGTTGGCCTCCTACAATGATTTAATAGCTAAGCCCTTACAGTTGTGATTCAGACATTGGACATCTAAACTGAATAGCCATTCAATCATCATGAAGGTGCATTTAACTTGTTAACCCAAGGATGTGAACTTGAAATGGGTCAACACAATATGTGCACTAGGAACTCAAAGTAGCCATTTTCATTCCACAGCTAAGAAAGATGCAATGTTGAAAGTAAATTGCTTGGAAAGGAATAACATAAATGTTGAACATCAACTAGAAACCATAATAAGCTTTGAAATTCATGATAGACATGAAAATATGAACAACAAACAAAAAATTATTATGTTTTCTTTGGCTACAAGAACAGTCATAGAATGGAATTGTAGTGGCTGCAGGAATATTCAGTGCCAGATTCTTAACTAATTTCTAAACATAAAGTAATAACTAGGCTAAACTAAGCTAAGGGACAAATTTCTCACTAGATGGGCCCCCTTGGATGAGTATCCTCTACTACTAACAAAAAATTAGATGCTTGAACTTAGAATTTTATTTTATTCATCAAAAAACATGAGTACAAAAGAGTAGCATAACTGTATTACTGAAAACTAAGAATGCAAGTACAATACGAGATCGTGCAACCGCATGAAAAGGAGCATCTAATCCTTATTTATAATACCAAATAAATAGGTCAACCAACTCCATGAATTGGGAGGACGCTATTTAGGGAAAATAGAGAAAGTGGGGCGACAGTTACGCATGCATGAAATCTAGTCAAACATGCATGTCCAACCGCAGATTTAGCACTGCATTAACACACACATTTGTTCAACATCAATAAAGACCACTGCAAGGTGGTTACATTTGGTTTGCATGGGGAATCTCCTATCATTGTCCTCCTTTGACCTTTGAACAATTCCCTTGTTGGACATTATGGTGCATGCCCAGCTAGCAGTGTCTTCCTCAATTTAGCATCTTCAAATTATATCTACGTGACAATGTTAATAATAATTGCATATCTATAACCAACTTAAAGAAAATTTATTAACCATATGCAAAATTAATATAGATAGTCCATATAACATGCCAATGTCATTAAAAGTTTGTAGAAATAAGATTAAGCCCAATGTCAATAGTTCTGAGGAAATATCATAAAAAATATCAACACTTAACATTAAGGTCCATGCTATCTTCAGCAAATAAACCATAAATTCTACCCAAAACTAGACCATAAACTAGGCTCATCACTACAAAATCTTCCTAATGGTCCTCTCTACATAGCTGGAAGAATCTATGATAAACCCACTAACAGGATATTAATAGATCATGCTTGTGGTGAGAATGTGATCATAGAAGAGTTTCTAGTATTACATGAGCTATATCAAGATGATTATAATAAACCAACTACATGGATTACTAGACACATACTAGTTTTTCATGTGTTACGACCGAATCGATCATACTCCCTTTCCAGATAGTACCTAAAACTTCAGAGGTAACATTTTCAATTATTCCACAATCCAACCAATTTTGTTTGCGGCTAGGCCACCCTTGGCTTTGCTCAATGATAGCAATCCCCTCAGTTGTTCACAAGTGTTTGAATTTTCCCCATGGCAATGAAATATTTACCATACACCATAGCGGCTTTAATCCCTTATCGTCTAAAGGTAGCTTTTCATTAGAAGCCTTTTGGCCTGAACCCATGGAACCCATCACACCTCAAAAGGACTTCTTTTTCATAACCTACCAAAAATTCAAATCCAAAAAGATAGATGAATTATCTCTTTGTAATGCATCCTCGTCTACTTCCACACCTATCAATGTCATAGATGAAACCATGCTTCAACCCGAGTCTAACATTGAGTAAACCATACAACCTCATGAACAAGCACCCCTCGATACTTCCCAGCTATCTTTTAAATGACCAAGGGAAAATGAAACAACTCATGTCATGCCTCCTTGTATTAAACAAGTGTATAAAGAAAGAGAGAAAGTGGTTGATCCATCCTCTTAGGTTTCTTTTGTTCTTCCCTCTTCAGAAGTAGAAGACTGCCTCAATCCACTCTTACACTGCAACAACTCCAAAACAAAATTAAAAAAAATAGTGGTGCTAGGGAATGTAGGCCTCATCATCATCTCCTTGCTCGTCAATCTCACATGAATGAAAATAAAGAAAATCAACCTATACCTTTGACAAAAGTAATAAATGACCACCCTCCTTCTCCTGACCTGCCACAAGACAATCCAATGTGACAATCACAACAAAATGAACCCATCCAACAACCACAACTTTTGATACATTTATCCTTAGAAATCACCCTTTGTCCTCCCATTGTCATTAATCTTGATGATGATGATGATGATGAAGTGACGATAGCAAAAATAGATGAAGAAGTACATAATGATCTAAAATATTTATTTTCATCTACCATGAGCTTATAAGATAAATCCTCTCCACCAAGTGAAGAACCTGGTACAACTCCTAGTTCGGTGTTTGTAATTATGCCTTTGGACAGTCAACCACCCTCGTATTACACTGAATGTGATTTAGAGGTGGACGACTTGTTAGATGGTTGACTTACATGCGCCTAATTAGCCTTTTTTCTTTTTTTTTTCTTTTTCATTTTCCTTTCATGTGTGTATTGTGTTCCCCCGTATCGTGTGTTTAATATCTCCTTCTCTTTGTACACTTCTTCTATTCGTATCTCTATTCTTTTGTTCATCGTGCATTGTCCTTTTCACTTTTGTTTTTTGTTCTCCTTTTTTGGATGATGCAAAGCATAGAGATGCCCTATGTCTCTTCCATGTTGACCCAAAAGGTCCTTGTTTTTTTCTCTTTTTGTTTTGTGTTCTCCTTTTGTGGATGACACAAAGCGTAGAGATGCCCTATGTCTCTTCCATGTTGACCCAAAATATCCTTGTCTTTTTTTCTTTTATTTTGTGTTCTCCTATTGGAGATGACGCAAAGCTGTAGAGATGCCCTATGTCTCTTCCATTTTGACCCAATTGGTCCTTTTTTCTTTTTTACTTTTTCTTTTCTTGTGTTTTCCTTTTGGGGATGACAGAAGGCATTGAGACTGAAATGTCTCCTTCATGTTGACCCAAAAGCTTTTCCCTTTCTTTTTCCTCTTTCACTTTATTTAAGCTTGTGTTTTCCTTTTGGGGACGATCCAAAGTGTTGAGACTACAATGTCTCTTCAATGTTGACCCAAAAATAGACTTTATTTTTCCTTTTTTTTCACTCTCTTTGTGACATTCTTCTAGTACTATGTGCTTTGGGGAATGATGATAGTTCCGAGCTCTTTCATAAACACATTGCAGCAATGAACATACTAACCCAAAATCCATAGATCCCTTCTGTGTTTGGTGTGCTTTCTTTTCTAGGGGGCAACTCCCTTTCTTTTTCTTTCATTTTCCTTGACATGACGCAACCTAACTTTGAAACATGTGACTTGGCATAGGGATTTTCAAGTTGGCTCTCATGTCTTTTTTTCCTTTCTGCATTTTATTTTCTTCTCTACTTTAAAGTAATTACTCACAAAATGATATGTAGAAATTCCTTTAAAGTGGGGGGCATCCTTTACCATTAATTCATTTTCATTATTGGTTCCTAGTATAGCCTTGTAATTTATATGATGCATTTGTCACTTTGTGGATGACATTGGGTGTGATGTCCTTCATAAGTATGATCTATCTTAGCATATTACATTCCTCTTGGTGGCCTAATGCGATGCACTGCATCCCCTAAGTTGTGAATACACTATTCTTTGATTGGTCCTCTTTTGGAGACATTAGACACAATGTTCCCTAAGTGACTAACCTTGCATCAACTGAACAAGTCTCCTTCAAATATTTTACACTTAACACTTTACATTTTTTTATTTTACATTCATTTTTCCAATTTGAATAATGCAAATTGCATGATTGTGGTACCTTTCTTTTTGTTCATGACATTTTTTCCTTGTGGCACCTTGTTAAAGTTATCAGGAGGTATAAATTTTATATGGTTGAGCGGGAAGCCCACCTAGCAGCATGACTTTTCCCCATAGCCACCTTTGTGTTTGTGAGTGTATACCAACTAGCGTATGTATCTTACCTTCTAGGTTTTCTCACCCTATGGACAGCCAAAATTTTTGTGGCCCCAAAGTGAGTACATTTAGGCCTTCTCAGTTCAAACAATCAGCCTAGATCTAATCCACAACTAGTTGGATTGATGATCGAAGCTTCGTCTGATTCTCAAAACTTGTGTGTTCCTTTGTTCTTATGTTTAGTTTGCCATGGGATTTTCATTCTAGGGACTTGATCATCCCTCTTGATCATTGTCATTTCATCTTGCTAATGTAAGTGCATGTGAACCTTCCTCTCGATGCTCATGGCTACTTTAGTGTGAGTTTGAAGCAACTTCATCCTCTCACTAAAGTGGGGGCTAAATGTGTCGTAGAAAAATGGCCCCTTGTCATTTTCATGGAATTTTAGGCCTTGTTTCATGGTGTTTGATCTAATTTTCTCTAATTTTATATTGTAGCATGGCTTGAACATGCATATTAAGGTACTAAAATTCAAATAATGACGTTTTGTGAAGGTGTTGTAAAGTTTTGCATGACATTTCTACATTCTTCTAGGCTATATTTATTACAATTTACCTAAAACTCACATTTTTATTCATAATCAAGTCCTAATTTGAACTCTTGTAAAGTCTTGTAACAAGATTTTAGCATTTCTAGGAATAATCTCACTATTTATCCCTTTCTCATGATTTATTTGGTCCCGTTATGCCCTCATATGTCTTAATTAAGTGTATTTTTGAATGTTAACTCAACAAATAACATTAAATACAACTTAATTCTTGACACCTATTTTTAGGTCCTAGGTGGGATCCATTCGCTATGGGTGGTGAATGAGTCCCCCTTGGCTCCAAATTCAAATTTTTTAAATTTTCCATTTAGGTTTTTATTCAAAATCACTTGAGGTCAGCCTGTGATGAGGTATGAATTGTTAACTAAGGGACAAATGTGTATAAATATGTGATTTTCACGTCATTTTACATCTCCTCATTCATTCAAGCATCTTACAACATCAATTCAAGCAATATTCAAGCACTTTGGAGCATCCATTGACATTACTTCAGATTTGCATTATCAAGAATTTGGTAAGTTGATAGCTATTACATGTTATTAGTTTATAATTCTCTTTCATTTCATTGTTTCATTAAGGGTTTGATTACCAAAAGTGGGGTTTGACCAAGGCAAACCCCTATTTGCTAACCCTCAACCATATTTCCCCTATTGCATGTGTGTTTGCATACCTAGGCATGCAGATTTAACAAGCTTTTTGGTGTTGAAGATTGGTAAACAAGTCAACTAGGTGCTTCATGTCAACTCATTCATATTTCAAGCTTGGAGAATTGTTTGTTTCCTACAGAATTGACTTCGGCAACCCGACAATCAGAGATTTCTAGACCTGATGTTGCAAAGTTGTCTCCTAATTTTTCAAAAATTTGGAAGAGGACTGATTCACCACTAGTGGCGAATGAGTCCCACCTTAGGACTGAAAAACTTGAATTTTGTTAGATTTCAAATCCCAACAATCAAAAACCAGTTTCTGACACTTTTTCACCACTAGGAGGACTAATTCGCCACCTTGGGTGAATGAGTCCCATTGTGAAATTTTAGTGATTTTAGTCAACATCCACAACATTCCAGATTCATCAAACATTCTCGATGTGCACTATGTTTCATCTCATTTCTTCATTTAGTTCATTATTTACATATCACAACGTGTTTTCAAACATAGTTAAAATCTTAGTTTTGCATTCAAATTCATTCATTTAAATCACTTAATTGCATTTAATTTACTTCATTTAGCTTAGACAACATCCTTCATAACATAATTTGAATGAACCCTTAGCATTTTTGGTTCCTATCTCTCTCCTTTTAAGTGAAAAACCCTAGAAGAGCTAGAGTTGTCCATAGGAACCCAAAAATCTACCATTTAATTTGAAATGTTAGATTTGGGACTCATACATTATTTTCTTAGAATGGAGGTGCAACAACAATCTAAATGTATATTTATTTCTCAAAACAAGTATGTAGATAATTTATTAGTGCATTTTTGAATGATGGCATGCACTGTAGTTGCAAACGCTATATCCCTTGGTGAGAAATTAACCAAGGAGGATGCATGTTCCAAAGCGGATGCTACTTTATCCAAAAATAATATTTGGAGCCTCATGTACCTCACTACAACTAAACTTGATATTATCTATGTTGTGAGCCTCATCTCTTGGTTCATGCAAGACCCACATGAGTCACATTCGTGCACTACAAAAATATTTTTAAGGTATGTGAGTGGTACACAATATTTTTGTATTTATTATTCTCCTACTGATAAGTTTGAGCTAGATGGTTACAAAAATTCTAATTGTGTTGGTTCAGAGGATGATAGAAAATCAACATCTGGTTATGTTTTCTCATTTGATTCTAGAGTTGTATCTTGATGTAGTAAAAAATAGGCAACTATGGCTCTCTCTTCCATAGAAGTAGAGTATATTGCAACAATAGTAGCCACTTGTCAAGCCATATGAATTCAATGGATTTTAGAAGATCCAAATTTGATTCAAGAACATCCAACTACTATTTAATACGATAAAAATCATGTACCATTACAATGACAAAAAATATTGTTTCATGCTAGATCAAAACACATTAAGATCAAACATCATTTTATGCATCACTTGGTTCAAGATGGGATAGTGAAATTGTAGTTTTGTCATATATCTATGTAAGTTGTTGATATATTTACCAAGGCTCTTCCTACAAATATTTTTATTGTCTTGAGAAATCACTTGGCCTCATCCCCATTGCTCATCCAAGGGATATTGAAGATGTGCATGAATTAATGGATTGTCTCAATAGATTTTTTCTTTAGTTTTAATGCATAATAAAACTACATGGGTGGTAACTCTAGAATAGTAGGCCCAAATTTTGTTTTCATTCTCATTTTTAAACATGAATTTATTTAAAACTATTTTAACTTCTTTTGGAAGCAATATTTTACTTAGACTTTTCCTTTCTATATGTATCTTTTTCCAAAATTTTACACATAAATGAATAATATAAAAAAACATTTCAACTTTTTTTTTCACTCACTGTTTGAGCGGAAATATTGAGCTTTTGTTCATTGATTTATATTATTTAATGTGATGATTGCTTCAATTTTAATTTTCAATTTAGTGTAAGAGGTTTATTTTTCAATCTTTTAGTCGTGTAGTGGTGGAGTAGTTATTGAATTCCTATTTCTTTTAGAGCAACTTAGAATAGCTGTTAAAAGCATCTACAAGAGAAGATTCTAGAAAGAAGGGGGGAATTATGATTTAGTGTTACACGATGTAATGAACTTCAAATATGAATATTGTTTTTAATATTTTGATGGTGTTTATTTTTAGAGGACGATCACAACAATTATTATAGAAATTTATTTTAAATGTGATGTGTATTAAATTTTGACAAGTTTCAATTAGAATATGTTTGGTAAATATTTCAGAAATTCAATATTATGTTTCACAAAATTTTAGCTCCACCACCCTATCTTCAATAAATTCAAGAAAAAGATGAGGATGTGCTTCTATATATTTGGATATAACATGATACACAATATTTTTTTCTATCTTGATGGTTTTTTCATTATAAAAAATAATAATAGTTGGCAAATGTTTTTGACTAGATAAGTAGGGAAGGGCCCCGATCCCATGCAAAGCTTACAACTAGGTAGAACATCCCAATGAAACAAACTGGAGAAACACAACAACCAATCAGGAACAACATGAGAAGAACAATAATAACAAAAAACCTAGAAGCAAGAATAGAGTCACTAGCAAAACACAAAACAAAGACAAACAACCAGAGAGAAATATTTTAAGCTCTAGAGCTTGAAGCCAACAAGTTTTCCGCCAAAGGAATATCAACATAGACCTTTTTAGAAGTACATTTCTTCTTTCATTGAACAATTTTCCAACGAGTATTAGAAACAAGATTGGAAATAGGTTGATTAGGAGGGGCCTCAGGGGAGGCATCACACAACTTAGACGGAATAGCCAATTTTTGAACTAGTGCTACAGAAGCCACTAGAGAAACAACACCATCAACA
Organism: Sequoia sempervirens; assembly: GCA_007258455.2. Taxonomy (NCBI): domain Eukaryota; kingdom Viridiplantae; phylum Streptophyta; class Pinopsida; order Cupressales; family Cupressaceae; genus Sequoia; species Sequoia sempervirens. Next base: position 341,400,364 of record VDFB02353493.1, on the reverse strand, counting down.
ATACAAATCAAAGAGACAAGGGCCTCAGGGGAGGTAACACACATAGCATAATCCATTAGAGAAACAACACCATCAACAATAAGATTATTTGTTTGAGTAGAAAGAGAAGGAGGCTTGGAAACCTCACTATCAAAAGAATAGTATGTATCAGGGTATATGATTAGATGTTCTCGAAGAGCATTCTTCCACCAAGTGGGGGAGGAAATAGCACAAGAGCCATTAGGGTAGTCATGAGCCAAGTGTCTAGTAGCAAAACATTGTCTACAATGGAAGAGAATACCTTCATAATCCCCCAACTAAGACCAAGACCAACCATTAACTTCAAGCACTACCTCATCAAGTAAAGCCTAAGAAAAATATAGCTCCACAAAAATCTGAGCAAAGGAGGTATGAGTAAAATTCTTGGAGGCATAATCCACTTTTCAGAACCTACCAAGAGCATTACTAATGCCCTCATAAGTAGAGAAGCACCAGAAAGTTACTACAAGGGAAGATACAACAATCTCACCCAAACATGCATAACATCAAAAAGTTCCTTAAAAGGGTTGAAGGAATGGACCCAAGGCCTCATGGATAGGGTGTGAGAATCCCATTCCCACAAACCATGATCTAAAAGTACCTGTCTATCTTTAGAAGAATAAAAACGAACAACAAAAAAATCCTTTAGTAGAAGGATAAATCTCCATCATACCTTCCACAATATGAGACCAATTTCTAGAAATCCAGAGGTTCATTTCAAGGAGTGAAGGCCACATATGACAAAAACCACATTCTTCAAATAGTATTCTAGACCACAAACACATAAATTAGGTTATGAACAAACGAGATACCTAAAAGTGGAAAAAAATCAGGTTTGAATGTATAATATGATAATGCAATGACCCAATCATATTTCTAATACCATGATCACGCACATTAGAAATTACATTAGTGAGAATCTTCCATAAGGATTACAATAAATTTAAATTTTACATAATGTGTTGCATAGGTAGTTGTTGTTGCACCAAAAGATCAACCTATTAATTCTTGATACAATCGACAATGTTAATGAAGCCATGGGAGGTGGTTAAGCCATGTCACGAACCAAGTGTTTCATTGCACAACACAAAGAGACCAAGGGTGCAAACCTTGCAACAATCTGCCTAGCACAAGTGAGGGGTTCGAACTCGTGACCTAGGCGAGCTTATACCAATTGTTGGACAAACAGTTGTCTTTGCACCAAAACATTGACCTATTAATGCCTGATACAACCACCAGAGTTAATGAATCCATGGGAGGCAGTTAAGCCATGCCATGAACCCAAGCATTGTGCTACACACACAAGGAGACCAAGGATGCACATCTTGCAACATAATGTTGGACCTATATATTGAGCATTCAATTCCATAATTTTATATTGAAACATACACAAGTATGTTCTTTGTTAACTTTATATATTTTTGGATGATATTATACAAAAGCACTACTACAACATAATGCTCTATCTTATCTTTCTATTAATTTTAAAAAAAATCTAGATGTGTGAAAGTTTTTATTTTTTATTACATTTATAATCTTTTCATATTCTACAAAATGACATGTTATATTACTTTACTTACCTTTTGACATTCTTGTACAAATTTATTTTAATAAAAAATAAGGAAAACTCACATTCATGCTTCATTCTATGTAATGCATTTCAAAAATTGGATTATTCTACTTAAAATTGGATGATAGGATGCTCAATGTTTAATTTTTCATCATGTCTCCACATCAAAAATAGTAAAATAAAATATTCATGAAAACATTATAAGAATTATATATCAGCTACAACATGATCTTAAGTAACTTTTTATAAGAGTTTTCATGAAGCACTTAATAGAACTCCAAAAACAGTGGAAGCATGTTTGATGCTATGTTATATTTCAATGATAAAAATATGAACATTTGCTATTCTCTTAAAATTTGATCATTTTAAGCTTTGGCATTAAAGCAGGAGAATAATAATTTGAAATTAGATACCAAACACTTACTTTCTTGTTCTTATTAATTCTTTAAAAAATTAGAAAAGGTGTCTCAAATTACTTTATGATGTTCAAGTTTTGTTGATTTTAAGACAAAAGTGACTACTTAGATCTTTATTTCTTTATACTCTTGCGTTATGAGTCCCTAGAGATCATAAAAGAGAAGAAACATAAGTGAATCAAGTAAATTTAAAAGTCAAATTTTATAGATTATCAAATCAAATTCACAATTATGAAATATTTTTGTGATTATAGATTCAATCCTACACAAAACAAAATGCATATTAGAATGCCATATTCCCTTTCCAATCTTGAAATACCACGAATTCTAAAATCTTCATTTAAATGATTCATTCTTGAGTCATAAAGCTAAATATCATTAATTTTTCCACTCCCCTTCTTAAAATAATCATTTTTCCTCTATTTTTGGCATTTCACTGCATTATCCTAAATTAAACATAAGACACTTTTTCTTAAATACGGCTATGGATTGGTATTCCATCTTTGAGCGCTCTTCGGGAGGTACTGGTGATGTTAGAGAGTTGATGAGATCAACAATGTTGATCTTGTTTATTAAGACTTACTTATTTTGACGAAACAATGGATAAGAGGAGCCAGAAAAAAACTGAAATTTCATGTTTTTGTTCTGTGATTGGATGCCATGCCATTCAAATCAATGATTGATAGACATTTTCTGTCTGCCATTTTCTCGTGCTTTAGTAGAATGCTACAGTTTCTGTCATGAATAGTTTGATAAGATAGTTTGGGATGATGTATGGCTTGCTTTACTATCTGTTGTGACAGATTTAGCTAGTTTTTGAATTGGTTTGGAGATCCTTGATTGCTAGTTACTGTGGTGCTTTAGGCCAAGCTTCAATAATGATTTCCTTAATAGCATAAAGCTTGTTTTGGATGGCATAAATAAGTGCTTTCAGGCTTTATGGATGTATCCGTGGAATATACCATGGTTCGCGTTAGAGTTAGTATTCCTACAGCGCTATTTAAAATATTACTAGGAGGAATATGCTCCTGGGAAGAATCTATCGCTACGAGGAAGGCAATTCAAAGCCCGAATCTCTGCCTCCGAACGTCTCAGCCGCCATTAACAGAGTAGCCTTGTGTGGAACCTTGGCCAGAGAACTCTTCTTGGGCTGGCTGGGGAGCGAAATGGGACGGAAGAAAGTGTACGGAACGACGCTTATGTTGATAATGATATGCTCCATAGCCTCGGCTTCTCATTCGGCCACACGGCCAATATGTGATGATAACGCTGTGCTTCTTTAGATTCTGGCCACGCTTCGGCTTCGGTGGAGTTTATCCTCTCTCGTCCACAATCATGTCGGAGTATGCAACTAGAAAACGCGTGGCGCGTCTATTTTGGCTGTGTTCGCCATGCAAGGGTTTGGAATCCTGGCGGGCAGGTGCCCTGTCCATTAGTGTCGGTAGGGTTTAAGAAGCATTTTAAGGCTCCAGCCTATGAAGACGGCTCTCGTGAAAGAAACGCGAAGCAAGGCGCGGCGGACATGTCGAGGGTTATGCAGGTGGAAATTGAAGAAGACCGCTCAAAGATCGATGAGATTGTGTCCACGGACCTAAAGTGAGGCTAACGGATAAGTGCAAATTCATACAGGAAAGGTGAGAAGCTTTGAAAAGGAGAGCCCGAATCTATACAAATAGGACTAAATTGTGTCGTGATTTATGCTGTTTCTGAATTAGATTGTGTAATCTAATTCGAAAACAGCATAGACGGATTGCGGAAATGAGATTTTTGTAAATTATGTCACTTAGTCATGTATATGTGAATAAAGAGTAAGCTGCAAGATTGGATACAAACATTACTATACAAGCATTACAAGACATCATAATAAAATTTGTAGAGGCAACTGTCAAAGCATAGCCACTGTTCAAATTCTGAAGGATGATAATAAAGAATGTTGAAATTGTTGGAAATAGGTCATACCTTATAAAAAAACGACTGGTCATTCCAATAGTCTACGAGAACACTCCAGTAACAAATGGAACGTCTTAGCTGGTTTATCAAAAGCTCAACATAATATTGAAAGTAGGCCAAATTAGAAACCCGAAACATCTTTAGAATGGCTTAAAAACGATTGTTAGAAATAAACCACATCCAGGAAAAAATGGACCTACCACAAACAAACCAGTAGGTCAGTGGTCATGTGGAAGGGAACGCCATAGGAGGGATGAAATTGAGGTCAATGTTCAAAGCCTGGAACTTCTTAAAGAAAATGAAAAAAATGCCTGTAATTTGCAAGAAGCGAGTATAAACCTCTGAACACGGTAAGAATATAATGAGATCATATTCGAAGGGAAGGAAAAATTAGTAAACAGTGCCTGAGAACAGGGGAAATGCAAAATGAGGTTTATCGGTTGCTTCATGAAAACAGGGTAGGGGTGAGAACTGCTTGAGCGAAACAAACGAAATAGGGAGGTAATAAATGCATTGATGGATAACAATGAGAGAACGCAGAAAGCTTTCCAAAATTAGGAGAGAAGGTAGAAACAATCCTTATAATCCTAATAATATTTTAGGAGCACCTCAAAAATTGGTAGAAAAGACTGCTGTATGTCAAAGGTGGATACGGTGCTTTAGCTATTTGTGCACTGCATTACAGAGGAAAATTTCAGAATTTTTTACATTAGACAGTATTATTATTTCCAGTTCCTTAAGGTTAAGCATACTGAATTTTAAACATAGTAAATTACTAAGTGTCCCTCTTCTAGCTTCTCTGGTATAGCGCTCCAAAGAACTGTGGAGGTGATCACGGAGAAGAGGATTACATGAATGCTTGAGGAAGTAGTTAACTCTTGAGACAGTCCAGTAGAGGCCATTCGGAGGACAGGTATAGAGGGTTCTAGTATTGCTCCTCTGGGATTCGCTGGTGCCGATTCTTTCAAACTTCTTCTGGTAATAGATGATTTCTAGACTAGTACTTCGCTATTTTTCTAACAATAAACCCAGTTCTGACAGTGCTTATATTTTGAAGGATTTCGACTGTGTGTCTTAATATCCATATTGTTCGTTGCGAGAATATGATTAGCAATAAATCTTTGGTCTGAGCAGAAGCTATAATGCAATAGAAGGATTAATCTGAACCTAATTCGTGGGATGTTTGACCTTCATCTTTCCATTGTCTCTTCCTTTTGATAGGTGTGCTAGATGGAGTGTGTGAAGAGAAAGTTTGAGAAAAGGGATACACATACTGTCCAAACTCAACGTTGAGAGGGAAATTGAGGATTGCCTTCGAACCTCGCATTTCGAAAGCCTTACGGTCGTATGCCGCTGCGGCTTCTTCTGCTGTGTCAAAGCTGCCTAGCCAAAGTCTGGAACCCTTCTTTAGTGGGTTTCGAATCTCTGCAGCATATTTGCGGCGAGCCTTAACAAACCTCACTCCCCTGTAATGTTTCTCTCCCTCTTTATTTATATTTTCTGTTCCCTCTGAAGCCAAGCTCGGCCCGCTTTCTCCAGAAGATTGTTGTTCTTCCGCAGAGGCAGTGGAAGGGACATTCGTAATATTGAGAGAGAAATCGTATTCTTCCCCAAGCAAATACTGACCAATTGCATTCAATGTTCTCCTTTCGTCCTCTGCTCCTGTGCCCATGACGGCCGCCGCCCGTTTCTCTGTTACAAATGTCGAAAGGTATTGTTATAAAGTATTGTATGAAATAATGTGTTGTACTTCTGATTTCCTAGCATTTTTGATATTTATACGCAAGGAAGCGATAGCGACCTGATCTAAGATTTTCCTCGCAATTTTGTTCGCATTTGTGGGTATTCACATTTACCACACTTCTACCGAAGGTAATTCAGCGGAAACTGTCCAACGTTTGAAGGGGCGAACAATCATAGGTTAGGTACGTCTATCTATAAACTATTTATCTATAGGAGTCTTTTCTTATAAGAAATAGTATTATAATATAGTGATCATGAACAACGCATAGGATCATATGGTGATATTATTCACTCTAGAAACAATATTAGTTAATCTAAACAATATAATTAGTATATTATATTTTGTGTTTAATATATTTATTTAGTTAATTATCTAATTAATTTGAAATATTAAATATATGATAAAATTTTATATTTCATATTTTTGTTTTTCTCACTTGTGTTGTTTTATGTAGATGTTATAAATATAGAGATTTTGTACTTTTTTTAATAATAGGTTACCTTAATCTTGAATCATGATTATGTGATGCTTATTCCATCCTTTCAAATCTAGATTATTTCATTTTTTATGGTTCTTATTTGCTTGCACTAGATTGTACCTTTTTTTATTTTTTATTTTATTTATTTATTTCCTTTTTTGGAGATTGTACCTATTATCTTGCCCTTTATTTTTAAATTTGAATTTCTCACTTTCTTAGGTTGATAATGTATGAGTATGTTTTTTAGCCATCAACATGCACAACAAGAGTTTGGAGTTATGTTTCTATGGTTTGTATTTAAGGACACTATTGTAGGTAATTATAATAATTGAATATGAATAGAGATCTTCTTGTGGTTACATTTAAAATAGTATGCTTATACTTTGACTAGTCTAAGTTGAATCAACATATTGCACTCTTTAGTTTTCAGGTATTCAATCTTATTAGATTTACCACAAGGTTTGACTACTATAAAGGAATTCAATTGTCTCAAGAACTCTCTTTCTTTATTAGGCCCGGGAAGAATATTTTTATCATCAATGGTTCTCAAATACAATCACAAATGCAAGTGAATAGGTTTTGCAAGTGAAAAGAGGAAAAATACATAAGTGGATGTAACTTTGTGGGGATAAAGTGTCCAAAGTCAAAATTGCAAACACAACTTGTTTTGAAACCTTATGAATCTCATAATTCATTTGTTGAAGACCTATAATCACTAAAACAATACTACACCTCACTTTCAAGATCTCATTCATAATGTCCCATCTAGTGAAAGTGATTAAAGTCAAAATCATACCACAAACAAGTAATTAGTCATTTCAATTAATTTTGCCTCATTTTTCTTAGATCTCTATTTGCATTTGAATCATTGTTAGCTTCTTTGAAGGTGTCTAGTTTTTTATACTTAGATTTAATTATCATAGGCTATGCTTTCTTTTTCTTTCATTTTTGTGCACCCATAAATTGCATGGCAATATTGTAATGCATAAAATTGTAGAAATTTTTGTTTCAATCTCCCTTAATATATATTTAATAATTTTCAAGAGATTGTGTCTAAATTTGTATCCTTAGATGAAATACTAGATAATGAGGTGAATACAAAATAATGTCCTACTCATAACCTACTATTATAAGATGTTCTCATTATAAGAATATGGAAGATCATTATTTCTAAGATTGATGCCTATTCATTGGGTTACATAGTTTTAGCATACCATACATACAACATATTGAAATCACTAAAGGATGTGAGTAGTACAGATATACCCCATGAATAGTGATATAAAATAGATTAATATTTTTAGCTATCCATACCAAACTATAGAATTCCACATCTAATAAATAAAATACCACTACATATATTGTAATGAATTGGTAATTTTCTCATTAATCAAATTATTAATACATTCATACTAGAAAATATGAAAAGAAGAAAATTATGCATTAAATTACTCTAAAGATCTACAAATGGTCTTCCTAAGAATATCAGTTGGGGCATACACATTAGATAGAAGAGTAATCTCTTCAAACTCTAAAATTAAAGCAACCATAGAAATATAGAACTTACTAAAGATCCACCAAAGAGGATAAATATTTAGTGGGTTCCATAAGAAAGTTACTCTCATTGGATTGCCTTGAGGACCAATACACTAGTATTAACTTCTCTACCAAATTTTTGAGGCCAAGTTGCATATATTCTCCATAGAAGGATTAGTTTCCTGAATAAATAAAATATTTGGTGAATGGACTCTCACTAGCTCTCAAACAACTTTTTGTCTAGGGCCACTACTTAAGCCCCTCACATTCCATGAGATAATAATCATCTCTAAGAGTTGGAAATATTTGAGTCCATAGTTTCAATTGACCCTAACTCCACCAATCTCTCTTCCATTAATTTAATTTTTTCCATGTCCTTCTTTGTACCTAGCTTAAGATTTTTCTCTAGAGCACCTTTCTTGAGGTTATTTTACTGAAGCCCCAAGATGGGGGAATCTTTACTTCCTTTCCTTGAATCTAGATATGCCTTCCCCAAAGGAGGTGAATCCTCAATTGAGATTGGGTCCTCAATCCTTTTCATAATACTAATTGCTGCTAGCAGAATTAGAAAATTTGAATCCAAATCAGTGTCCATTTGAGCTACTATGAGGGAACCCTCTTGACCATCTTGATGCTTAGCTATACTAGCAATCTCTTGATCCACCACTGAGTCTCCTGACACAAGGTTCAATAACCTCAGGTTCAACTCATGTTGGTCTAAATCATTCATAACATCAAAATAATTGAACACATCTTCCGCCTATCTCTCCTTAGAATCATTTTTGACCTATGTTCTTATTGTGAGGTTTATTAGGAATAAAGCCTTCTTTGTTAGTAGCTTCCCTTGAAACAAGAGCCTTCTCTTTGCCAATCTTATAGGGTTGACAAGTAGTCCAATTAAGAGAAGACTGTGAAGTATGAACCCTAAGGCATCTCTTCTACAAGTCCCCATGTTCATGACATATCTAGCATTGAAAAGGAAATGCTTCATGGACCCATGAGGTAAAACCCAAATGATTTTTTAAAGAATTTAGAAGGGGATTACACAAATGAATTTTAATGCAACAATGAGAAAAAGAGATTACCTTTTTATCCAACATTTATTGAGGACCCATAGGCTTACGTAATAGCAAGGCATTCATATGCATAATATCACTATGCCAAAATTCTAAAGGAAACCAAGCGAGATGCACCCAAACAAGGAAACAATTCAAAATCTCCTTTGTAGGGTTAAATACAACATGCCACGGCTTAATGAAAAAACCCACTTGATTATAAAAATAAGGCCCTCCTTCAAATACTTTGTTGTGATCAACCAAACAATTAAAGACCTCCATAAAATAATTATTGGTTGCTAGCATCACCTCCATCTCACCTTCAAGGCTCCAAGTGTGCATAGCCCAGAATTCCAAAATTGAAATAGAGACTATAATTCCCTTGAACTTGTAGATTAGCACATGGTTCATCAAATAATTCACATCTTCTTTGATAGAGTCGGGTTGAATCACTAGAAATGGTCTATCCTAGCTCCTCTGCAAACACCCATTAACCTTTGGAATCTGAGGTTCCCCACTCTAGGATAATCTCTTCGTAGATGAAAATTTATTCATTGGAATCCCAACTTTTGCATGCATTCATGGAGATGAGCCATTCCCATGCAGAATTTCCCTAAAATCCATATTATAATTTGAATCTGAGCCTTCAATCAAATCCATGTAACTAAAAATGGTAGATCCAAAGAATCAATCCTTTGAAAGCCTTAAAGCCCTCAAACTAGAGGATGCCACAAACATGCAATAAAAATAAAAAATAGGAGAAAATACCTCAAAATGCTGCCTCAGAACCTAACACCAACCTGAATAATTCCCTGCACTTAACACCCCACACCTAAATCTACAACAAACAACCAAAATAGCAAGAGAAAGTGTGGCTAGGGACAAACCCTAGCATGTGCAATGCCACTCAACTATTGTCGCCATGTAAATTCCAAATCCCATTCACCTTTTCATTAGTCTCATTTGTAGCATATTTTTTATCCTAAAAATTCCATCCACAACATGTTGATTCTTAGCCAATTGAGAAGTAAATAAACATGTATCCATTCCCCATTTGAGTGCATAATGCTAATACACCACATTTTTACTCAAAGCCTTTTAAACAACTTTTTTGGTATGTAGTATGAATGTGCTAGCCATCTATTATTCCACACAACTTCAAGATCAACACTTATTATTGAAAATTAAGAATGAATATTTAAGAAAACAAGTTCCACCTACACGAACCATTATTACAACAATTAAGACAAACAACCATTGTTTTAAAGTAATTGAGTTAAGCTCTTCTGAATCATTGTATCCCAAATATTTTTGAGTTTGTGGTGTGAGATGTTTGAGATCATAAAAAATTTGTGTGGTTGAGAATTACCCTTTTTAAGCAAAGGCATGGGTAAGCCACTCTATTACATCCAAAATCTTGTGATCATTTTAAATTGCTTGTAATTTCTAATAATAGGGTTTTGAGAAGTTTTCTGCATTTTCTTCTCAATATTTTAATTAAGGTCAACATCATAGGTTATTTATAACCAAAATTAAACCCCCATTTTTCAAGAAATATAAAAAAAAAGAGTGAGTATAGTACCAAGTCTAGAGGGGTTAAAAGGTTCCTTATGGATGATATGATGAAACAACTATCTGAATCTAGTCAATGAGCAATGCATTCTTAAGGCACTAGGGTTTAACAGACAAAATTATTGATAGAACCAACCAGGTTAGAGATGCTAGTATTCCTCAACAAGGGTAGAACCATTTTATATATGACTACAAAAGAAATGACCACAAATCCTTGCCGGATAGGTTGAAAACCTTGAACCAAAAGAAATGCAAAATATTTTATTTATTTTTTTGTAGAGAGTGGTAGAGATGAGGCTTCCTTTTTTTTTTTACAAAAGAAATGTATAGGTGTAGATCCATATATATTTTTTTATTACAATAAAACATAGAAAAATTCACTATTGCCAAATTTCACATAATGAAATGCCATATTTTAGTTTCTTGGCTTTCTAGACTCAACAATTTTTTTTTTTCCATTACATGATGTTGTAATAATAAGCTAAGTGTTGGATTAAAAGCTAAGATGGAACTTAAAATTCATGACTTTGATACTATGTTGGAGCAACTAATATCATAATGCAAGAACAATGATAAGTTCAACATGTCAATTATAAGCATAGTAGTCATGTATACCATAAAATAAGTGTGTGTAAAATATACAATGAAGCTCCTTGTATGAATAAGAGAAAGGATAAATGAATGAAGGTAGAAGTAAATTACTAAATATCTTTCCAAGTATGCAACACATTTTAAACTACTTGAGACAAGTGTGAGGACATGTGTAAAGTCTCTATCAAGAGAAACAAAAAAGTAAATATCCTATAAGTAAACTTAAGTTAAGTGGGTAAAAGTACAAATTTGTGTCATAGTTTTATAAAGTAAATAACTAACATTGAACTAAATTTTTAACTTGAATCACTAGAAAAAGAGATATATATTTTGAATTTTAAAATGATGTAAAATAATAAAATATGTATATTCTTTAGTGTATTTATGTTTGTAATTTAAAATAAAAACAAAAAATAGTTTTGTATGAAATAGGCACTTTAATTTAGTCGATTATAAAATGCTAAAAATGAAATTTAAATGTGATGTAACTCTTTATATAATATTTGTTTTTCCTTAATACTCTTTATGTGTATTTATAACTTGAAAGTTTAGTAGATGGATGTGTTTTTTCCTATTTTGATAAATACATAATTTTAAATAAACCTTGAAACTTTCATGCACTAAAAACATAAATGTTTCCATTGTCTATCATCTTTCATCATATTGTTTTATCCAAAATAGATTTTTTTATATCATTTTGACATAGAATCATTTTTTATTGCAGCATATTTTTAAAAAAATTTAAAATAAATTTGTATTTTTTAATAAGATAAGGAACTTTATATTTTGGTGTTGATGACCCAATTTTAACAAAAATAAAAAATAAAAAATAAAAGTTAATTAAACTATTAACAAAATTATACTATTGAAAACTACACTTATAGATCAAAAGGGAAATATTTTATATTTTCTAAAATATTATTTATTAAAGTAGAAGTTGTTGAAACATCAAGTTTTTTGAATACACACACATATATATTGGTAAATTAGTCACTAAGTAGTAAAAAATATGTATTTTGTGGACGTTTTCATTTTGAAAAGTTGTGTCCCATATCTAACATAGCTAGAATGAATCAAGCTAGACCATAGATTTGACCAAAATTGAGTTTTAGTTGGAAATGCTTAAATTCACTTGTGCTAATAAGTTGGCCAAAAGTGTGACATAGTTTTATACATCTACCCAAGTGTGCATAGTTCAATTTAGGAAAGGTGATAAAATAACTAGATTCACAATGACCCTATTTATATTGAAAAATATTCTTATTAACAAACTAAAAATTGTGTTCATATTTTTCTAAAGATGATATAATGGAAAAAAAAATTAAAATCTACTCTGACATATCAGCAAAAATAGAGGAAAAGATTGAAACGAAAAGAGGAATGAAAGTCTTATGTTATCCTAGGAAATGAGATCACATTGAAGCATGGAACAAATAAGTTGGAACCAATCTTTACTCAATCTATTGTTGTACAATTGACAATTGAGAATGTGTGATCTTCAAAGAATTAGTGAAACACCAACATGTTAATCAATCATCCATTTTTCTTATGTCCAAAATGAAACTCCAAACACCAACAATTGACATGAAATTCATAAGATTGAACTTATATTTTATAAAAACTTTATTTGATAAATACCACAATTATAAAGAACTAAAATAATACAAATCTTATTTACTAAATTGACACTTACAATAAAGAAAGAAAATATTACAACCATAAACAGCCTCCTCTAAAACCCTCTCCCTTTTATAAATATTCTTTTTCATCAAATATTGACCGTTATAGAAGACAAATATTTTAAATATCACTCCATATTGCTTCAAACATATGCATTCCATTTCTTTCTAAATAAATAAAAAAGATATTTGAATATAATATGCATGTCACAATATCTCCATGTGGATTTAAAAGATGTAGCTTAATTTGACGTCGATAGATCCTTATCAAATAAGATAGCTCCCTTTATTAGACGATGCAAGTCTTCATATGTCATACGCTCTTACGTCATTGCCGATTTTAAAACTTTCCCTCTCCCCTAAGCTATCTCCACACGTCTTTAATTCTTAATGGAAATCTTGGTCGTTGTTATAACTTAGGGATCAAGAAAACTTATTCAAGATTTTCTTTGTTGGGCACGTGTATTCTGTTCAAATCTCCACTTGTATTTAGGCACGTAACAGATCTTTCTTGCCATTTCCATTTAGATACTTATTTATTTTATACATCGCATCATAATTAATTTTACATGGACGTTCTCTTCGCTTTTATCCACACGCAGTTCTTACACTTTTTGTTTGTTCTCTAGTCTTACCACAGAGGATCTTCAAACAAATGCGCTTTTACATTTTCTTACATAAAAATAACGCACATAGAAGTGGAAAAATCATTACAATAAACAGTTACAAAAATTTAATTGAACCAAAACAATGTACATAAGCTTTACAAATCGGAATAATTTTGTCGAGTATATAGCAGAAATAACAATAACAGCAGTCTTGATTTACAAGAGAACTATTAACATGTATCAAATACAACAACTTACTGACAATATGGAGAGAGTTTCACTTATAATCTGAATTTGAATAAACTTTGCAGTTGTCTCGAATATCCCCTTTATGAAGCTGTAAGAAGTGGTGTTTAATCTTCTCCAAACTATTTTGCTTAATATTTGGAAAGTAGATGTTCATCGATGTTTTCTAATCATGTTGTTCATCAGAAAATGTTTAAGTTTTACTCTCACATCATTCTACAGTTTATATTTTTTTTGTTTTCAGCTCAAAAGTGGAACTAGGCTTACGCTTATGTTGTTTAAGATTCGTTCATACATTGCATATACCCTAAAAAATGGTTTCCCTTTATAACATATGAACTAGCCACGTAGGCAAAACATTAGTGATTTTTTTCGTTTTATTTTTATTTAGTTGATCCCTCTCTTTATATTTATTTTTTAAATAATGGTGACCTTAAAATGACTTGTTTGTATATATAGAGTAGTCAAATGGGAGCTATAATTTTACTTTTAGTATTAAGGACTTTAAAGTTTATATAATATTAAATTATTAAGACATTTTCTCAAAATCATGTAATCCACATTTCAGGTATGAGATTTAGATTGATCATGATTTAGATGTTACAACATCTTATGCAAATAATGGATTTTGGGATGTGATTAACCATGTTTTTATTAATTTTTTAGCTACTTCTACTCATCTTTCGTATTTCTTTACCAATCAACATAACTTCGATGATCATAATTTTTTAGTGCATGCAATTAAATGAAGCACAAAGGACCCTCAAGCACATCATAAATGAGAAGATAATTTCAATAAACAACTTATTTTAGATTTACAATTTAAATGTATCTTCCCTATTCATAGAACATTCTATGTAATCATAAAGGTGTTTGTGAAGATAAAAATATTATCTTAGATAAGTTTTAAACTAGACTTATATTTAAACTAGGATGAGACTTTGAGGACATGCATAAGGTCTAACTAAAATTTTGGAAGGATGAATGTCAAAAAAGAGGTCATAATGATTTAATGAATCATTTGGTGTCTTCCACAATATACAACAAGAGGAGATAAAGTGAAATGTGAGGTTGTAAAGCACTACGATACTTGATGTGAGATCTTTCCTTTCTCCCTTGGAAACCACTAATGCATGTATTTAACACTATCAACTAAAACATGAAAATTCCAATGAACTTACATCTCTCTTGATACAAAAATAAAATTTGGAATTGAATTTAATCATCCCAAGCCTTCAATTTTCATGTCTTGATGTGTGGATAATTTAGCTATTCATTGTAAAAAAATATTTATACAAGAGGAATTACATATTGGAATCTAAAATAGGATAATATTGAAGAAAATTATTACATAATTTGTGTGTTCAAACCATAAACAATATATTTCATATAATTTTAAATTATACTGATGCTATTTCTTGATATAAATATTAATTTATAAGGAAATGTCTAAAGAAATGGTGAGAGAAAATTGCTAAGAAGTTTTAGATCTAAAGGTTCATTAGAATTATTATATGAATAAGTAGACAAACTCCTAAGTAGTTATTCTTTATCACAACAATAGAAAGGAAATTAGGAAAATTAATCATTAAATGCACTCAAAAAGTGATGCAATTGAATGATGTATTTCATAGGAAGAAGGGGAGAAGTTCAAATTATCACACAACACAACATATAATCAACAAGTTGTTATTTACCTGAACAAGACATCTATGAGATACAATTCATTGTAATTGATAATAAAACACACTACAAAGAAGAAACCATAAAGGAAATTTAGACAATAATGATTCTTTATTACAAAAGAATTGTTCTAATCAACAATTTCTCTCCCTAAAAGATGTATAGTATATGGCCCTTTTATGGGAGAAGATGCCAAGGTTAGTTATAAATCAACAGTTACGAATCATCCATAATCGATGATCAAGATTTACAATTATAGATTATTTTGATATAAAATCATATTCCACATTCTTTAACAAAATTTTAACTAATAGCAACATGGGAACTTGAAATAGCATCCATACGTTCAAACATGAGGTAATTTTTGGTAGCACTAATGAGTTTGAAATTGATTTATATTACTTTCCTCTTCATTTTTTTCTACAATTACTTCTTGATCTTTAATTACTTCTCCTTGTTGGTACTCCAAGTTAGTGTAAATAGTGTCTTAATCCATCTATATAGGATATCACCTTTCTAAGATTGACTTATTCATGACTAGGTTAAGTTTACTTAGGTTTCTTTTTATTTTTATCTCACTTCATATGGTTGAGACATGTTTCCTCATAACTTGAGACACCTATTCACACTTACTCACACACTTGTCAAGTGAGCTCACAAGTGTCCCACCTTTGGAGGGGTATTCAGAGTTTCACTCCTATGTTCTCAAATCCTCATCCTTTCCTATATAATAAAGTCATTCTCCAACATGGTATTAGAGCCATGAGAGCACATTCCTGTTGGAGTAATTATTTGCATCTCCCTTTTGATTCAAGACATTGACTAATTTCCTCCCATGGATCTGTTTATCTTTTGTATTTGTATCAAGTGTTAATATGTTTATCTTTTGGCACAACAAAAAAAATGTTCCAACAAATGGTATCAAAGTCATGGTCATCGGTTTGAATCCCATAGGGTGATGCTGAGGGGGGATATCCAAAGGGAGATGATGAAATTAGTCTAATAGTTTCTTCTCATGTTAAGGTGACTCCCACACATATCCCTATCAATGGAGTGTTATATATCCAAACAAACCATGCCATCATTTCTAGAAGGCTCAAGAAATGAAGAAATACCTTTTGTTTTGTTAAATTTGGTAATTTTCATTTTTTGCAAATTTTTCATCTATAGTACTAAAAGGATAAATTTGTTTTTTTTTGGCTAAGGGCCAATATACCCTTTTCCAATCGACCCACTGGGTAGACAATTGTAATTTGAAGGAATTTGGGCCTCTTTTGGTTGAAATTGTGTTCATAAGAAATTTGTGGCCTCTTGGGTTGCTTGGGAGTTTTGTGGCATTTTTCTTATCACTAAACAAAAAATGATATTGGAGTTTATTATGGCATATCATTGCTCATAGTTTCTTCAAAGATTATTGTGCATAGATTTGAATACACTATGGGGCACCTCCTTGGCACATAGGCAACAATGCTTCATTGATTTTTTTTTTGTCTAGTGGAAAAGATAGATTAATGATAACAAGTCACACCTTCCTTCATTCCTTCCTTCATACCATACATGGCCTCTTGAAGTCTTGACATTTGAGAATCTTTGTGCATCAATGAAGGAGGCATGATGATCTTGTTGAACACACACTGAAATACAGAGGGGGAGGGTGAATCAGTATTCAATCAAATCTCAAACCCTTCGGAGAAAATTGAAATTTAATCTTTACAATATTAATAGAAGCATGAGAGATCAACACAATGCACAACACTACATAACACCAAATATATGTTGAAAATCTGAAATGGGTAAAACCATAACGAGAAAATATGTTAGGAGAACTATCCTAATCCAACTGTAAAAATGAATCATAGTTACAACATTTTTTAGGGATACAACCCAAGGAAGCCACTACTCCTTGTAGAAAGGTTTTACTATTGGACTCAAGGAATACTAAGAGTGAGGGGGTCAATTAGTGTTCAACAATATTTAAATTACAATCCAGATCTTAAACCATTTACAAAATTTAAACAAAAGTAAAGATACAAGCACATGCAGGAAACAATCAAAACTCCATAACACCAAGATTTTTATGTGGAAACCCGATTAGGGGGAAAACTGTGCAATGGAGGTCAATCCACAATTTGAGTACTCAAAATAAAGTGTTTAACAAAATGGGAATGCAGTTGCATTTAGGAACATTTCCTAGAGCTCACTACTCAAAATAAGAAGGCTCACTTCCTTACAAAATATTTGGATCACAATCAAATGATTGAACTGAGAAGATAACATCTACAAATGCCTGGTTACAGTTCTGGTTAAGCTCATAGATAAGATTTTGGATGTTCTAACTGACTCTGGACAAAAATCCTCTTCTGCACAAATGAGAATCACTCAACTACTCTTCTAATATTCACACACATCTACACATATTGAACACCACAAACACCATTACAAAATGAATTTACTGACCTCATATATATATCCACTACCAAGATTTCAATCACTCCATGTTAGCTTCATCAAAATAAAAATATTTTCCAACAGTAGGCTCAATCCACATTTAATATTCGATGCATACCCATCAAAGTTGCCCATGACTGTAGCTAGGACCAAAAAAAAATCTTCAATCATAAGATACCTTAATTAATTATACCTCAAATATCCGCAACATGCCATATTCACTAAGTCAGTCACTATGAGCTAATAAATAGAAAATCATCCTTTCAGATCTCCTTAACTTATACATCGATTAATGTGACATCACAAAACTTAATAATAGGATAATATAGATACTTAACAACCTTCCCCAAGATCCACAACTTAAAATGATAATCCAGTGAAGTATATAGATTGATGTATACTAACCAGATACCTTGCTCTACATTCTCTCTTCTGGTTATACTATGTTGTTTACTTTGCCTGCCCATACATGAACAAATTCTGATTTGTAGACCAGAATAATGACTCAGGTTTCCATCAATGACAACACTATAAGCCATATCCCAACAATCTCCCCCTTTGGCCATGATGACAACACTTAGTGAAAAATGACTAAGTGTTGGAACCAATATGATTACGCTCCCAAAGTTCAAAATTCCAAAACACAAATCCCCCTTCAAATGATAAGGCATTTTTCACTTCTCTCTCTCCCTCTTTGACATCAATGACAAACATATTTTGGATCGACCCCCTTGCTAATTCAAAAATTGAATCAAGATTTTAAGAAATGCAACTGCTACTTGAGTCAAAAAATTATCTTATACTTATCTTTCATTTTCTTGATAATCTGTATGAGAGATTTCAGAATTGTGATTTCCTCTTCTAATTTCTCTCCTTTGCTCAGAACCTCAATTAACTACTCTAGTCTGCATTTGGTTAAATCCTTCACTTTCCAAAAGGTGTCCACAAGGTAGTTTCTGGTGAATTCAACTTTTGTATGCTCAGACTGCAACTCTTGAATCCTTTTCTTATCTGCACCATTCTGATCCTGAAACATGTTATAATCCTAACCAATCTTGCTTAGCAAGTAGTTTCAATCTACTCCAGCTTATCTTTGTATCTCCCAACTACATGAGGCCAATGAAGACAATAGTTGTAGATGTTGTTTGTTGTATTTATTCATTGCCTCAACACATTCATTTTCCTTTTTATTTTGGTAAGAGAGAGCTTAAACTGATCCTTTAGATGTAGAATTATTTCTTCCTCTTTCATGTCCTAGGACTCATAGACCATGACTTCCTTAATGCATTCAATCATCTCTTTAGGAAACACATTCTCCAAACTCTCCAATCGAATGTTATTGTGCACAAAATAAGTACTTAGTGTGCTCTTGATTCGGTCCTACTCATATGAGGGCCTATCAGACTGTATGTTAGCAATTTTCTACATCCCATCTTTCTCATGAACAAGATACAATATCTTTACTTTGGATAAAACACCTTCTTCTTCACTTCCTTTTTCCATTACTACATTTGGTTCAACTAATTTTGTTTCTTCCCTTGGAGTGTACTCATCAGATTCCTCATCTAGTATACATGTCCACAATCACTTGTTCTTTATCTTTTCCTTCAATTTTTGGAGTCTTGAGTGTCGAACGAGTGTAATCAACATTCTCTTGTGCTCTTTGCTTCTTCCTCTCCAACTCAATAGAAGAGGATCCAACTTCAAGTTCTCTTACAAGAATGGGAATGCTAATTTCTCTAAACTTCCCTAGCAATTCTTTAAAGAAATTTGCATACTTCTATTGCTTACAATTTTCCAAAGTATTAGAGTGTTCAGAAATCTATTTACAAACTAGTCCATTTTCTTTCCATACAACATTATTGATTTGTGGCAATCAATTAATAAAATACATCACAAGACATATGACCAAGGTACCAAATGTGAAGGGGTAATTTTCCTCCTTTGTTAGTTGCATATTTTCCATCTATTGATCTTTTAGCAATCCACAAAGGTCAAAATCATGATCCTTCATTATCATTTTATGAGAGATGTAAACTGCACCTGCTAAAGTTGTGCCTTCCCTTTTTCTAAAAAATATTTTGTATGAATTTCCATGTGCAATGTACCTTTTTATCAGATCTTTGACCGTTGAAATTATCAAATCCCTTTGATCTCCAGTTACACTAGTTAGGGATTCAACTTCTTTGTTCCAAATCAACTTATTTTTTACTATATCCCCAACATTGCATAATTCAGTTAGATTACTAATCACCTCTTTCAAAATGAGATAGGGTTTATCCAGAGTTAGAATGTCATCATTCAATCTATTTAGGATAAACCTAACAATTTTTGTGTTGTCAAAATAGGAAAATTCACCCCAAATATCCAAACTTTTGTGTTTCACACCTTGAAGCCATTTTAATTCATCAACCATCAACATATTTCTCACATCCCTAATCTTCTCACTGCTATATTCATTTAAATTCACCATTCCTTTGATTTGTTTCATTTTCCTTTTTGTGCTGAACAAGTTTCTACCAAGCACCAAATTAAGTGAGAATTCTACAAGCAACTGAAATACCTAAAGAATTCACCACTGAATTGACTTTTACTCCTTCAAAATTATACTACAGAGGCTTTCCTTCTATTCTTATTCAATGCAAAGTGAAAAATGAGGGTTCCAAATACCCTTTTATAACTTTCTGTCACAATAGTGGTTTACAATTCCTGAGAGGAACGAATTTTAGCTAAAATCACATATTTTTAGAAAATATAATGATTTAAGCCTTAAAAGGTTCCATTTTAAGGATTCCAATTGAAGAGGGTTTGATCAAATCACCTTAGATCAAACCCCCTTGGATAGAACCTCGCTAGTTTTAAACCATACCTATAAATGCGTCTCCTTTACACCTATCAAAATGCTGATAAAAAATCACTTTTGATTTAGCTTTTGGGGGATCAAATGAATTCATTTAAAATTTATTTCAAATGATTATGGTATTCCTTAGAACAAGCTATCCAATGAATATAATTTTAATATGTTTTGGTTTTGTTATGTATTTGTTTTTTAAGTTTTATTAAACATAGGTTTTTCATCGAAAATGAATTTCTTTGTTCTTCACATGTGGAAAAATAGAAGATTATCAAAAAAAAAATTGAAAAATATGAGTGCATCAGATATTGAAGTCCTTGATCCAACAAAAAAATTAAATTAAATTTTGACATATACAAAAAGTTACGATTATATTCACGCTGGCCGAATTGTAATTTGTTTGACTTTGAAACTTGATTAAGGAAAAAATATTGAAAAAAACTATCTAACCAAGTGGAAGCACTAGATATCAAAGTTACAAATCTAAATTTGAAATAATTATAATTTTATCCTTCATGGAAAAAAAATTTTATACGGAAGTCACTTTTAAAAATGTTGTTTTCTAAAAAAATCAATTTTCATGGGAGATGGAAAAGAGGCAATTTGATTCCAAAATTTTGAAAAATATTTTAGAATCTACAAACAAAATTTGATGAGACTCTAGTTTGCACCATATCTTCAAATTCCTCACGGTTTAGCCGCTAGGTGCCCGAATGTGAAGATTTAGTTAAAAATAATAATTTCAGTGTCTAGTTTGGCCAAAAATTGTAAACCACTATTATGGGATCTAATCTTTTCACTGCATTAAATATTTTTCCCTAGGTGTTCTAGATACTTTTTTTTCTTAAACATCAAAAGAAGAATTCATCTATAGACCTTCTACTCCTCAAACTTTTGCACAAGTGATCACTGATACATTTGTAAACTATTAACACAAATACTAACAATTTCCTGCATTCGGGTGCCAACTACCGACAGGGGGACATACAATTTTCTTGAAAAACTCCCCCTAGGCCACTGGCCTAGGATCAATTTTTGGAGGAATTACTAGATGCAAATTTTGGTGTGGGCTTATTTCCTTCATCAGACTCACCCTTCCTTACCCATGTTTTCTTCATATGATCTCTTATTTCTTCCATAGTCACTTTCCCTTTTCCTTTATCATCTTTCTATGAAATTCTACCTTTGTAAACTAGACCTCTTCCATCCATGTTTATGTTCCTATAGAATCTTACAATGTGACCAAATCTACTGCAGTTGTAACACACATGATTTCTTTGCCTAGTCCATTCATTCCATTGATTTCCTCTTGATCTACATTGATTAGCAATATTCCCAAATCTTCCATAGGTATAGCATTCTACACTCCTATTGACATAGTTGTTTGACAAATTTCTACACTCAATTGACTTATGACCAAACTTGTTGCAATTGAAACATTGACTAGAAAATGATGAATCTCTTGATTTCATTTTACTTTTACACTGAGTATCCATATGACCAAATTTATTACATGCAAAACAATATTGATTAAACTCTTGTGCATTAGGTTATCTTACCAGACTCCTTTTTGCTTTGTCCATCTGATTTCTTTGCTTGAGATTCCTTTGTCCAGATCCAAAACTTTCTCCTTTCTCATATCCAAGGCCTCACTTGTCATTTGCATTCTTTTGTCCTTGATTTAGCTCATCAAGCTTAATTGAGCTAATCTTGAACTTCTCCTTGTATTCATTTGCAGTAGTTAGTTCATCTCTAAGAATAACAATATGTTTTTCAAGCTCTTCTTCATTGTCTCTGGATTATTGTAGTTCCATCTCCAACTGAATGAATTCTCTATTAACACTACTACATTCATCAGTTCTCTCTTTTAGGGTCTAGCCAATTTTGTCTTCATTCTTCTTTCTTTCTTTAATCTCCTTAGTCATCTTCATCGCCATAGATTCCATCTCATCATTCAGGGTGGCATTGTATCTAGCAAGCTTTTCACATTCTTCAGTTATTTCCTTCAAGGTTTCATTCAAGCACACTTCCTAGAGCTCACGACTCAAAATAGGAAGGCTCACTACCTTACAAAAGATTTCAATCACAATCAAAAGATTGAACTCAGAAGATAACATATAAAAAATCATGGTTACAGTTTTGGTTAAGCTCATAGATCATATTCTAGACATTCTGACTCATTCTGAACTTTGCTCTGCTTTGCCTTAATTCACTTCACAAAAATCCTCTTCTGCACAAATGAGAATCACTCAACTACTCTTATGATATTCACACACATGTACACATATCGAACACCACACACACCATTACAAAATGAATTTACCAACCTCATATATATCTACTACCAAGATTTCAATCGCTCCATCTCAGCTTCAACAAAATAAAAATATTTTCCAATAGTTGGCTCAATCCACATTTAATATTTGATGTGTACCCATCAAAGTTGGCCACGACATAGCTAGGAACCAAAACAAAATATTCAAAGCATAAGATACCTTAATTAATTATACCTTCAATATCTACGACATGTCATATTCACTAAGTTGGCCACTATGAGCTAATAAATAGAAAATCATCCTGCAAGATCTCCTTAACTTATACACCAATTAATGGATATGTGTAGGATCATCATGGAAAAAAAGGTGGCAAAAATTCATAAAAATTAGAGTTAGGAAACTTGATGTAAAAATTTGAATAAGTTATCTATATTATTTCAAAAATATGTAACAATAGAATCTGTAGAAAATTAAATGTAGTTTCTAAAATACTAGGTTTATTTTTTATTTTTTAAATCTATTTGGTAAAAATTTGAAATTTTAATGCAGTAAAACTTAAATATTAGGGAAAAAATAATAAGTAGGTGTTTGTCTGACCACCCAAACCACAATAAAATGATAATATTTTTTATAATATTTTAGATACAAGTAGAGAACTCATGTCCTAATGTGATGCATATTTTTTTTGTAATTATTTTCCAAGTAAATAATTAATTATGAATGTTTTGTTACAACTTTTAAAAAATATAAAAAATCGTATGTCTGACCACCTTAACTTGGTAAAAAATCCATGAAATTCAATTTTATATTTTTTAATCCTATAGTATGCAAAGCATAGAATGTGACACATATTTTGGATTGAAAAAATGTGATAACGTTTGAAAGCTATAGATGTTTTTCAATTAGCCTATCAATTAGGACTTTAGTTGTAATTCAAATAGAAAATGAATAATAATTATTTATTAGATTCAAAGTAAAGCATAATTTATATTGGTGGAAAGCTGAGAATCTCCTTTAAAAACCCTTTTCATTTCATCAATTTTGGGTAAAAAAAAAGTTGCCAACCACATACCCATCATATCGCCAAAAATTGGCCCATCATGATCCTGCACTTACCATAATACGACATCACAAAACTTAACAATAGGATAATATCGATACTTAACAACCTTCCCCGAGATCCACAACTAAAAATGATAATCCGGTGAAGCATACAGATTAACATACTAACCAAATACCCTATTCTACATTCTCTCTTCTGGTAATACTCCATTCTTTAATCTACTTGCTAGTATGAACAAAACCTGATCCATAGACCAAAATAATGACTTAGGTTGTCATCAATGACAACACTAGAAGCCATATGCCAATATTTACCTGGTCACTCCCAAGCAAGTTACAACTCCCTCCAAACTTTGTTTTAGGGATTCAACCTAAGGAATCAACTACTACTTGAATGAAGAACAAACTCATAAAATATTACAACATGACAGTCCTTTTACTATCTGAATCTAACAATGAAGCTCAATCCTTTTCATGATTGCAAATTTTATTTTCCACTTAGTTTTTTATGATTGCAATTCTGCTTTGACAACTTCTACAACTTCGTCAAATGTCTTCTCTATAACTCAATGACTCACTGCTTTCAACCTTCAAGGGGTTTTTCCTTTCTAACTCACTACCTCCAACAATCAGTTAGGAACACTCTTCAATTCTCTTTTATTGAAAAAATATGATCAACTTGAATGGAGATAGGATCTTCAACTTCTGATCTTTCTCTTTCAGTCACTTACATAAACATCATAATGCATTAATACACATTCTTATTCATCTTCTTACACTCACTACCTAGATCAACTAGGTTTACAATATATAAATGATATTACATTGATTACATTACATGTCAACCAAAAATAACAAGAATATTATAGTTACAAGTTGGCCAGAGATCAACCAACCACATGAACTCTCTCATATATCCATTTCACATCTTCATGCAATAACAAGTTGACACAATCCAGTGAAAAATGAAACTAACCACTGTAAAATACATTCCTACACTCATTCATTTACAATTTTCTATGCAGAAGGGAAAATGATATGAAAATTTGTATATAGAACCTTCATAACATCACAAACTCTAATTTTTATCTACACACCCATATCTGCAAATATGGAGGAATATAGAGCCAAACTTTGCACCATTGTGAGCATCCTCACAAAAACAACACTAACTTGAAACTATCACTTGAAAAACACTTTTCCTATAATCCAAACAACATGAAACCTGGAAAACACATGCCCTGACAAAATATAAATCTAAATTCCAAACCATAGGAGCACAACATTACTAGTGGAGAAATACATAGCATATCTTAGAGAATTTTTCATTCAATCAACTAGATTGCAACACTAACATCCAAACTGCAACCAACTCCAACATACTTCTAACATCAATGGCAACAAATAATCACTATTTTTACATCAATGACAACTAGATTGCAATAATCTCCCCTTTGGCATTGATGGAGAAACCAATGTGACATGTAATCTTCTCCCCCTTTGACATCAAGGAAAAAGATCAACTTTTGTTGTCCCTTTTTAATCACACTTTCTCCTCATCAACCTTCTTCTCCCTTTGTTGTACATTTTCTCCTTGAAATAGCTTGTAGGGTCCCCCTATCAACAAAAACCACTATTGAATCCCCCTAAGAGGTAGCCACCATCAATCCAAGAATGAGGATATGCTGAATTACTCCCCCTAGACAGATGGACCAACTATGCATGTAGAAAGGAGGGGAAATTACCCCTAACTTCTATTGGAGATACTCAAAATTATCCTTTAGAGGATTGTTTCCAAAAGTATTAACAATTTGATCCTTTTCTAAAACATATTCCAACTTCACTTCTTTATCTGCAACCTTCTCTCTCAAGAAGTGATACCTAATTGATATATTCCTTGTCCTAGAATGCATCACTAGATTCTTGGAAAGATTGATAGAACTTGTATTATCACATAAAATAGGAATAGAATCATCATATTTTATCTTGATATCCTTCAATTTTTGCTTCATCCACAACATTTTTGTGTGGAAGGATGTTCCAACAATGTACTCTACTTTTGTAGTGGAAAAAGTATACTAAATATTACTTCTTACTATGCCATGAAACAAATCTACTTCCTAAAAAGAAAGAACAACCATTAGTAATCCTTCTACCATCAATACAACCAACCCAATCAAAATTAGTGTAAGCACTTAGATCAAATTCATCACCTCTTGGATACCATAAGCTATAATTTAGAGTACTTTTCAAAAGATTCTTTTCATTTCCTTCACATGAGTTTCTTTAGGATTAATTTAAAATTTTGCAACTAAACATACCACATGCATGATATCAGGTCTTGAAGTAGTTAAATACAATAGGATTCCAATCATAGATCTATATAGCTTCTGATCAACCAAGGGAGACTCATCTTTTTTTCACAAATGACAACTAGTAACCATGGGAATACTAACTGGTTTATAAAATTCTGCCCCAAACTTCAACATCTCCTTGACATACTTCTCTTGAGAAATAAATATACCATCATTTAGCTGAGAAATTTGAAGACCTAGAAGGAAAGATAACTCACCAATCATAGAGATCTCAAATTCCTTCTACATTTCTTCAACAAAATTCTTGCACAACTAATCATTTCCACCAAATATTATGTAAAAAATATACACAACAAACATCAAGATTCTTTCATCCTTAATATTGAAGTAAAGATTATTATCTATAGTATCTTTCTTGAATCCTTGTTGAGGCAAGTACTTATCCAACCTTGCATACCAAGCGGGCAAGGAGCTTTTTTGAGACCATACAAAGGTTTTTTGAGTTTGCACACCATGTTTGGTTCTTCTAGTAACTAAAATCCATTAGGTTTCTCTATATAAACTTCTTCGAAATCTCCATTTAGGAAGGATGAATTGAAATCCATCTAATAAACTTTGAAGTCCTTGTAGGTATAAAAGGAAAGAAAATTTTTGATAGATTCCATTCTTGCTATTGGAGTAAAATTCTCCTCAAAACCAATTCCTTCTACCTATGAATAGCCTTTACAAACTAGTCTAGCCTAGTTTCTTACAATTTCCTCTTCTTCATTCAACTTATTCTTGAAAACCCACTTTGTTCCTATAACATTTTTTTTTGCAGGTCATGGAACCAATTCCCAATTCTAATTCTTCTCAATATGATTCAAATCTCTTTCCTTTTCTTGCAACCATCCTTCATCATTTCTATCACTAACAAAAGTTTTAGGTCCTACCTTTGATAACAAAAAAATTTTTTCTTGTTCACTTGCCTTTGCAAGTTTTGTTCTAGTCAACACTCCTTCATTCTTGTCATAAATGATTTGATCTTCTGAATTATTTCTTTGGACATACTTTGTAAGAGTCATGCTAAGCTTTTTTTGTGTTTCTTCTTTCTCTTCAACTTCTTCTTCTTCATCATTTGAGAAGGGAGCTACATCAAATCTATAGTCCTTAATTTAATTCATATTCTGATGTAGATCTTCATCAACCTCCACTTTAGTGCTTTCAACCATTCTTTTGAATATTTTGTTGTAGCATCTATATGCTTTACTCTATGGTGAATATCCTAGAAAGATACTTGTTGAAATAATGATTCAAGTAGCTCCCTTCGGGTTCTTTTTGTACACATTCGTGCGCTGGCCTGTGCGTCTCTAAGTTTATTTAGCTTCCCAGCAGGTTTTGATCTTTCCCTTTGCGCATTTCTCACTTCGCAACTTTGGCTAGCGGCTTCCCTTTCGGGTCCTGAAATGCTGTGTTGGGCGTCCACGTGTCTTGCCTACGGGGTTTTTTATTTTCTGTTGCTTTGTGTTCTCTTCGGGTTGCTAAGCCTTCCATAAAGGGCCAGCACTCCTAAGATTATGAGAGGGGCCCACATCTTGGTACGTGGCGGCGTATCGCAAACTTTCCTTACAGGGATAGAATATGCAGCTGCGGGCTGCGAAATATTTCTATAGGCCTTATTTATTTTCTGGCGGGCCCTACCTTCAGCCACGTGTCAACGGTTCGCAGCCTTTTAACAGCAGCAGGGATGTGAACACCGCGGGTTGCGAAATGCGGCCACGCGTCTTTCGCCACCCGGTTCATATGGCCTTCCCTCCATTTTCAAAGTGACCTCAGTCCCTTGAACACGTGTCACTTCTTCGCAATCTCTCGGTGATAGTAGGAGGAGTTCTCATTCGGGTCGCGATTTGTTGCCACGTGCCTTACACTGATTATCAAAGCAAGCTATGGGCTGGCTAAGCGGGATAGTGTTATCGGATGCCGCTCGTCATAGTTCTCTGAAGCGATGGGCGGCACTTGTCACTTCGAAGCTTGGTTGGGACCGCTGCCATCATTACAAAGGGCACGCCTGCAACCGATCGACTGGATGTTGTGTTCTAACTCGTTGCTCTTGTAACGGCATTGGGAATATTCTTATTCGGGCATCATTACAGGAGATTGTGGGATCTTTCTGTTACGGCTCTCCAAAGCGGTGGGATTTTGCTCTCCGGATATATATACTCTCTCTGTCGAAGGGAGAGGGGTCCAAGATTTTTGAAAGAATATTGGTTTTAGCAAGAGACACCAGGCCTCTTTTGCATGTTTATTTGCAAGAAACTTTCAACTGTGCCTATTGTTCGGCCTTTCTATTTTTCATGTTTTGATTAAACTGTAAACTATGCTTCTTATTGTCTTAAGCACTTCATTTGAGGAGACTTCTATACATTGAATACAAAATTTCTTATCTAAATCATGTCTTAATGACTCTTCTTAGCAGTAAGAATGTATGCGATACTATTTTATGTCAATTAAATGAATTGTTTATGCTATAGCTTTAAGTTTCTGATGTTTTGGAACATAACAATAACATTCAGGCCCTTAAGTCTATGATTTATCGTGCCTATCAGTAAGCTTTGGCGCATCGCCTTAGATTAATATTTGTTTCATTATGTCCGCTTCCTTTTCCCTTTCCAAAAGCCCATTATAGAAGAAGCTGGCTTCTTTAAAACCTAGAGGTCACTCAGTTTGGCGCAAAGGGTCCCCCTTGAACTGAGTTTCCCATAAGGCACTGTTATCTCGTCAAATTTTGGCGTCAACAATACCTTCATCATCTCTTCAATCAAATCTACCTAACACATCTTCATCTCTTCTAATGTAACATTTTCTTCCAAGATCTCTCAAATGTCTAGCAGTTGCAAGTCTTCCATACCACATATCATATGGAGTCTTAGTGCTATTCAATCTCAACAATCCTTTGTTCTAAACATATACTAGAGTATGAAATGCTTATCTCCAATAGAGGTAAAAGCATAAAGTTATGTCACACTTTATAAAGGAAATAGCCAACACTAATCCAACTTTTAAGCTTGAATTAGTAAAAAGTGACGTAGATGTTTTGAATTTTGAAATGATGTAAACTAATCAAATTTATATTTATTTGTATATTTTATGTTTTTTTTTTTTTTTGAGAAAATTAAAAAATTATTTGAATATAGTTTTATATAAAATTACACTACAATTTGGTTCTTGATAAAATGCTAAAAAAATGAAGTTACATGAGACATGAATATTTATATAGTAAATTCAATTATTTTTTCTTCAAAATTTTTGTGTATCTATAACTTTAAACTTTAGTGCATGGATATTTTTTGTCAATTTTGATAAATATATATTCTTAAATAAATATTAAAATGTGTGTACTAAAACACAACTATTTTCATTTGACACCTACTTTTATATTGATGATTTATCTAAAATAGAAAATAAATTATACCATCATGATCTAGATTCTTTTATGTAGTGCATCATATATTTTTAATTTATTTTAATAAGTTTTAGTATTTTTCTTGACGTGGTAATTAACCTAATATTTTTGTGATGATAATCTACTTTTAGTAAAAAAAAATATAAAAGGGTATGTGTAGGATCATCATGGAAAAAATAGGCCCTTAAGTGGCAATAAAATTTAGAAAAATCAAAGTCAGGCAACATGACGTAAAGATTTGAATAAGTTATCTATATTATTTCAAAAATATGTAAGAATAAAATTTGTAGCAAATTGAATGTAGTTTCTAAACTACTAGGTTTATTTAAAAAAAGAAAAAAATCTGTTTGGTGAAAATTTGAAATTTCAATGTAATAGCACTTAAATTTCAGGGAAAAAATAAGTAGGTGTTTGTCTAACCACCCTAACCACAATAAAATGATAATATTTTTTAGTAATATTTTATATATAAGTAGAGGACTCATGTCCCGATGTGATGCATATTTTTTTGGAATTTTTTTCTAGGTAAATAATTAATTATTAATTTTTATTACAACTTTTAAAAATATAAAAACTCATATGTCTGAACCTTGGTAAAAATCATGAAATTCAATTTTTTTTATCCTATAGTATGCAAAGCATAGAATGTGATGCATGTTTTAGATTCAAAAATGTGATACTATTTCAAATCTATAGATGTTTTTCAATCAACCTATCAATCAAGACTTTAGTCATAATTCAAATAGAAAATAAATAATAATTATTTATTAAATTCAAAGTAAAGCATAATTTATATTGGTGGAAAGCTGAGAATCTCCTTTAAAAATCCTTTTCGTTTCATCAATTTTGGGTAAAAAAAAGTCCGTCACATACCATACATACCCATCATATCACCACTTTTTGGCCCATCATGATCCTGCACATACCCAAAATATATATAATAGTTAAAATATTTAAATATGTATAACTTTGACAACAACACTTATGGATCTACAAAAGGGTATTTTTTATATTTTCAAAAAATGTTATTTACATGACTAGGAGTTGTTGAAATATCAAGTTTTTCAAATAATTTATTTTTTTCAGTAAATTGGCTTCAAAGTGGTGCTACATATGCATTTATCTAACAATTTTAGTTAGAAAATTGTGTACATATATATCTTATCTAGAATGAATCTTACTAGATCATATGTTTGACCCAAATTGATTTTTGGTTAGAAATACTTTAATTCAATTGCGTTGATAAGTTGGCCAAAAGTTTAACACAACTTTCTTCAATCAACATGGTCCTTTCCATCTCTTGAATGGACCTATTTTTCCTTTCCACTCCCTCATTTTTCTAAGGAGTTCTAGTAGTAGATAAATGCCTCTTTTTCCATGTTTTTCATAAAATTCATCGAAATCGTTTGAATTGAACCCGCCTCTTGTATCAAACCTCAAACATTTTATCTTTGTATTCATTTCATTCTCAACTATTGAATTGAAAATCTTGAATCTACTAAAATCATCATATTTATCTTTCAAGAATGTAATCTATGTCATCCTAGAGAAAATATCAATAAAAAGCATGTGAAATCTCCTCTCATACTTTTTGTTCTGGTAGATCCACACAAATCAATATGTAGCAACTCCAATGATCTACAAGAAGAATATTCTTTAGAATTGAAACTTATCCTTGTCTGCTTACCAAACTAACATTCCTTGGATACTGCACTTACAAGCTTGATTATGTTAGGCATATCTCTTACCACATGTAAAGAGATGATCTTTACAAGATTGTCAAATCTGATGTTTCCCATTCTCCTATGCCATGACCAATATTCATTTTATTTTCCTAGAAGAAAAGTTCTCCCATTGAGATCTCTTAGACTATATATATCACCACTTTTCCTAGATCCTTCAACAACCAATTGTCCAAACTTTTCTTTTAGATTTCACACCCATTTTTATTGAATAAGATATTGTAACCAGTTTTTCACATTTGACTCATAGTAAGAATATTGTGCTAGAGGCCTATGACACAAAGAATGTCTTCTTTTGTTATGCTCTTTCATCAATATTTATTGACCCTTTCACACAAATCTACACTAAAGTATCATCTCCAAGATTGACTATGCCACCATTCCACTTCTCAAGTTTGATAAAATTGCTCTTATCTCCTATCATATGATTCGAACAACCACTACCAATCACCCATGAGTTTTCCTCTTCTTATGTATAAAGAGAAGTACACACCATACTTAGATCTTTATATTTATCTTCAGTCTTCTTGGCAGACAAGAACAAGACATCATCTTCATTATTCAAACCACTAGATTCACCATCCTTTGCAGAGAAAGAAACTTACATAGAGTAGAGAAATTTAGAAGAAAAATGAAAAACCTCTCCACACTTGAAACATTTGAAAGGTAGCTTATCTTTTTACTTTTCAATACCTCTTTTCAATTTTTTTACTAAATTTGTTACATCCTCATTAGTGTCACTATCTAGATCAGGTTCTTCATATGTTTCTTACTTTTCTTGAATGTTTCTTCCTTTTTAGGACCTTTTTTTGTCAAGATCTATCATTTTGAATGCAGTAAGGGAACCATATAATTAATCCATTAAAATATCATTCAAATCTCTAGCTTGCTCAATAGAAGATACTTTAGAACTATAAGACTTAGGAAGAGATCTCAATAACTTTCTGACAACCATAGATTCTTCAAGATCTTTACCAAGACCTTTGTAGTATTGACCACTTCATCTACTTAGAGCACATATCCAACAATATCTTCAAGTTATTAAACTTTCCTTTGTAGATCTGCAACTTGGCTTGCTTCACTTTGATATCTCCCTCATAGATGCCACCAAGCTTTTTCCCAAACTTCCCTTGCTGACTTATAGTGCATCACTTTTACTTGGTCAAAATTTGATAGCCTACTCAAGATAGCATTCTTTTCCATTCCATTGTTCTCATATGCTTTGATCTCAATTGGATCAATATCCATCTTTGACATATTTCCAAACACCATATCCTAAAGAGGATAGATGGTTTTCCATACATTACCCCCCAAAAGTGAAATTTGTCCCATCAAACCTAGGCACTTTGTGAGATCCTTCTTTTTCCATCTAAGATATTCCTCAAGTTGCTAGACTTCTTCTAAAGAACTAGGCTTTGGTACCAATTGTTGAACACACACTATAATATTGAGAGGGGGATGAATCAATATTCAATCAAATTTCAAACCCTTTGGAGAAAATTGAAACTCTTACAACATTAACAGAAACATGAAAGATCAACACAATGCACAACACCATATAACACCAGAAATATGTGGAAAACTAAAAGATGGAAAAAAAACTATAAGAAAAGCTCCTAGGAGCTCTTGTCCTATTCAAGCCTCACAAATGAATCAAAATTACAACTTTTGTTAGGGCTACAACAGAAGGAAGCCACTACTCTTTGTAGAAAGTGTTTAGGATCACTCCCAAGGAAGCTACAACTCCCTGCATACTTTGTTTTAATGCTTCATCCCAAGCAAGAAACTACTCCCTAAAATGAGAAAAAACATAGAAAATTTTTCAACATGACATTCCATCTACGATCTAAATTTGACAATGAAGCTCAATCCTTTTGATGATCTTGTAATTCTACTTTTTCACTTCTCTTTTGATGATTGCAATTCCACTTTAACAAGTTTTGTAACTTCTTCAAATGTCTTCTCTACAACTTACTGACTCATTGATTTAAACCTTCAAGAAATTTTCCCTTTGGCTCACTACCTCTAGCAATCAATTAGGCACACTCTTCACTTCCCTTCTATCACAAAAATTTGATCAACTTAAATCTAGATAGGATCTTCCGCATCTTCTCTTTCTCTTTCAGTGGCTTACATAAAAATCATAATGCATTACATAAATTATCACTCATATTCTTAAACACTCACCACCTAGATCAATTTGGTTTACAATATATACATCATAGTACATTGATTACATTACATTTCAACCAAAAAAAACAAGAATATTATAGTTAAAAGTCAACCAAAGATCAAACAACATGAAATGTGTAGAGGAAAAGCCATAAAATGAACTACATGCAACACTAGGAAGAGGAACACACATTGAATATTCTAACACATTCTTAACCTAGTCCTAAAAACCCTTAACAACGTCATTCTTCAACAAATAGTTCATCTGCACACTTCACTTATTAAAATTGGGTTGAACTTAAGCAAGATAACATGAAATTCATAGTTACAACTTGGAAGTACACATGAAACATGAAACATTACTTGCACTTCTCCCAAATGATTCAAAATGACCCATACAACATCTCCAAGCACTTCATAGAATCTATACAAAATCCAACTCGTGGCACACACCTTCAACATATCTTAGCCGAACAAGAAAAAGAATAACCTAGCAATTCCTTCATTTCGGACCACAACCTATTCCAAAGAAAGCATAAAACATCTTGTGAAGAAATATAACACATTAAAAGATCATCAAGAACAATCTCATGTATCCATTTCACATCTTCATGCAACATTTTGGTGCAATCCAATAGACAATGAAACTAGCCAGTAGACAATATAGTCGTACACTTTGTCATTTACAATTTTATCTAAAAAAGGGAAAATGATATGAAACTTTGGATATAGTACCTTCATAACATCACAAGATTAAATTTTGATGCACACATCCATATCTACAAATGTAGATCAATGCAAAGCTAAAATTTGTGCCACTGTGAGCATCCTCATAGAAACAACACTGTCTTGAAACTATCACTTGCAAAATACTTTTCTTGTTATCCAAGCGACATGAAACTTGGATGACACATTACCTAACAACATGTAAATATAGCTTCAAAACTAAAAGATAACAACATCACCATCAGAGAAATGTGGAGCATCTCTAAGAGACTCTGACATCTAATCAACTAGAATGCAACACTAACAAACAAACTTCAACCAACTCTAATATACTTTTGACATCAATGACAACCAATAATAACTCTTTTGATAGGAATGAAAACTAGAATACAATAGAGCCTATATTTTTTTCTCTAAGAACCCTCACCATATTGATGCATCAACAAACATTAGATGTTTGAAAGGCTATTAGAGGATGCACTTGAAGATTCATTGCAACAAATTGATCAAACACATGCCTTTTCTATGGTAAAGATCGCAAACACACAAACCAATCCATTACATTAACATTAGGGTCTCCTCCATTGGCTATTCATTTGTTCATAGAAGAGTCATGAATTACGGTGGCTTATTTTTCACTACAACCATAGGTTACAACAACAATACCTGCACGATCTACATTTAGAGTAGCACCCCTTGTTATTTGGGCACCACTTTGGACTCCACAGATGGCCCGCTCCATTTTACCTCCACCCTCTACAAAAATTTTGCACCATTCTTCATTACCTCCCATATAAACACAAATCACTTAAGTCAATTTCACTGTCTACTTGTGATAGGAATCTTCAAGATCAAAGAGATTTTTTTAATTCTACACCCTTGGTAGTCATGGAATTTTGTTCTAGATAAATGCACCTACTGGAATCCAATAACCTCCAAGTATTCTCCCAACAAGGTTGTCTTTTGAATTAGCCTCAAATAGGCTGTAGCATTCTCCAATAGTGTGGAAGTTTACCACAAGGGCTCTACCTCTAGTTAAGTGACCTCTCCTCCATCATGCATCCATAGAGAATTATTTGAAGCCACTTGCTGAGTAATTTGGGAATTTTAAATTATAATTTAATTTAATATTTAATTTTTTCGTAAAATTTATTTTTTTCTTCATTTAATGTATTAGCTCTAAGCGACTATTTAGTTAACATCAAAGCTTGTAAAGGGGAATTTTTTTATTTTTTGTGTAACTTGCAAATGGGGGGATGTGTTTTTCCAAGTGTGAATAGTCATTGAAAATATCCTTCTGAGCTTGATATTTTAGAATCAAGATGTTTTCAAAATTGTAATATTTTAGTCTATTTTTCAACATCTAAAAATTAGTGTAATTTGTGCAATTTTCAATAGGACATTATTTTTAGCTTATTTATCAAAAAAACATATTTTTTTAGAAAATCATCAATAATTTTGCAAGGATTCCAAATTTTTAATCAAAATTCAGTTTAGGAAAGCCCATTTTCATTATTTATAAAATTATGTATGAGTTGTGCATTAACGATTTGGCCTCCAAAGTTGACACAAGCTTGTAATTATTGTTTTGTATTTCTATGGGGGGTCTACAATAAAATATAATACAGTTTCATGTGGTTTGGTAAGGCACATTTTAAATTTCCTTATTGTGTGTGCATCATGGATTTGAAAATTTATTTGTTAACACCACATATTTTTTCACATATAGAAAGTCAAAGTACAAAAACTACTTTAATCTAAGGGATTCTGTCAAATGATCAATGAACAAAAAATGTAGTTTAGTAGATAATTTGAGTAGTTTACTTATCTAAAAAAGCTAGATCAAGCAATAATACTAATAGGTCTTCTTATTTTTGATAATTTACAAATTCACATTTATAGTTGTACAACTCCTAATCAAATGTGGGACAAATTTGAATATCTCTTCAATAAAGTTGACGAGTTCAAGATTCTACTTGATTGGATACAAAATTAACAATGTTGTCTCTTTATTCATTTCTAGGGTATGTGCAGGATCATGATGAGCCAAAAAGTGCCGATATGATGGTTATGTGTAGGGTATGTGCCTAATGACTTTTTTTTTACCCAAAATTGATGAAACAAAAAGGGTTTTTAAAGGATATTCTCAACTTTTCACCAATATAAGTTATGCTTTACTTTGAATTTAATAAATAATTATTATTCATTTTCTATTTGAATTACGACTAAAGTCCTGGTTGATAGGTTGATTGCAAAACATCTATAGCTTTTAAATGGTATCACATTTTTTTAATCCAAAGCATGGGTATGTGCAGGATCATCATGGAAAAAATAGGCCCTTAAGTGGCAAAAAAAATTGAAAAATCAGAGTTAGGCAACTTTACGTAAAAATTTGAATAAGTTATCTATATTATTTCAAAAATATGTAAGAATAGAATATGTAAAAATTGAATGTAGTTTTAAACTACTAGGTTTGTTTAAAAACAAAAATCTATTTAGTGAAAATTTGAAATTTCAATGCAATAGTACTTAAATTTCGGGAAAAAATAAGAAGTAGGTGTTTGTCCGACAACCATAACTACAATAAAATGATAATTTTTTTATAATATTTTAGATATAAGTAGAGGATTCATGTCCAGATGTGATGCATATTTGTTTGCAATTTTTTTCCAATTAAATAATTAATTATGATTTTTTATTACAAATTTTAAAAAATCAAAAAACTTGTATGTCGACCACCTTAACTTGGCCAAGACTTCATGAAATTAAAATTTTCATTTTTTATCTTATAGTATGTGAAGCATAGAATGTGACAGATGTTTTGGATTCAAAATATGTGATACCATTTGAAAGCTATAGATGTTTTTCAATCAGTCCTATCAATCAGGACTTTAGTCGTAATTTGAATAGAAAATGAATAATAATTACTTATTAAATTCAAAGTAAATCATAATTTATATTGGAGGAAATCTGAGAATCTCCTTTAAAAACCCTTTTTCATTTCATCAATTTTGGGTAAAAAGTCATCATCCACATACCCATCATATTGCCACTTTTTGGCCCATCATGATCATGCACATACCCACATATGTCACATTCTATGCTTCACATACTATAGGATTTTTTAAAAAAAATTGAATGAATTTTTGACAAAGTTAAGGTGGTCAAACATACGAGTTCTTATATTTTTTAAAAGTTGTAATAAAAAAATCATAATTAATTATTTACTTGGAAAAAAATTACAAAAAATATGCATCACATCTAGACATGAGTCCTCTACTTATATATAAATTTTTATAAGAAAATATTGTCTTTTTATTGTGGTTAGGGTGGTCAAACAGACAACTACTTACTTTTTCCCAGAAATTTAAGTACTATTGCATTGAAATTTCAAATTTTCACCAAATAGATTTTCATTCTTTTTTAAAAATAAACCTAGTAGTTTAGAAACTAAATCTAGTTTGCTACAATTTCTATTCTTACACATTTTTGAAATAATATAGATAACTTATTCAATTTTTTATGTCAAGTTGCCTAACTTTGATTTTTATGAATTTTCATCACCACTTAAGGGCCTATTTTTCCATGATGATCAGGTGCACATACCCTCCATCTATTGAATACTTCTTGGTATAGTTTAAGTCTTTTCTTTCTAGACTTGAGGGTTGTGGTGTTAGCTCTCAATAACATAGGAAAAATACCTCAAGAGGTTTCCAAACTCTTGGTATGTTT
The DNA here is from genome assembly GCA_007258455.2 of Sequoia sempervirens. Lineage (NCBI taxonomy): Eukaryota > Viridiplantae > Streptophyta > Pinopsida > Cupressales > Cupressaceae > Sequoia > Sequoia sempervirens. The sequence continues at coordinate 341,362,449 of VDFB02353493.1, read as the reverse complement.
CAAGGTAACATACAAGGCCAAATAGTTTAGACGTTCTTCTCTTCAAGTGTTGCTAAACCTAGGTGGCTCTACCTATGCAAACTGAGTCGACTTAAATGATGTGATTTTGTCACAACAATATATTTACAATGGCAATCTTACAATGAACAGATGTAATCCTAATCTAACATAAATTGTATGAGTAATTTCAAGAAATATGTTCAGTTAAAAGATGTAAAAAATAAAATGGATGAACGAAAAGATGAAATATGTGAGACTAGTGCCTTGTTGGGTATATGGAGTCTAGTGAAGATCTAGAAAAGTGTAATCTATGATGGAAATAATTCAAACTATTTGGCATGTACAAATTTAGTTTATAACTTGTATAAACGTGCAAATAAATGATTGGAAAACTCTACTTGAGATAAAATGACAACCCTAGCTTTATGTGATTCTTCTTATGGATACAATTAATACTTCCAAGTTACTATGATTGACTACAAGGATTTAATCTTTCCTTGAAAGAACGAAATAATCACATCACACAAATACAACAAATGTGTATTGATAAACTGAAGATATGCTTGATATATCAATTTAAACAACATAAAAGTATTAGAATGTAGACAACCAAATAATTGTATAATTCCAACAAACAACTGATACCAAGATTAAGCCAAAAATTCAGATATCTTCATTAACTTCATCAAAATTCATACATGCATTTGAGTCCTTTTAGATGAAAACATCATTGCAAATTATCTATTGCATATTTCTCCTATCCACCTATATCTATTTGACATTATAAAACATATATAAATATAACAAAATTGTGAAAGGAAACGTCCCTTTAGAAATGTTTTTGCTTAACAACAATAATAAAGTAGAAATTAGGCTCTATTTAGCCATAAATGGACTTTTGAAAAATGATCCAAGTAATCCTTATGTTCATGTGTGTCAGCATCTCCTAGCGCATTTTAGATTTCTATCTCTATCTTCACCATCTTCTTGTTCTGTTCATATGCCTTGTCCATTGTCAAATTGTTTCCTATAGCCGCCTCCAAAATTGTTTGCAACATTGACTCACATTCCTTGATTTGCATGTTCTTTTCTTTCAATTCTCCTTCATCTTCAAATAGCATTGGTAATCCCTTTTTGTGGCATTGATCAACCCCTATTTATCCCCCTACAACTCTTCATGGAAATCTCTATGTTTTCTTATGAAATGGTTGGGAGTATCAATAGCCACATTATCTAGAATATCTCTTCTATTTATCTCTTGGAACTTCTCCTTGATTCTCCCATCAATTATCTTATGTTCTTGCTCTGTAGCATAACTTTTGGAATGTGTTCCCCAAAGTCTACTCAACCAAGTCATCACGCTGGCTTGCCTCTTCTTTATCATTGTAGTAAGTGCATCATATTTACCCTATGAGTATGCATTTGATCCTTCCCACTGGTCTCTCATCTAGGAGCTCTCACCATGAGTCAACTACTTTGTGGATCCTAGTGTAATTCCCACCATGTCTTTCAAACAACCATTTTCTTTGAGTAATCTTTCATTGTTCATCTTATACATTTCCTTCTCCTTAATTAGCATCTGGATTTGAGCTTTATTCAACTTGGAAACATTAACGCCAATATTTTATGTAGTTATGGGATCAACTTCACCAACTTGTAACATCATTACATGCCCAAAATCTTTCTCAGTATCAATTACAACAAATTTCTTGTTTGGTGGATACAATGCCCATATGATGAGTGATCCTTCATCTAGATTATACTTGGATCCTGCATATATCTTTGTTACCCCTTTAGGGCTGAGCTTATGTGTGGTATTGTTCTTCTTCAAGAAGCTATCAAAAACCAAAGTAGAGTTTAAATCTAACCTAGGAAAAATTATGACACCCACATCCTCCAAAAGTTTTCTTCCCTTCTCAGGAGTCATGTCTTACATTTCTTTCTCTACACTTATTTTTAAATTACTCAATAATTTCCCTTAATTATTTGGTGTTATATTTTCTACTGACTCCCTTATTGACTTTCCTTTCTACTTGTATCAAAAAGCTTTAAATTATGGAGTTTTAACGAATTTTTCATTAGCCACAAATGATTTGTATGCCATCTACCTTGTATCTGCATCTGAACTCTCTTCAACATCTAGTTCCCTAGAAGGATACTTGTATTCTTGAGTTCTTAATTTGGAAATTCTATCAACTGTGTTGTGAGGTCTATCATCACCAGATGCCTCTTCCTCATAAGACTACAACTCTGCATCTGGAAATCCTCTATTGTACTCATCAACAACCCTTTCTACATCTTCTTCCTCCAAATTCTTGATCAAATCATCATACAAATAGGGTATATGATCATACCCACCCAAGTTCATTTTATGCCTAGAAAAGTCGATGTACCCCTCTGGGTCAAATCCTTTTCATGGTGGACCTTTTTTCATGCTGTATTGCAACAGTTTATTGAGAATCATATCATACCCATCCCTTGACAACATAGTGAAATCACCAAAACATAATGTGCTAGGCATAAATTCCTACTTTCCAAAAGAATTTAGGTTCATTAAATCTAAGTAATCCAACTGCCTAGAAATCTCCAAGTAAGCAATCTTGTCTTGCACTATTTCAGGTAGGATAAAGGGTGTGTCTTCAAACCCATATATTTTGATCATAGTTGCACCTTCCAAGCAATACTAGTCTCCCCAATTATGCTTAACAGGTCCATTGAAGTCCTTGGGCCTAAGAAACCTTTTTATCTCATCAAACAATGAATATTCATAAGGATGATTGTATAATCTATATACTGGTTTCACAAAAAAATCTTCAAAATTTATAAAACAAGAGTTGGAAAATCTGCAATCCTAGACGGAAGTCCAGAGTTGCACTCGTAATAGTCTTCCTTCCTTATCAAATTGTGAAATCCTTAAATTTTGAGGCCACATCTTCAATTCTTGCCCATAATAAAATATCATATGCGTAAGGATTGAGTAATGTTTCAAATGCAGAATGGGAGACCCCCTTTTCATTGCCATCAATATTGCATCAAGCCCTTTGGATACTTGTGAAGCATAATCAAAAGGTCTAGAGTTATGGCACTGAACATCTGTTGCAACTACCATGGGCATAATTGACATGTACTTTGGGGCCTCCATCCCCAATATTTGACATGCTAAAAAATATGTGTATTTTAGGTATGGTTCAAACAAGTCAACATGAAATGGAGGGCCATCACTATCCTCTAGTGGAATTGGGTCACCATCCTTCTTAAGTCTATGCAATGGTAACCTCCAACCCTTGTATATAGTATCCATTCTCCAAAATTCTCTTTCCAACTCCTCATGTACAATATTCTCATCACATACTCCTTCTAGGTTAAACACTTCACAAATTGTAGCCTTTGATATATGCATGAATGGTTTTCCAGATGGATCACAAACAACTTTGATATTTGGAACATAATGAACTGTTAATATTTTCAGCAGTTCTATGTCTATAAATACATTCGGGCAGACAAGCTTTCCTAGGTTAAATTTCCAAGGGTTATAGATTGGTTCATACTGATTCCTTCAGTGATAATGGAAAATAAACAACTCATATCCCCTAATTGAGGTTCATATATCTCCTATATGCTTACACTTATCCTCCAATTTTTCTACTTCTTCCCTAAGTTGCATAGAGCATCTAGCTTTAGGACTTGAGCTGGGCAATTGATCAATTAAGTCTTGGTTTAATTTCCTCTTAGCTGTCCTAGGCTCTTTTCTAGTTTTAGTCTTTTGCTTCTTCCCTCTAGGGTGACTACTCTCACTCTGTTTCCTACTTTTGCTTTTCCTAAGTTGGTACTTTCCATTTTGCTTCATAAATCATAAAATCAGAAATTCAATTATAAAGAACTTACAAATTTGTTTGAAAATATTCAATTGTAAAATACTTTGGCCCTTCATTCGCTCTCCTACTGCAAATTCTACAAAATTTTCCTTCAATTACTCCTCTTCAATTTAGGGAATTATCAACACATTGGGTGGTAGTGCTGCCATTAATTCCTTAGCTTTGAACACGAGTGTAGCTGATCTTCAAATTTCCCATTATCACATCAAATGTTTCTTTTAATTGGCAAGATAATTCAAACTCTAGGTGATCTATTTTATTCAAGTTCAGCCAACGTTCACTAAACACCTAGTTGATCAGGGAGACATTATGTCCTTTTAACTAATATCACCCCGATGAATCCTTTGATCTGTTTGTATTCTCTAGCAACAAGAGATCATGTATCACTAAGACATTCAGCTATTTCCCCGGTGTTATAAGTCTCCCCAATGCTCATTCCTTTGACCTTAAGTATATTTCCAAGACTCTTGCTGATGTAATCCTATTGGCATGATATGGAGAGTTGGGGGAACATTTCGAACTTACCTTGATAACCTTTTGTCTTGTCGATATGCTTCTTTGTTTTTTATCATTGAGGCATGAAATATTTCTTGTCAATGGTATTTAATCAGTAAGAAATATATGCTTGATATGACTTCTTGATCTCACCCTGATGGTGATTATCTTGCGAAAGAATTTCTTCATCGGTGAGACTATGAACTGTATCTTTCTAATGCACATGTTCTTATGAAATTTTATTGGTGTGACATTCCCAACCTCTCACCAATATGCTAGAAAATATGTATAAGAATATAATGATTTATAAATCGAAGAGACCTACACCATCTCTTGTTGATATGACTTATTTATTCAAATGCTTGAGCTTAAAGGAAATTTATGATATCAAATGGTCAAGACTATGTGATCATTGGTAGTCATGATGTGTTGAAGATATTATATCAATTCTACATTCAAGATATGGGCTTCTTTTGGGAAAATTATGAGTGTAAATCAATATAAAATTTTAAAATAAATTATAGTTCCAACATGTGGTAAAAAAAAAAAAAGGAATTTGTTCCATCTTAATTCTATCAAAGCTAAAAGGTCATTATCAAATGTTTGCTTCTTCTTTCTTCTCTACAATGGATTCTCTTGGAACAATACATGTAATGCCTTCTTTTGAACATTTTTGTAATAGAATCAAAAGAGAATATCTAAATTAATCTCTATGGATGTTATCACCTCTTCAAAAAGTCAAGAATTAGTTGCTCAATCATATAAGGGAAAGAAACAATCTAAGGATCAAGTGAAGGGATCAAAATTAGACACTTCATTAGATTCATATCCCTACTAAAAAGGGAAAAATTTTAAGGCTAATCCCAAATGTACATATAGTAAAAGACTGGGGTATGAAGAACACCAATATTGCAAAAATGGTAAATTGATGACTTGAAGACTATTCTTCAACAAAATAAAATTCAATTAATTAATACAAGAGGCTCTTCTCTTTTCACATCAATATCATCCATATTTTCAAAATAAGGATAAGATTAAGGGTATGATACTCGTTTCTTCTACAGACAACACATACACACAAGTGGATTCTTGATTTTGGGGTATCACACCACATCACTACATCCAGGGGACTATTTTATACTTTCACACCTTGCTCATTCCCACTAATATTGCTAGCGAATAAAACCTTTATGTTAGCTCTTGGAAAAGGATTAAAATTTAGATTAGAGAAGGAACATTCAATTATGTACTTTACACACCTTTCTTATCCAATAATCTCCTTTCCATTTATCAAATTACACATAGTGGTGCAAGAAAAATAGTTTACTTCACATAATTTTTTCTTATCATCAAAGATTTGCATATTAGAGATATCATTCCCATGTGTCATGTTGATCATGATTCAAAATTGTATTGATTTTCTTCCTTTGGTTCTATTTATTTTGATGATGGTTTGAGTATAGATGACACTAATACTTTTAACATGAACAAGGAGGGTATGTGCACGATCATGATGAGCCAAAAAGTGGTGATATGATGGTATGTGTAGGGTATGTGGCTAACTACATTGTTTTTACCCAAAATTGATGAAACAAAAAGGGTTTTTCAAGGAGATTATCAGCTTTCCACCAATATAAATTATTCTTACTTTTAATTTAATAAATATTTTGTATTCATTTTCTATTTGAATTACGACTAAAGTCCTAATTGATAGGCTAATTGAAAAACACCTATAGCTTTCAAATGGTATCAATTTTTTTGAATCAAAAACATGTGTCACATTTTATGCTCCACATACTATAGGATTAAAAATAAAAAAATGAATTTCATGAAGTTTTGACCAAGTTAAGGTGGTCAAACATACAAGTTTTTTATATTTTTTAAAATTTGTAATAAAAAAATTCATAATTAATTATTTACTTGGAAAAAAATTATAAAAAAATATGCTTCACATAGGTACATGAGTCCTCTACTTATTTCTAAAATCTTATAAAAAATATTATCATTTTATTGTGGTTAAGGTGGTCAGTTAGACACAGGTGCTTCTTATTTTTTCCCTGAAATTTAAGTGCTATTGCATTGAAATTTCAAATTTTCACCAAATAGATTTTTTTTTAAAAAATAAACCTAGTATTTTAGAAACTACATTCAATTTTCTACAGATCCTATTCTTACATAGTTTTGAAATAATATGGATAGCTTATTGAAATTTTTACATCAAGTTGCCTAAGTCTGATTTTTCTAAATTTTTCACCACTGAAGGGCCTTTTTTTTCCATGATGATCCTGCACATACCCAGGAGACATGATTTGTTTATTTGACCTTTGATTTCTATAATCTACAGTTTTTTCCTTCACCTTATACTTATAATACATCTCCTTCATATTCTACTTCTTTAGTACTGAGTGTTCCTATATAATTGGTTTCTCATGATTTAAGGTAGCAAGATATTCATAGTTATTTTTCCACTATATTTGAATGGGATGATTACTTACATGAAATATTAGACTTGTTTAGTGAATCACATTTTACAAATTTGGTAGGAACCTTTTATGATAGTCATATCAATGTCGTTGTTAGCCCATCTACATCTTTGGTTTCTTTTCTACATCAACCTTTATGTTGAGCATTTGAGCAACTTTCAAAGAGTTCACTATTGTATTTGGATTTTGTGCTTCTTTTAGAGACTTTCATTCTTCTCACATGAGAAGATATCATACACTTATCTATAGTTCATCTTCTTCCTTGATGTAGAAATGTAAAAAATTCAAGGATCACATTCCACATTCTTCTTCAAGCATCACTTAGCATTGTAGGTTATGTGATCTTATTAGGGGGCTCCATGGTCTCTCTCTTTCCCTCATATGGGGATAAAATTTATTGTACTTATATGATAGAAGTAGTACTTTTGGGATCATCATGAGTTTTTCATCGATCACTTCTTCTTCACTTGTACATATCATTTCTTTGTATCATTTCTCTTTTGGAGAGGGGTTTTTATTTCCCATTGTATTTCTCTACTTTACAATAGTTTATAAGAAATTTGTACATGATTACCTTACATGGCCTAGAAGTTGGACTCATCATTAGTACATATATTACTCCCTAATTTTCACTTAGTGAAGGTATTAGTGTAAATAGTTTCGTTATCCATCTAATTAGGATATCACCTTTCTAGGATTGACTTATTCACACCTAGCTTACGTTTACATAGGTTTGTTTTTTATTTTTTTCTAACTTCATATGGTTGAGAAATGTTTCCTAATGACTTGAGATACCTATTGAAACTTTCTCCCACATTTTTCAAGTGAGCTCACAAGTGTCCTACCTTTGGAGGGATTGTTAAATTTTCACTCCTACCTTCTCATCTCCTCATCCTTTCCTATAAGAAAGGCTTGATAATTGCATTTACTCACTAAATTTATATATTTTATAGAAATAATATTATGCATATTTTATTCACTTGTGGAATTTTTTTCATGCTCTTTTATATTATCATTCTCCAACACTCCATACATGTAATTACTATTTAAAGTATGAGGTGTTCCTTGTCTATTTATTATGTGAGCTAACATCTCAATTATTATATTAGAAGGAAAATAAATCCTTTGCACACTATATCCTTCTATTCTAGAATTCCTTCTCATACATTTTTATTTCACTCTTGGATATGTCCAGGATCATGATGGGCCAAAAAGTGGAGATATGATGGGTATGTGTAGGGTATGTGGTTGATGACTTTTTTTAACCCAAAATTAATGAAATTAAAAGGGTTTTTAAAGGATATTCTTAGCTTTCCGCCAATATAAATTATGTTTTACTTTGAATTTAATAAATAATTATTATGGGTATGTGTAGGATCATCATGGAAAAAACAGGGTCTTAAGTGGCAAAAGAAATCAAAAAAATCAGAGCTAGGCAACTTGCCGTAAAAATTTGAATAAGTTAACTATATTATTTCAAAAATGTGTAAGAATATAATTTGTATAAAATTGAATGTAGTTTCTAAACTACTAGGTATGTTTTAAAAAAAGAAAATTTATTTAGTGAAATTTTGAAATTTCAATGCAGTGGTACTTAAATTTCAGGGAAAAAATAAGAAGTAGGTGTCCGTCTGACCACCCTAACCACAATAAAATGATAATATTTTTTTATAATATTTTAGATATGAGTAAAGGACTCATGTCCTAATGTGATGCATATTTTTTTGTAATTTTTTTCCAAGTAAATAATTAATTATGAATTTTTTTTACAACTTTTTAAAAAATATAAAAACTCGTATGTCTAACCACCTTAACTTGGTCAAAACTTCATGAAATGCAATTTTTTTTTTTAATCCTATAGTATACGAAACATAGAATGTGACGCATGTTTTGGATTCAAAAAATGTGATACCGTTTGAAAGCTATAGATTTTTTTCAATCAGCCTATGAATCATGACTTTAGTGATAATTTGAATAGAAAACAAATAATAATTACTTATTAAATTCAAAGTAAAGCATAATTTATATCACTGGAAAGCTAAGAATCTTCTTCAAAAACCCTTTTCGTTTCATCAATTTTGGGTAAAAAAATAGTTGTCAGCCACATACCCATCATATTGCCTCTTTTTGGCCCATCATGATCCTGCACATACCCTTATTCATTTTCTATTTGAATTATGATTAAAGTCTTAATTGATAGGCTAATTGAAAAACATCTATAGCTTTCAAACAATATCACATTTTTTTAATCTAAAACATGCATCACATTCTATTCTTTGCATACTATAGGATTAAACAAAAAAATGAATTTCATGAAGTTTTGACCAAGTTAAGGTTGTCAAACATAGAATTTTTATATTTTTAAAAAAAGTTGTGATAAAAAAAAAAAAATTAATTATTTACTGGGAAAAAAAATTACAATAAAATATGCATCACATTGGGATATGAGTCCTCTACTTATATCTAAAATCTTATAAAAAAAATTATCATTTTATTATGGTTAGGGTAGACAGACACCTACTTTATTTTTCCCTGAAATTTAAGTGCTCTTGCATTGAAATTTTAAATTTTCACAAAATAAGTTTTTTTTAAAAAAAAAAAACCTATTAGTTTAGAAACTACATTTAAGTTGCTATAGATTATATTCTTACATACTTTTGAAATAATATAGATAACCTTATTCAAATTTTTACATCAAGTTGCCTAACTCTGATTTTTCTGAAGTTTTTGCCACTTAAGGGCCTATTTTTTTCATGATGATCCTACACATACCCTCTCTTTCTCCAATATCTTCTTCATAGTATTTAATCAAAATGCTTTACATATAGTTTCATATTAGTTATGGTGATCTTTTTAAAGCTATATTCTATCGTGGTCATACCCTCTAGATTATCATTTGGATTGAAGGACAGTCCAATAATATCCTAGTGTAACTATATATTTTTCAATTTTAAGTTAATTACTAGATTTTGTTTTATTTTCATTTCATCTAATAATTATTTGATCAAATTCTCCTTCAATGAGCATTATGTGTGGCACTATTTAGGGTTCTAGAATATTCTCCATTAGTAGAATTTGATCATATATCTCCTTAATGAACCATGGCCTTAGAAGATATCACTCATGTTATATTCTTGTTCTTCTTTTCATCTATCCTTCCATAAGCCAATTTTATCTTGCAATCCATTAGCATCATCTTTTTTTTTATTAAAAGAGGGTAAAAACTTTATTGAATCAGAACGAAATTACAAAGTCAAAGAAAGAAGCCACAAGGGGCCTCACAAAACAAGGATTAATTCACACCCAAGAAGCATCTCATATCCTCTGCAACCCACTCCTCAAGAACAAGGGCCATGTCATTAGGAAGATTGCCCCAACCATCCACATACCAAGAATTAGTCCTCTCCGACGCCCATCTAGCCAAACCATCCACCACCCTATTCCACTCACGCGGGATATGGTGGAAAACAATGGACTCCAGAGAAGAGCACATAGAGATAATCTACTTGACAACCACAAGAAGTTGCCAGTTCATATCCTCCAACTGTCGCTTATGCAACATATCAATAACCACCTGAGAATCAGACTCACAAACAATCCGCCGCCACCCAAGGCCAACCGCATGCTCAATCGCCATAAGGATAGCACTAGCCTCCATAAGATTATTGGTATGCAAACCACGATACATGGAAAAGAAAAACACCACCACTCCCAAGTTGTCTCTACCAATACCACCAACTTTGGCATGCCCAAGATTACCCCTAGATGACCCATCTGTATTGATCTTTAGCTCCCCTAGAGCAGGCGGACACCAGAAGCCATCACAAGCCACCCTCTCATGCCCATGCCTATGATGCACACTGCCCAAATTTCTCCTATCTCTAGCAACAAGACCCAGGGAATTAACCACACCCAAGTCCCCTGGATCAACAGGCGCAGACAAATCACACTTTGTAGACAACGTCTCTTGTAGAGCCCCAAGAATCCGCCTCCAAAGTTGCTCCAAGAGCAATTTTTTGTCCAATAAAATTTGCTTGTTGCGCTCCAACCAAAGGTGCCAAACAATCAAACTAGGGCCAATGCTCCAAGAAATTTTAAGAAAAGAGGTTTTGGCAGGAGATGATCCCTGTCTCCTCCAAAAATCATCCAAGGCAGAGACATGGCAACACGGTAAGCTCCAGAGATTCCACCAGTGATGCCAAATATCCTTAGCAAAGGAACACTGAAAAAAGAGATGTGAGAGGCATTCATCATGCCGACCACACAAAACACATATGGAAGGGCCCTGGAACCCCCGTTTCCAAAGATTGTCCCAAGTAAGACACTTGCCTTGGACAACAAGCCAAGAGAAAAAATTACACTTAGGCCAAGCAAATCTATTCCAAACATGCTTCCACCAAGGAACCTCAGAGCTCCCAAAGACCTGTTTGTCCAAGACCTGATACCCAGAGGCAACCGAAAATTTACCCCGCAAATTAGGACCCCAAGCAAGAACATCCCTCCCATGAAGAGAGTTGCAGGTGCGATCTGAAAGAATCTTGGCAAGCATTTGACGATCCTCCAAAACTCCTCCTGGAGGCCAATCCTAAGGATCCTTCCACTTGGACATAGTAATCTGTCTCAAAGAGTGTTGAGTCTTGAAATCGGCCACATGACACCAACCCGCCTACTCAAAAATTTGGCACAAGTCCTGAAGGTGGGGATGGGAAGACAAAATAGGGGGATGTCCATCCCAAGAGTCATGCCAGAAGAGAGCTTCCTGACCCCCATTGTAAATCCAAAAAAGGCCCTGTTTCACAAGCTTGGCACCCCTTTTGAGGGTACTCCAGATCATAGAACCTTTCCCCTCCAAACTGAATCTTACAACCTCCATGCTTTCCACCTCACCCAAATATTTGAGGGTAAGAATTTTAGCCCACCACATATGCTGTTGTGAACACCAACGCCAATACAGCTTAGCAGCCAAGGCCTACCCATTCAAATCCGTTCATCGTAGACCAAGACCCCCTTCATGCTTCGGCCTACAGACGACATCCCATTTCACCAAGCTCCACTTTCTATGAAGAAGGTTGCCAGACCATAGAAACTGATGAGACAGTCTCTCAAAATCTTGAATAAAACTTGATGGAGCAAAAAGAACAAAGCACTTATAAAGAGGGAGATCTTGGATCACAGACTTAAGAAGTTTCACTCTTCCAGCTGACGAAAGCCACCTGCAAGTCCAATGGCTGACCACACTTCTAAACTTGTCAAGAGTCTCTTGCCAAAACCTTTTAGGGAGAGAACGAATGGAAAGAGGGATACCAAGATAGAGAAAAGGAAGTGAACCAATCTGGAAATGGAGAATACCTGCTAATCTCCTTTGGATACCTTTAGGAGTATGAAAGAAGTAAATGAGAGACTTCCCCTCATTAATGCGCTGCCCAGAGGCCGCCAAGTAGTTGTCCAAAACATTGCGCTAGTTCAAAGCCTCCTCAACCCTTGCCCTACCCA